>CM077262.1:1179115-1779115 GCA_039654775.1 Spinibarbus caldwelli | reverse complement strand
TGCAGATTTATTAAAAAAGAAAAACTGAAATATCACATGGTCCTAAGTATTCAAACCCTTTGCTCAGTATTTAGTAGAAGCACCCTTTTGATCTAATACAACCATGAGTCTTTTTGGGAAAGATGCAACAAGTTTTTCACACCGGGATTTGGGGATGCTCTGCCATTCCTCCTTGCAGATCCTCTCCAGTTCTGTCAGGTTGGATGGTAAACGTTGGTGGACAGCCATTTTTAGGTCTCTCCAGAGATGCTCAATTGGGTTTAAGTCAGGGCTCTGGCTGGGCCATTCAAGAACAGTCACGGAGTTGTTGTGAAGCCGCTCCTTCGTTATTTTAGCTGTGTGCTTAGGGTCATTGTCTTGTTGGAAGGTAAACCTTCGGCCCAGTCTGAGGTCCTGAGCACTCTGGAGAAGGTTTTCGTCCAGGATATCCCTGTACTTGGCCGCATTCATCTTTCCCTCGATTGCAACCAGTCATCCTGTCCCTGCAGCTGAAAAACACCCCCACAGCATGATGCTGCCACCACCATGCTTCACTGTTGGGACTGTATTGGACAGGTGATGAGCAGTGCCTGGTTTTCTCCACACATACCGCTTAGAATTAAGGCCAAAAAGTTCTATCTTGGTCTCATCAGACCAGAGAATCTTATTTCTCACCATCTTGGAGTCCTTCATGCGGGCTTTCATGTGTCTTGCACTGAGGAGAGGCTTCCGTCGGGCCACTCTGCCATAAAGCCCCGACTGGTGGAGGGCTGCAGTGATTGTTGACTTTCTACAACTTTCTCCCATCTCCCGACTGCATCTCTGGAGCTCAGCCACAGTGATCTTTGGGTTCTTTTTTACCTCTCTCACCAAGGCTCTTCTCCCCCGATAGCTCAGTTTGGCCGGACGGCCAGCTCTAGGAAGGGTTCTGGTCGTCCCAAACGTCTTCCATTTAAGGATTATGGAGGCCACTGTGCTCTTAGGAACCTTAAGTGCAGCAGAATTTTTTTTTAACCTTGGCCAGATCTGTGCCTTGCCACAATTCTGTCTCTGAGCTCTTCAGGCAGTTCCTTTGACCTCATGATTCTCATTTGCTCTGACATGCATTGTGAGCTGTAAGGTCTTATATAGACAGGTGTGTGGCTTTCCTAATCTAGTCCAATCAGTATAATCAAACACAGCTGGACTCAAATGAAGGTGTAGAACCATCTCAATGATGATCAGAAGAAATGGACAGCACCTGGGTTAAATATATGAGCGTCACAGCAAAGGGTCTGAATACTTAGGACCATGTGATATTTCAGTTTTTCTTTTTTAATAATTCTGCAAAAATGTCAACAATTCTGTGTTTTTCTGTCAATATTGACAGAAAAACACAGAACTGATGACATTTTTGCAGAATTATTAAAAAAGAAAAACTGTGTGTACATTAATGAGGAAAAAAAATGAACTTAAATGATTTTAGCAAATGGCTGCAATATAACAAAGAGTGAAAAATTTAAGGGGGTCTGAATACTTTCCGTACCCACTGTATTTCTGAGAGCAGATGAATCTCCATGACTTTACCTCTGTCTGAGATCTTCTTGAGCTCGTCTTTGCAGAAATCCTCTAGTGTGTCTCTCAGCTGATGGACAGATTCTTTTAGGCCATCAAAAGAGATGAGAGAAATAAAAGGAACCTCATTTACGTCTGTAGATTCAGGAGGTGCTGAGAGAGACTGGAAACTCTACAGAAAACAGAAATCAAAACTCATCAGCTCCACACTTCACCCAATAACCTGCAGGAACATCAGATTTGTGCAGCTCTTGTTGACTTGACTTATCTTTAGTAACTCACCTCAATCCAGCACTTTCACAGCATCAGCTTCATTCTTCTCATATTCGTTATATCACATTAGAGCTACAGATTTTAGTATTTGCCACTTGCACTATATGTGAACGTTCTAGGAAATAGTTTGGATTATAAAACATCTGCTAAGAATGCAAATGTCCATCCAATAGCTCAAGCACATCAATGGAGTCTCATTGTAGGGCTGAGTAGATTTGCTAAAAAAAAAAAAAAAAAAGGCAGTTCAAAGGCTATGATAATTATTTATAACTATAACAGTTAAAGACACTGAAACTTCACAAACATGATGCTGTGTATTAGCAATCAGTCTAATCAGGATTTCAGACAAAAATGCAAGGTGCCACAAAAACATGTAGTGTTTGATTTTGCAATAAATTCTGTAATCACAGAATTGTGAAATCCTGCAGTGACTGAACAATGCTTGAGTGCATTGAAACCAAACAGAACCTGAGTGTTGTAGTGAACAGCAGTCAAGACAAACAACGTTATATTCTGATGAGATCAAGATTTGTGGACAACAAAGGAATGACTTTTGCCTTCAGATAAACAACACTACCTCTTGTGGAGAGGGGAGTTAACATTAACATACAGTAACCCCCATGCAGGAACTGCCTTGTTCTCCCAAAGTGTGGCTGATCGTAAATCCCCCTCACAGCAGAAACAAGTTTTGCCATATGGCCAAAGCCACAAAGGAAGAACAGATCTTCACGTGCATTCACACAAAATGGACACAAAATCAATTAAACCTTCTTCACATCCATTTAAAGAACTGTATATAGTTAATGAGTGCTGTTTTGTTTAACCCTTTAAGACATGATCAGGTTTGGTTTGGTTTCAGTATGCTAAAGCATTGCTCAGTCACTCCAGGATTTCATGATTCTGTGATTTCAGAATTGACCTTGCGTTTTTGTCTGAAATCCTTGTAGGAGTGATTGCTAATACACAGCCTGTTACCTGCATGTTTGGGATCTTCATGGTCAAATTTAGCATGCAGGCAAATAAAAATAAATTATCAGCTTTGAAGATCACCTGATCCAATTTTTAAAAAGTTGAAAAGTTGTGAAGTATTGGTGGTGCTGTTTGACATAAATATATATATCAGGGAAATGCTTCCTAAGAGATTTCCAGAGCTGAAAGCCTTTTTTTTTTTTTTTTTTTTTTTAAATGTTTCTTTCAAAAGAAGATGATCAGATGAGAGTCTGACTGATGACTATATAATACACTCATGAAATGTTCCTCTGTGAGTCTCCTGTCACAGCAGGATCTCGCTAAAGTCCACTATGATCCTGTTCTTCTAGATCTGTGTTACCTGCAGGAACTGGATGTGATCCTGTGTGTGTGAAAGCTGCTCCAGCTCAGCGTCTCTCCTCCTCAGATCATTGATCTCCTGCTCCAGTCGCTCCAGTCGTCCTTCAGCTCGACTCACTGCAGCCTTTTCCTGATCTCTGATCAGCTGTATCAGCTCAGAGAATCTTCTCTCAATGGAGCAGATGAGCTCAGTAAAGATCCTCTCACTGTCCTCCACTGCTGTCTGTGCAGAGCGCTGTTAGGACACACAGTGATTCAGGCTTCAGTGAGTCTGAACTGAGACTGAGACAAACTTCTCTTCTTCTCCAGACTCACCTTATGAGACTCCACAGCCTCTCTCAGCTGCTGAAGATCTTTCTCTCTCTGCTGGATTCTTTGCTGGAACGTCTTCTGAGTCTCCTTCAGCTGCTTCTGCAGGACAAATGGATGACAGTAAATATTACAGAAAACAACTGGCACTAAATCATCATGTGAACAGATGAATCCAGTAAAAATGGAACTGATAACTAATGGCTGTAGATTCAAACTCTAGAAGGGATGACTGATTGTTTACCATCATTGAACAAGAATTAATATAAAGTGACAAAATCATACTACAAGTGTAAGTATCATAAAAGTGAAATTGACACAGACGTAGAGCTTCAAATATAAAGTGTTTTTGCATCATTAATCTTTGGCTCTGCACAGAAAATAAACTATTGGATCACTACACTTAGTATAAACTTAATTGATAGTTTTAAATACCTGTTTCTCTGTCCTCTGTGCTGCACCTGATACAGTGTTGTGGTTTTTATGTTCATATTTTGTACACAGCTCACAAATGCATTGTTGGTCAGTGATACAGTACATTTCCAGATGTTTCTCATGTTTCTGGCAGATCATCTCCTGCAATCTTCCAGTGGCATCAATCACTTTGTGTGGCTTACGTGAATGAAATTCCTCATGATGGTCCAAATGAGTTTGACAATATGATTGCTGACACACCAGACAGGACTTGACAGCTTTGTATTTTCTTCCAGTACAGACGTCACACTGCACATCTCCAGCTCCAGCGTAACAGGCAGCAGGTAGTTTGGTCTTCTTCAGTTTCTCCACCAGTTCAGTCAGCATGGTGTTTCTAGCTAAAGCAGGTCTTGGTCTGAAGGACTGTCTGCACTGAGGGCAGCTGTAGACTCTCATCTGATCCTCTTGATCCCAGAACCCGGTAATACAGCTCTTACAGTAACTGTGTCCACACTGGATGGTCACTGGATCCTTCAGGAGATCCAGACACAGTGGACACGTGAACTCATCCTGAGAAAATCTGACTTCTGCCATTTTACTGCATGAATACAGAGACACAAACACAAAACAACTCAACTACACTTCAGTTTCTCTTTCCCTTAAGTCATGTGTTTCCTGTTTCTGTGTTTGAGTGACGTGTTTAAAACAAGTGTCTCTGACTCTGTAAAAATCATGAAATGTCTACTACAGGGGTGTCAAACTCAGTTCCTGGAGGGCCGCAGCCCTGCAGAGTTTAGTTCCAACCCTGCTCCAACACACAAAACATGTCGTTTTCAAATAAGCCTAAATGACTTGATTAGTTGGATCAGGTGTGTTTAATTAGGGTTGAATCTAAACTCTGCAGGGCTGTGGACCTCCAGGAACTGAGTTTGACACCACTGGGTCCTGTACCATGATGGTAGATGAACAAATTCAGAGTTACAGGATTAGTTTTGAGTTGACAAAACCAAACCACTCCAATTCGGCTTTGTTGGTACCATGATGCTGATCAACTTTCTTGCTCAACTCAGGCTTTGATCCTGAGTTTGTTTGAGCGCGTGCACATGAATGTGTGACATCACTGGCGAACAGCCATTCACGAGACTTGCAACACAAAGCAAGTTTGATTTACTTCTCGCGAGAGACCCAGTGAGATTCAAAACTAAAGGATAAAGGTTTTGCTAAAGGTTAAGAGATTGAAGAATTTGACAAATTTAAACGTCATATGAAACATGAAAGAGGACAAATAAAATATATTGCTCTATCAGTGCAGTTACAAGTGAAACTTAAGTTACTTTATACATTTGAAAATATATAGCGATAGAGACTCGAACATGTAAGGTCACATATAGTCATTTTTAAAATAGTGTTATCTATTGATACTACAGCTCATTTATATTACATGATCTGTATATATTAATATTCATTTAAAATAAATTATTTATAATAACTGTTAAACTAAAATTGCTTGTGTGTAATGGATTAATAATAATATGAATCATATAAATCATATAAAATATCTCTAAGTTATTATCATTAAAGCCAGAGGTTTGTATTTTTTTTTTTAATTTGGAGCAAGAGAAACTGGGGGAGTGATTTTCTGTGCCAGACATGTGTCACTTTGCTCACATCTGATTGGTCCAGTTTCAGTTTGAGATCTCTAACTCAGAACATAACCTGCTCTGGAGGTAAGTAAGTTGTGTAAGGAGTGTAAGTTACTATGGCAATGAACACCGCTAAAAGCCAAGCCACTTTCATGGTACTTAAAACCCAGGATTGGTAAAAACTAAACTGAAACTTACCTGGCTAGCCAGCTAATCCGGCTTCATGGTACAGGCCTCTGGTCTACTAGATGTCAGTCTCAGACAAAAACAAACAAACAAACAAAAAAAAACACAAGTTACAGTGAAGCAAGACAACAGACTTAAAAAACTGCAGCAATACTGCATCACGAATACTACAGGATTACTACAGGTCACGTGACCTGCCACCATCCATTGTTAGGCACTGCTGGGTAGATTACTAACAAATTGTAGTCTGTTACTGATTACAGATTATATGATGAAAACTGTAGTGAGTAATGTTATTTAGGTTACTCATTTTAGGTCTGTCACAACTGCACTGTAGACAAACTAACTAGGAGGAAAATGAAAGTTTCCATCTTTAATCCATAAAACAGGTACAGTAATCCAAACATAGGGTAGATAGAGCACAACACTGCAGTAACAATAGACAAGACTGGATGACTAAATCTGAAAACATAGGAACTTAAATACACAGGATAATGAGGTGACACAGCTGAACGGGATCAAAAATCTAATTAGTAACCATGGTGATAAATGCGGGCAGGGCAATTGTGGAAATGAAGTCAAAGTGCAAACTGAACTAAAACCGTGACAGTATGCCTCCTCCCGGAAAGGTGCAACTTCACGCCGGCAGATGGATAGAGGAGGCTTTGGTGGAGGACTGGAATCTGGGAGAGGTGAAAACTGAGGAAACCAAGGTGGTGAAGATGGTGGAGTGAGCCAAGGAAAGGTCAAGAGCAGGGGGAGCCAGATGGTGATCCAGGCCACAGCCAGGACAGCGATCCACGGCAGCATTGCTGGAGGGAGGAGCCATTGGAATGTGGACTTCAGTGCCACCATGGTGATGAATGAAGGCAATGGAGCCGATGGAAGTGGAGCCCTGGGCGCAGACAGAGAGCCAATGGACCAGACAGCACTGTAGGCTTTAGAGGCTGCGATGGAGCTGTAGTGACGACCCACCGAGGTAGAACCGGGGTAAGTGGAATGGCGGAGCTGTAGGGGTGGGGAGATGGAGTGTAGCAGATGGCTCACAAGTCCATGGCGTAGGAAGGGCGAAGTTTAACGAAGGTGGAGCCGATGGTCCAATGGAGCCCGGTGGAGCTGTAAGCCCGATGGTCCCTGGTGGAGCCAAGGAAGGAAAGAGCAAAGGCTGAGGAGTCAGGGCGACAGGCTGAGGTGGAGTGATGGCTGGTGGTGGAGCCTGGGGATCCATAGAGATAGAGCGATAATCTGAAAACCAACCCTTTCCATTGACTTTGTATTGCAGGAAGCTGCCTTCTTGTCATTTCTTGACTTATAAGAAAAAAAAAAACCGAACAATGTCTAAAAGCTGTTATGTGACAAGGTGTACAGTAAACAAGCTAAAAAAACCCAGAACTACGTTTTTATAAGCTGCTGACCCAAGCAACAAGCGATAAAAGGACACAAATAGTTGTAGATGTCAGGGTATTTCATGTTATCAGGGTATCTCACTCTAAGCGACGGGAATGTGGGTGGGGCTCCTTTCCATCCCCTCATACTCCGCTATTACTCCCACGATGGATGGTGCTGCCGGCTCATGCACCTGGTCAGACTTGTGAGGCTTGCACTCTGGGACAATGATTTGCTCACACATTGCGACGGGTTTGGGCTCTCTGTCTGTGGTAAGCTCTGGCAGGCACTCCGTGTGTATACAAACACACTAGGAGAAAGATGAAAATTTCTAAAGTTTTTAATCCAAAACACAGTTAATCCAAACACAGTGTAGATAGAGCGCAAAACTAAAGTAACGTAGACAAGACCAGACAACTAGAACTGAAAGCACAGGAACTTAAATACACAGAATAATGAGGTGATACATCTGAATGTGATAGCAAATCAAATCAGTAACCATTGTGACAAATCCAGGCAAGGGAATGGTGCAAATGAAGACATACTAAAACCGTGACAAAGTCATTTATTCTGACTACTTTTTAGATTATTTTTAGATTCCTTTTTTTTTTTATCAAACTTGTTTTAAACTTAGAATTAAACGTACCATATATATATATATATATATATATATATATATATATATATATATATATATATATATATATATATATATATATATATATATACATTCTAATTTATTGAGATGCACCTGTATGTGTGTGTATATATATATATATATATATATATATATATATATATATATGCATTAAACATTACATTACACTCTAACTGGGCTTAATGTAAAAGTGGTGGCCCTCCTTTACACAATAAAGCAATTGTTAAATTGTTCCAAACCAAGCGCGATACTTTTTTGATACAAAATTCTCAGGCTTGAATGTTACATTTTTTTTCTGGATTCTTTTTTTATGGTCTGTTGTTCCTTTTCTTGAACTCACAACTACGTTTTCATACTTGTTCATAACTTCTACTGTGCTACTAGATTTCTTGAATTGATTTTTTCGTTACCTCCTGCCAGGCATTTGTTTTGTGCAAATAATTGACTGATGGGTTATAGTGATTTTGGAGAGTGTTTTTACTTTTTCGTATTCTTCTCCCTTTGGTATTCTGCCCAGTTTGGTTTACATTTTCTGTAATGTTGGTAGTCTCCATACTGCAAATATATTAATACAACTGTGGATTTAGCAGAGATTATGTTTGTGGTTGGTTATGTCCTGATTACTGTGAGATGTAGTAACTATAGCAACTGCAGTGCCTATTGCCGTATGTTTCCAGAAACTACTAGGAAATGCTTAGTATAAACACTTAGGTAAGGGTGACAGTTAAGACATTTGATGCAACGCTCTTAAAGAAATCCCTTGCCTTAGGGATTTTTATTATTCAACTGTTATATAAAGGTCCCTCTGCTTCCATAATGACAGGTTCCTGTCAATCACAACCTTTTTCACTTTTTCACCAATTTTATTTGCACTCACACTACAGCCTCTTGCACAAGCTCTTAGACAAAGCCAAACTATCAATAACTCCCATCATCACATCTCATTGTATGCTGATGATATTATGCTTTATCTTTCAGATTTAAATAACTCTCTACCAGAGGTTTTGCGATTGTTCAATTCCTTTAGCACTATGTCTGGTTACAAATAAATTGGGATAAGTCATTCTTAATGGCACTTAATAGTATTACTAAAGCAACCTCTCTGCCTAGTGACCTTGTTTTTGCTAATTCATGTACGTACCTTGGTATTAAAATTGTTGATTCTCTGTCTAGGGTTGCTCAGACAAATTTTTTTTTTAAATCAGTCATAAAATTAAGCGGGATATACAGAGGTGTGACAACTTTAAAATGTCAATGGAAGCTAGAATCAGTACGGTTAAAATTAACATTTTACCTAGAGTTAACTTTTTATTTTTCATGCTCCTTTTTTTCCCTCCCCCTAAATTTTTCTAAGAAATTAATTCATTAATCTCTAAATTCATCTGGGGCGGTAAGCGCCCTAGAGTCAGTTTTTCAGTATTACAGCCTGCAGTCTTTCTCTCCCTAACTTGATGCTTTACTACCTTGCTTTCCAAATTAGGGCCATGCGTGTCTGGGTGGACACTCACTCCAAAGTACCCTGGAGGAGTATTGAGTTTGACCGTATTCTTCCCCATAGGCTTCAAGATCTGTTCAGAAATATTATTTCTACTACTTTAAAAGCTTGGCTTAATGCAGAAAAGATTACAGGTCATGTTAAAAAAAATCTCACATCAGTCTCCTCTCTGGAACAAATTGTGTCAATCAATTGTGAGTTGATAAAAAGCTAATAATTAAATCATAAAAATGTAAAATAAAAAAAATAAAATAAAAAAAATCAACACTTAACCCTTGAACACTAAAAACACAAATAGACACATTAGCTAACTAATGAGTCAACAGGTAAAAGGAATGATTAATCAAACTAACTGAGAAACTAGGTCTAACAACACACAGTGACGACAGAACCAAAACGTAATTGTGACATAACGCCTCCTTTGGGAAGGCCTGGCCTCACAGCATGAGCTGAGGAGATGACAGTGAGAGGAACCATGAAGGAGTGGACAGCTGACAAGATCCTTGAGCAACACAGGAGAAAGATATGATGGAGGTGACCTATGGTGGAACTGATGGAGGGAGGATCCAAGGTGGAAACTTGAGCCTGACTGACAGAGGTAACACCGGGAGTTGAGGCCCAGGCGATGTTCAGTGGACAGAGAGACCTGGTAATATCGAAGGACCTGGAGGCCAAGGCGGAGTTCTGGCAATGATTGGCTGAGGAGGAGCCAGGGTATCAGAGGACTATGATAATGATGAAGTGAGCGAGGACCGCGCTGGAGCCTGAGGGACGAAGGAGCCCGATGGAGCCGTAGGGGTGAAGGGATGGAGCACAGTGGAGATCTTGGAAGTCTGTGGAGATGATGGAGCAACAACTGACCAGGGCAGAGGCAATGGGATGAGTGAGCCCGTAGGAACAGACAGGACAGTGGAGCCTAGGGGGCAAGGAGCCAGAGCAGAGCCAACTGGTCAACGGGTCGAGGTGGAACTGGGGGCACAATGGATGAGGCAGAGCCTGGGACTCCTCAAGCCAGGACAGAGCTGGGGACTGGAAGCCCCAAGGTGCACCTGGGCTGCATGGCAGAGGCTGATGGTGAAGCTGAGGGGCTGAAGGGGACCAGCGGAGGTAGAGCTGAGGGAATGGCTGGATTCAGTGGAGCATGCAGGAGAGGAAGACTGGGTGAGGAAGCAGATGCAGTGATGGACAGGACTGGTGCGATGAAGAACACTTTGTGCTGGATGGGACTGCTGGTGACAATGGGCCTCATTTATCAATCTAACGTAGAAATGAGCACAGATCCGTGCACACAAATCAACTTACAACAGAGTTCACGTGTGATTCATGAAACATTCATATGCCGCCAATCTGATCGTACAAATGATCGTATGTTGTTAAATGTGGTGGCAGAAAACAATCGCCATTTGAATATCACGCCCCTAAAAACATCCCGGTTTAGAAGTCTCGCCCCTAGAGTTTACGACAAGGAGAAACAAAGCCCGGTCAAAAAGAGGAAGTAATCTCATGAAAGAGAAATTGATCTTACTCCAATAACAGCCGTTACCCTTGTAACTGCAAAGAATTTCATTATTTTTTATGTATATTAAATATCAGTAAATATAAGGAAACCTTTACAAACATAAACATTATTTAGCCTATTTAGTTCCTTTCAGTCCACAACAAATCCTTTACTTTTAACGATATTACAGAACAAGAATGACAAAATAAGCAGCTATAAAATTATATATTAAACTATAAGATAAAAAAAATCACGAAATAAGCTGGCATTTATTATAAACAGCACACAAACATCAAGCAAAGCTGAAACGGCATTGTGCTCACCAACCTCTCTCATTCAACTAGAATCCAAATGTTTCCATTTTTGCAATATTTGTATTATTTGGTTGTTAAATTATTATTTATTATGTAGCCTAAACATGGCTTTATACTTCACTCATGTTCCAATATTCGCGTAAAATCCTTTACATGCATAAAAATGTTTGTTTGGGCACTGCACGCCGATTTCACAGCGGACCTTTTAAAATAAATAGTGTAACTTTTATATTTCGTTGACTGCATTTTAGATTGATGATGAATAGCTGAAATGTCAAGCAACACTAGAACTAATGTTGTTTGTGAGTGCGTAAGACACCAGTGTGATCCGTTGAATAAAATCAAATAAAGATATAAAGAAAAGAAATAAAATGCATTACGAGTGTCACAAAAACGAGCGTAGCCTATACTTGTTGCAGTTTTTTTTTCCTTTTGTTTTATAATAGGCTATTATATTATAGCCTATTATATATTTTGCTATTTGTGCATATAAAGCTAACGCCCTATATAAAACAAACAACAACAACAACGAAAAAGACATTATAATCTTACTGGTTAACGATCAACTAATAAGCTTCGGTTGACGATCAGGAAAATAACCTAAATGAACAAAATGCTGTCATTCTACAATTCTCCACCCAATTTACTATGCTGTGCACAAGTTCAAAAACTTGCGTACACGAGCTGAGGTCAGATTTGATTGTAGCCACCGCTCACGTCCATATTGATGAATTCCAAGTTTTGCGTTGAAACGATCGTACGCCCAATTTTGTCGTACGTTCGTTTCGTAAATGAGGTCCAATGACTCTAAGCTGAGTGGGATCAGTGACAACGAAAACGCACAGGAGGAAGATTCATGGGTGGGCAGGTTAGGAAGTACTACCTCCATTTCTCAGTCAATTAGCCATTTTTGCTCATCCAGTTCCACTGAAATCTCTACTAGTATGGACAATTTGGCCGGCTCAACACCCGGTCAGCCAGGACCTTGGGCTGCTCTTCTGGGACTGATGTGGTTTGCTAGCTCTAGCTCCTTAGCAGGCATTGACTCAGGCTTGATTTCTTTGGTGGGAATGAGCTGGGTCTCTCGATAACACCAGACAAAGGAACAGAACCAAACTGACAGTACAAATAAA
This sequence comes from Spinibarbus caldwelli, assembly GCA_039654775.1. Lineage (NCBI taxonomy): Eukaryota > Metazoa > Chordata > Actinopteri > Cypriniformes > Cyprinidae > Spinibarbus > Spinibarbus caldwelli. Next base: position 1,766,944 of record CM077262.1, on the reverse strand, counting down.
AAGGGGGAAACATTAGGCTTGTTTGAAATGTAGGTGAGAGTAGGCGGCTGCAGTGAGGGGAGGAGTGAAATAAACGCAGTCAAGATGGACAGTTCTGCCCTCTCGAAGTGGAACAGATACCTACGAGATCAAAGGCAGATATTGCGTTATTCATACGCGTGTGCTGTGCTGCTGATAAACATGATATAATTTCAATTCTGTTGCTTTATATGAAAATAAATATGATGAACAAGACACTCAAAGTGCTTGCTATTTAATTCCATATGAAATGCATATTTATCATCAATTTCTACTTTAATACAAACATGTAATTTAAATTTTTTAAAGAAATATGACAACAATTACATATCTCACACAGAGATCGCACTGTCATAGTGTTTGGAAATATTCATGCATAATTTAAATACATAATTGCATGAAATCAGATAAAAAATAAAACATTTTAGAAGAGAATGCAGCATAACGGTTGTCTGAACCAATGAGCGTTAAGCTGCGTCATCAGACAGTCGTTTCCCATCATGCTTTTGGTCAGCGCAGTCGGTGGAGAGCAACTGCGCGCGACTGCGCAATCCGACACAGCCGCCTCGCTGTCGCGAGAGTTTTTTGGCACACGTCAGGATGACATCAGGGCAAGGCGGACGTAACTCGGACACTTTTCTAACCGGCATGCATGTCGCAGTGATCACTGGTGATTGGTTCTGTGCAGATTTTGCTTATCTCTAACAAGCCTAAGGTAACTGAGGTGTAATATGCATCATCACTCAGCAAAACTCTCTCACACACACACACACACACACGCGTACAGTGACCTTCCTGTCTATATGAGGATTTATTACACACATTTATTCTGACGTTATTTCAGTGACAGAAGTTCAGCTGTAGTATTAATGACATGAAGAGAAAAGAAGAGACTCTATAACATCTCACTGTTACTGATTTATCATGTAGCTCAAAGCATTATGGGTAGAATCTCTTGTCAGTCTGTTTTGATTCATCAACACAGTTTCGCTGATGATCCAGAACCAACCCAAAACCCAGGATAGAGCGGCTGAGTGAATGTGGTCTTGACTGTGTGGATGAGGCAGAGACACTGTAGAAGGACAGAGTTCCTGCACTGTGATCCACATACACTCCTATTCTGCTGATGGACTCTACTGGGAGATCAGTCCATATGTTATTGTGTTTGAATGAGTAATTGGAGGGAGTGCAGTACAAACTCCAGGACTGATCATTAGATCCAAACAAACCTTTATTACCCTATCCCTTCCTGCTGATGGTTTTATATGACACTGATATAAACACACGTCCACTCCACTCCAGCTCCCAGTAACAGCGTCCATGCACACACTCTTTACATAACATCTGAGAATAACCATCAAATCTGTCTGGATGATCAGGATACGGCTGGACTGTATTGGTGTGAGTAATCACTGTTGCTCTCAGACAGATGGACGTGTTTATTCACTGTGTTTAGATCCAGAGTGAGCTGATGGGAATCTGATGGAGATAAAACATCTGAATCAGGAATTATGAATCTTTTTTATCTTTTCATATAGCTGAACTCTTCATGTTCAGTGTATCATCAGTGTCTCAGTACAGATGACCAGATATCCTGTGCAAATCATCATTTACATCATCAATTATAAAACTCTTCTTTCATCTTCTACAGGAAGAACATGAACACACTCAGTGAGTTTTTTTGCTTGTTTTCTTACTGACTTACATTGAAGGAAGTCGTCCATGGTCCAGAGAACAATGTTGGTGAATGTGACCGTGTCAACAGAAATTAACAGTGTGATTCTCATGTCAAGAGAAAAAGATCCTGCATCCATTCCTAAGTCATTTCTATTATGATGTTCTCCATGTTATGAGAAGATGATGGACTCGTTTCTGAGAGCAGATGAATCTCCAGGACTTCCTCTGTCTGAGATCTTTTTGAGCTCCTCTTTGCAGAAATCTTCCAGTTTGTCTCTCAGCTGATGGACAGATTCTCTCAGGCCATCAAAAGAGAAGAGAAAAATTAAGGGATCATCATTTACATCTGTAGATTCAGGAGGTGCTGAGAGAGACTGGAAACTCTACAGAAAACACAAATCGAAACTCATCAGCTCCACACTTCACCCAATAACCTTCACCAACATCCAATTTGTGCGGCTTTTGTTGACATCTATAGTAACACATCTCAATCCAGCACTTTCAAAGCATCAGCTTCATTCTTGTCATATTCATTATTTCACATTAGAGCTACAGATTCTAGTATGTGCCCCTTACACTATATAGGGCTTTTCACACTTGAAATTGTTAACCCTGGGTTATCCTAAACCCCAGATAAACGGAATCCTGGGTTATCTGTAAGCATGTTTCCCACTGCTCATACTATACCTGGGGTTAACTATTAATCCTGGGTATTCATTAACAGACGTTTCACATTGTACATTCCTAAACCCCGGGTTAACGTTCTTATTTGTATATTTGCGGTATCACTGTCACTGATTGGACGAACAGCAGGCAACCAGTTTACACGGCTTGTCCCGCATCTTGCCAGTTATTAAAAAAATGTCGCCACATATGACTTTAGCTCAGCGAAGATGGAGGAACAGCGGATCATAGCTACACAGGGACAGCCATTTTTAAATACATTTAGTAGCAGAACTACTGCAAGCGATTTAGTGCTGGAAATCCATTTATCCTTTGCTGAAACTTCCAGTTTTCATGGAGAGCGCAGGTCACGGTTGCTTAGCAATGGCAGACGCACATTTTCTACTCGTTTTTAGGCGCGATATGGGACGAACAAAAAAGGCAAGAAAACAAAGACAAAAGTACAAAAGAAAGAAAACAAGGAGCAAAGTATGTGAATATTTCTTTGAATTCCCTTTAAGTGTGGAGAGACTAACGTTAGTGTTTACTTGTACAATAGCGTAAGAATAATACCGTCTCCTCACTCCAGTTCACACGCTTTCTGTCTTTTGATATTTCTTAATTTTCTCTCACCAGCTGCGCGTTTCTTGTTTGCTGATGTGACATGAGCCTCGGTGCTCAGTCTCTGATTGGCTGTCTGTTGCCAAGCATCCAGCAGCAACAAGCAAACACCGCTCCATTTCACACTGAACAAACTTAGCACCGCAATGCGGGGTTAACACCACAAACGCCGTGCTAACCCTGCTCTGGAACAGGGTTTCATAACCCCGGGTAAAATGCAGTGCTAACACCGCTTTCAAATTACAGGTGTGAAACGTGTCTTTACCTGGGATTAAAAGCGGTGTTTAGAACGACGATAACCCGGGGTTAAGCGCAGTGTGAAAAGCCTTTATGTGAACTTTATAGGAAATAGTTTGTATGATAAAACATCTATTAAGAACATAAATATCCATCTAACAGCTCAAGCACATCAATGGAGTCTGATTGTAGGGTTGAGTATTTTTGCTCAAAAAAAAAAAAAAAAGAGCAGCTCAAAGGCTATGATTAGATTGATCATTATTTATAACTTTAGAGCAATTAGTGACACTGAAACTTCACAAACATGAGGCTGTATATTAGCAATCAGACTTATCAGGATTTCAGACAAAAATACAAGGAGATACAAGTAATGCAGTGCTTGATTTTGACGTTAAATTCTGCAGTCACAGAATCGTGAAATCCTGGAGTGACTATAAAACTATAAAAATAACTATTAAAATATATATTATAAATAATAAATGAATATAACTATAAAATAAATAAATAATACAGATAGTATTATTCTACTTTATTTACTTGTTTTTTTAAATAAAAACAAAATAATAAAGTGTGATAATACTATTATACATAATTTTAAATATTTAAAAATAAAAAGTGAGTATTAAATACAAATACGACAGACGCGTGCGAGCACTTGTGCCACCATGGGCATTTTCATAAGACTTTTGGATGCTTTTTTTCCATATTGTCAAACGGCAGTAAGTTATTTACTTTCACAGTCTATAAATATTTAAGCAAAAACACTGTAATGGTAATGCTTAAAGTGTTGTCAGGTGGTAATAGAAGCAAAATAAACATTTTGAAATTAGCCGCGAAATTAACTTTTCCTCTCATTCTGAAGGGATGTAAATTATGCTGCATTCACGTGCTATCGGAATTATCGTAAATACGAGCTTCCTAGTCGGATATTGGACATGAACGGCCTTAGAGAGGCCTTATATGGCCACATTCCGACTAGGAAACTCTATTTATGATAATTCCGATAGCACGTGAATGCAGCATTAAACATGATGGCGCAAGCAACCGCGAAGACTGAAGATATTAATTCTGTATATTACCAAAGCTGAAGATAATACCACCGCGATAACTGACTTTATTCTGCGTTGAAGACACTTTATAAACCCTACAGAGAATGAGACCCAGGGGCCTTCACTAACATGACGCAATTTGAAATTCAAACCGTAACGGGCATCTGACAGACAGACTGATGGGTGCTAAGCCAAAGGTAAGCATTATAAATCTACTTTTATTCGTTGTTTTGTCCATGTAATGTTAAATTTCACACTAAATTTATATTGTTCTGTGTTAATAAGTTTTCAAATTCCCCTCTTTGCTATTTTACATAGGCTATCCCTGTTGGTTTATTTGCGCATGAGGTGGTTCAAGATACAGTCTGAGGTAAATTTATGTTTATCCCTTTTAGTTGTTTAAACTGGCCACTAAAACACGTAACTTTACAATAATATATTTAATATTTTCAAATTTTTATCTGGTGTGAAGTGTTTGTTCTTGTAGTAAAATAGGCTTTGTCATGGATCCCGGATGCTTAAAATTTAAAAAGAATTTAAAAAAGCACACTGAAACAATTCAGTAAAGACTAAATATCAGTCTGACAGAAGCCAAAATGAGCATTGTGAAGCTATATTTATATTTATGATAATCGTTTTTCAGTTGTGTTTCAGGGCAGTTCATGAACTCAGTTCTAGTTCCACCTGCCACACCAGACTATAATGTATGGAGGCCCTTATGTGTGTAATGTTACTTTTCATTATTGTGCATGCAGATATTATCCAGGTACATGAACACTTGACTATTGCATGAATAATGAATGTGCCATCTTTGAATGTACCAGAATTTTAATTGGTTAATTGCAATTGAAATAAAAAATTAAGTAGAATTTTTTTTCCCCCAATTCAGCTCCAACAGGTGAACATGCACTACTAGTCAAAAGTTTTTGAACAGTAAGATTTTTAATGTTTTTTTATTTTATTTAAGAAGTCTCTTCTGCTCACCAAGCCTGTATTTATTTGATCCTAAGTACAACAAAAATAGTAACATTTTATATATATGTATATATATATATATATATATATATATATATATATATATATATATATATATATATATATATATATATATATATATATATATTTTAAATATATATTTTAAAATATATAAATATTTTCATATTTTGAAATATTTGGTGAGGAGAAGAGACTTCTTTAAAAACTTTAAAAAAAAAAACAAAGAAAAAAAAAACAGAACTTACTGTTCAAAAACTTTTGACTGGTAGTGTTCTTTATGGACCCAACTAAACTAAATTGTTTGTTATTTGTTAATTGTTATCCACTGTATGATAAGTAAAGTTTCTTTGTTTTCTTGATTTTTATACAAACACACTGTGTCTGTGAGTTGATTTGCATGAGTTTTAATTGAATGCAGCCTAAGAGTGTTCATTTTGTCAAGCAGTATAAATGATGTCTAAACGAGACTGCGGTTAATGGCTCTCATATCATTTCAGGCATATGCTAAGAACACGTTTAAGCAGAAGTGTCAGCGCGGTACTATTTAATGGATTATAGATTCTTCTTTTGTGTGGTCGAATTGTGGTAAGTTATTTACTTTGACAATCTTGCAATATTTAAAGAAAAGGTAGTGTAATTGTAATGTTTGAAGTGTCTTAAATTATTCCCAAAAAGGCCACGTCTCATTCTGAAGGTGTTCGCTAACAATAACAATGTCAATAACACCTGATGTACTTGTTACATCATAAGAAGAATGCCATCTATGCTAATATTAGTCTGTCTCATTCTTATTCCGAGGTCACCGTAGCCACCCGGACCCAGTCTGTATCCAGATCAGATGGTCACTGCAGTCACCCGGATCCAGTCCAGATGGTGGAGACAACTCTACAGCCCTGAATGTCAGAAGAGACCATGTCAATTAGATGAGCCCCAAAGACAGATCCCCAGTGAAGGCCTCATCAACTATACGGCCATTGGCACAAAACCTCACCAAAGACCACGATGACAAACACCACGTTGTTTCGTCTGGCCAGAGGAGAACTGGCCCCCCAACTGAGCCTGCTTTCTACCAAGGTTTTTTCTCCATTTCGGTCACCTTTGGCTTGCTTATTTGGGGACACTTAATTTTTGGGAATATTAACGGCTTGATTGCAGAGACACTATTTGAAGGGGACTGAACTGAGCTTGATGATGATGGCATCACTGAATCAACGATGAACTTACCTTAAGTGAAATATTGACTGTTGACTTTTGTCCTCCTTTTTTAGAGTTGCTTTACTGTATAACTGAATTTTGTTTGCATTATTGACACTATTTTCCTGTTTAACAATGTAAAGCTGCTTTGACACCATCTGTATTGAATGAAGTGCTTTATATAAATAAGGGTGACTTGACTTGCTTTTGACAATTCTTCATAGAAATGTTTGTGTGCTGTGTTTTGAACAATTTTGTATTTTTGAGAATTGTATTAGTAGCCTTCAATATGAAAGAAATCAGTAAAATAAGATTACATCAAATCAGTTTCAAGTGAATTGTAATTACACAAATACAATAAGTTGTGGTTACTTAATTTTCTCAAGGCAATGGGTTTCCTCAGTTTAATTAAGTAGACAGAACTCAGATTAACTTGTTAGTTTTAAGTTAAATAGATTCACACTTTTAAGTAATCGCAATTTAATGAATTTAAGTTAGTCCAACTTAAAATAAAAAGAGACCACAACACATTTTCTTCTGTTTATTTGTTAATGTAACTCAGAATTGTCAAGTTCACTTAACTTTTTTTCTTTTAATTATGCATGAATTTCCTTTACTTAATTTTAAGGCAACGGGTTTCCTCAATTTTTTATTTTTTTTTAAGTAAAGTCAACTGTGAACATTATTTACAACATTATTACCTGTAATCCAGAGCCTCAGGCAAACAGTCTGGACTGATGCCCGGCTTGCCAATGAATCATTCTTTTGAAATGGTTATTTTTGGTAAGCTAATTGAACCGTCTGAAACAGTTTGTGTCTCATGCAGCACAGATCTACAAGTTACTCAATCAAAACTCACTTTTGGATGCCTGACAGTCACGTGGATTCAAAATTAGCCAAAACAGCGGCGTACCTGATCCTGCGATGAATGAATTGATTCACCGTTCCAGTTCCTCCTGAGGAAACAGTTCGACTCGGACCGATGAGTCACTGAGGATGCGTGAACCAAGCACTAAAATGAAGGGGCCAAATGAAAGATTTGATGGTTTCTCATTCTTTATGTAAAAAGGCAAGAGACTAGTTTATTCACTTTATGTGCTTTAGACATGTAAAACATCCACATTTCCCATCATTATTGGGTGCTTTAATATTCTAATTGTGTGTACATTACGTCATTGCATGATTATGTGAATGAACTGAAATGAACCGGTTCATTGAAAGTAACTGTCTAAAAGAATTGGATTTCCACGCTGCCTGAGGGTTTGGATTACCGGTAATAATGTTGTAATTAAATGTTCAGTTTCCTGTACAGACAGATCGTTTCGCTTCATAAGACCTCAATATATTGCCAGGAGCCACGGGTATTAATTTTGTGTTTCCTGATTTGCTTTATTTTGATTCTAAAATGTGCAGCCGCTGACTTGCATTATATCAATCACCAAGGAACACCGTTTTAGCTAAAATACTTCTTTACTGTTCTACTAAAATAAAAATAAAAATTCACGTACATCTTAGATGGCCTAAGACTGAGTAAATTAAACAACAAATTTTCATTGTTTTGGGCGAACTATACCTTTAAGCCATGATCAGGTTTGGTTTGGTTTCAATATCCTAAAGCATTGCTCATTCACTCCAGGATTTTACGAATCTGTGATTGCAGAATTTATTGCAAAATAATATAATATATATATATATAATAAAATATATTATTATATAATATAATATATATAATAATATATATTAGTTGCACATTGCATTTTTTGTCTGAAATCCTTGTGGGACTGATTGCTAATATACAGCATCACTTCATGTTTTGGGTCTTCATGCTCAAATTCATCATGCAGGCAAATAAAAATCAGTTTTATCAGCTCTGAAGATCTCCTGATCCAATTTTTAGAAAGTTGAAAAGTTAGTGAAGTTTTGAACTGTTGGTGGCGCTAGTGGTGTTTGACAGCTAAATATACAGGTGCATCTCAAATTAGAATGTCGTGGAAAAGTTCATTTATTTCAGTAATTCAACTCAAATTGTGAAACTCGTGTATTAAATTCAGTGCACACAGACTGAAGTAGTTTACGTCTTTGGTTCTTTTAATTGTGATGATTTTGGCTCACATTTAACAAAAAAACCACCAATTCACTATCTCAACAAATTAGAATATGGTGACATGCCAATCAGCTAATCAACTCAAAACACCTGCAAAGGTTTCCTGAGCCTTCAAAGTGGTCTCTCAGTTTGGTTCACTAGGCTACACAATCATGGGGAAGACTGCTGATCTGACAATTGTCCAGAAGACAATCATTGACACCCTTCACAAGGAGGGTAAGCCACAAACATTCATTGCCAAAGAAGCTGGCTGTTCACAGAGTGCTGTATCCAAGCATGTTAACAGAAAGTTGAGTGGAAGGAAAAAGTGTGGAAGAAAAAGATGCACAACCAACCGAGAGAACTGCAGGCTTATGAGGATTGTCAAGCAAAATCCATTCAAGAATTTGGGTGAACTTCACAAGGAATGGACTGATGCTGGGGTCAAGGCATCAAGAGCCACCACACACAGACGTGTCAAGGAATTTGGCTACAGTTGTCGTATTCCTCTTGTTAAGCCACTCCTAAACCACAGACAACGTCAGAGGCGTCTTACCTGGGCTAAGGAGAAGAAGAACTGGACTGTTGCCCAGTGGTCCAAAGTCCTCTTTTCAGATGAGAGCAAGTTTTGTATTTCATTTGGAAACCAAGGTCCTAGAGTCTGGAGGAAGGGTGGAGAAGCTCATAGCCCAAGTTGCTTGAAGTCCAGTGTTAAGTTTCCACAGTCTGTGATGATTTGGGGTGCAATGTCATCTGCTGGTGTTGGTCCATTGTGTTTTTTGAAAACCAAAGTCACTGCACCCGTTTACCAAGAAATTTTGGAGCACTTCATGCTTCCTTCTGCTGACCAGCTTTTTAAAGATGCTGATTTCATTTTCCAGCAGGATTTGGCACCTGCCCACACTGCCAAAAGCACCAAAAGTTGGTTAAATGACCATGGTGTTGGTGTGCTTGACTGGCCAGCAAACTCACCAGACCTGAACCCCATAGAGAATCTATGGGGTATTGTCAAGAGGAAAATGAGAAACAAGAGACCAAAAAATGCAGATGAGCTGAAGGCCACTGTCAAAGAAACCTGGGCTTCCATACCACCTCAGCAGTGCCACAAACTGATCACCTCCATGCCACGCCGAATTGAGGCAGTAATTAAAGCAAAAGGAGCCCCTACCAAGTATTGAGTACATATACAGTAAATGAACATACTTTCCAGAAGGCCAACAATTCACTAAAAATGTTTTTTTTATTTTTTTTATTGGTCTTATGAAGTATTCTAATTTGTTGAGATAGTGAATTGGTGGGTTTTTGTTAAATGTGAGCCAAATTCATCACAATTGAAAGAACCAAAGACTTAAACTACTTCAGTCTGTGTGCATTGAATTTATTTAATACATGAGTTTCACAATTTGAGTTGAATTACTGAAATAAATGAACTTTCCACGACATCCTAATTTATTGAGATGCACCTGTATCTTCCAGAAGAAAGAGCTCAGAGAAATGATTCCTAAAAGATTTCCAGAGCTGAAAGGCATTTGTAAGCAGTGTCTCTTTCAAAAGAAGATGATCAGATGAGAGTCTGACTCATGATTACGTAATGAGACACTCATGAAATGTTTCTCTGTGGCTAAGTTCACACTGTCAGTTTTTGGGATTGACAACCGCATTTTCTTTACAGGTGTGAGTCTCAAAATGTCCCGTTCACACTGCAGCTTACAGTAGCATCTCACTTTCTGACACAACAAGAGTCCAATCGAGCCGCAAGTTTTTCCATCAAATCTTCATTAACCGACAGCAGCTTTTATATTTGGGTGGAGACCGGAGCATTTGAGTCACACGCAGAACACAAATCTGATGGGAGCAGCTCCGGTGGAAAACTGACTGGATCTAAAACTTTCAGATGACACAGCTCATTTCTCCATCACTCTAAGTTACCAAAACCACACATGAAAGCACACAACACATGGTAGACACGCGTTTGTGCGACAGAGCGGCTTTCTCGCACTGTATGATGTGACAGACAACTAGTTGTCCAATCCTGTTCTGTTCACACAGTGCCTGTTTTCTGAGAATGCGGTTGTGAGTCCTGAAAATTTACAGGTGTGGGGTGTTTTACATCCGTAAATAACCGAACTGTGTGTGAACGTAACCGTATTAAGGACTCAAATACAGGACTGACAACCGTATTCTGCTGCTGTGTGAACGTGGCCTAAAGTGGCCTGTGAGTCTCCTGTCACAGCAGGATCTTGCTCAAGTCCACTATGATCCTGTTCTTCTAGATCTGTGTTGCCTGCAGGAACTGGATGTGATCCTGTGTGTGTGAAAGCTGCTCCAGCTCAGCGTCTCTCCTCCTCAGATCATTGATCTCCTGCTCCAGTCGCTCCAGTCGTCCTTCAGCTCGACTCACTGCACTCTTTTCCTGATCTCTGATCAGCCGTATCAGCTCAGAGCGGCTTCTCTCAATGGAGCAGATGAACTCAGTAAAGATCCTCTCACTGTCCTCCACTGCTGTCTGTGCAGAGCGCTGTTAGGACACACAGTGATTCAGGCTTCAGTGAGTCTGAACTGAGACTGAGACAAACTTCTCTTCTTCTCCAGACTCACCTTATGAGACTCCACAGCCTCTCTCAGCTGCTGAAGATCTTTCTCTCTCTGCTGGATTCTCTGCTGGAACGTCTTCTGAGTCTCCTTCAGCTGCTTCTGCCGGAGAAACAAATGACAGTAAATCTCACAGAAAACTACTGACACTAAATCATCATGTGAACAGATGAATCCAGTAAACATAGGGTGAGGCAGTTTAAAGGTTACTTTTCTCAACTGATAATCAATGGCTGTAGGGTAAAACTTCAGAAGCGATGATCAGTTACAATCATTGTATTGTTATACAATTATTATTATTATTATTTAAAAGTGTGTATATATATATATATATATATATATATATATATACACTTTTAATAAAACTTGGGTAAATGTATACTGGGATTGAAGCGATGTGGCTTGGTAAACCTTGTAATGCCAGAACAAAGGCTAATAATGGCTGAATAAAACAAAAGAATAATGATAAAGGCATAATAAGGATAATGTCTCATACCTGGCGGAGGTGTGAAAGGCTCATCTGGTAATAACAACAGAATCATGAATGGGGCAGTTTGCCGAGCCAAACATGAGGAGACCGCTTACAGGAGAGCTTACAGGGGTCATAAATCAGTTTTATTAGCCTTCTCTAAAAACACACATGACATGGTCTTTGAAAATGTTTCATAAAATTCAGTTTTAGAGATTATGTTCTGAAATTTCAAATGAAGCATTAGTAGACTTGTGGCTTTACCTTCATTGTGTTTCTAAAATCATATCCTACAGCAACATATTTTTTATATATTTAAAAAATGTTTTTAATATTTTTATTTTTGTTTTCATGTTTGAGCTTATATATCTTATAGTCTAGTCTTATATCTTATAGTCTAGTCCTGTTCATTACTTGTTTCCTGATCATTGTTCTGTCGTGGATTTTCCCTTTGTTTTGCTTTTTTGGATTATGTTTTCACCTTGCCTGGACTCTTGCTTGTTATCGGATTATCCCTCTTGTCAAGCCCTCTGGATATTGGTCACCGATCGAAGACTCACGCTTGCCCTAGGAATACTCTTGTGTCTTGCCCTCAACATATCTGTTTGCTGGTATTCCGACCCTGCCTGAGTTTTGACTGTGTTTATAAATAAAAACTTCCACATGGATCCACACGCCTCACGTCTCGTTCATCCTGTAACACATGAGTAGCAACCTTTTTATTTTGGGGGGTGGGACAGCTAAGGGGATATATATATATATATATATATATATATATATATATAATTTTTTTCTTCTTTTTTTTTTTTTACCTACATGTCAATTTGACCATTAACTGACATCAGAGAACTATAAACATGCGATGTGTTGTTAAATTATTGAAATTTTTACTTTCTCAGAGATATCTCAAGTAAATATTTTATTTTAAGGGTTTTGCTGACAAAAACAATCCAGAATCCTTGCATTATGTGAACAAACATTAATAAACATGAAACCAACAATGACATTACATGCCCAAAGTCTTCCAGGTTTTAAATATTTTTGTCCAGACTTCAAGAATCAATAGTTACTGAAGGTCACTGGATATGATGAAGATAGTGTTTCACAGCTAGACATCACCCGTGTTTGGTTACTTGCATAATTATGTTTCATAATTGCTTGAGAGGTGCTTTATCAAAAAAAAGAACAATTAGGGAGAATCAATAAAATATGAATAATTCACTCCCTGTGTGTGAATAATATGTAATCATATAATCCATAAAAAAAGCTGTAAACTGACTATTGGCATTTTAAAGTGTAATATACTGTAATTACAAGTACTTCATTTTTGGGTAACACGTTATTTTAAGGTGCTCTTGTTACAGGTTACATGTACTTACTATTATAATAACAATTAATTATGCATAATTACATACAAGTAACCCTAAGCCAAATCCTAATCCTAAACATGTCGTTTATTAATATTACTCTGTACTTAAATATATAATTACACTGTAACATGGACACCTTAAAATAGAGTGTAACCAATTTTTGGAATCTGATGACGCCATCCAGATGATATATAATCAGTTACTACAAAAGATTGCTGAACTACTGAACACACACACACACAAATAAAACTGCATGACAGTCACGTGACACCGGAAGACAGAAAAATACAAAATGCTGAAAAGGGCCGAGGCTACATAAGGTGAATAATGAAAATTATTTATTAACTGTGTGTGATCATTTGATTTGAAAGATAATTATGATAGTAATAATTAAAATAACTGATGTGACATTTCAATCAACACAGAGATTGAGAAAAGCACAGAAACAAATCGTCACTCAGCAGGACTAACACACACACACACACACACACTGGTTTTACAGTCTACATGAGGATTTATTACACACCTTATTCGGACATGTTATTTCAGTGACAGAAGTTTAGCTGCAGTATTAATGTCATGAAGAGAAAAGAAGAGAATATATAACATCTCACTATTACTGATTTATCATGCAGCTCAAAACACTATGGGTGGAATCTCTCATCAATCTATTCTGATTCATCAACACAGTTTCACTGATGATCCCCTATAAACATTAAACCCAGGATAGAGTGGCTGAGTGAATGTGGTCTGAACTGTGTGGATGAGGCTCATTGTGTCATCAGAGACAGTGTAGAAGGACAGAGTTCCTGCACTGTAATCTACATACACTCCTATTCTACTGCTGATGGACTTTACACGGAGACCAGTCCATATGTTATTGTGTCTGAATAAGTATTTGGAGGGAGAGCAGAACAAACTCCAGGACTGATCATTAGATCCAAACCCACACTCATCATCTCCTTCCTTCCTGCTGATGCTTTTATATGACACTGATATAAACACTTTTCTCCCACTCCACTCCAGCTCCCAGTAACAGCGTCTAGACACACTGTCACTACACAACACCTGCCACAAATAATCAAATCTGTCTGGATGATCAGGATACAGCTGTTTTGTGCCAGTGTGAGTAATCACTCTGTTGCTCTTAGACAGACGGAGGTGTTTATTCACTGTGTTCAGATCCAGAGTGAGCTGATGGGAATCTGATGGGATAAAACACATCAGAATCAGGAATTATGAATCTGTTTGATCTTTTCATGTAGCTGAACTCTTCATGTTCAGTGTATCATCAGTGTCTCAGTACAGATGACCAGATATCTGTGCAAATCATCATTTACATCATCAATTATAAAACTCTTCTTTCAGCTTCTACAGAAGAACATGAACACACTCAGTGAGTTTTTCTGCTTGTTTTCTTACTGACTTACATTGTAGGAAGTCGTTCCTGGTCCTGGGAACAATGTTGGTGAATATGACTGTGGAAATCAACAGACATGAACAATGTGATTCTCATGATCCTGCATACATTCCTAAGACATTTCTAATATGATGTTCTCCATGATATGAGATGATGATGGATTTATTTCTGAGAGCAGATGAATCTCCAGGATTTACCTCTGTCTGAGATCTTCTTGAGCTCCTCTTTGCAGAAATCCTCCAGTTTGTCTCTCAGCTGATGAACAGATTTTCTCAGGTCAAAAGAGACGAGAAAAATGAAGGAATCGACATTTATATCTGTAGATTCAGGAAGTGATGAGAGAGACTGGAAACTCTACAGAAAACAGAAATCAAACTCATTAGCTCCACACTTCACCCAATAACCTGCAGGAACATCAGATTTGTGTAGCTTTTTTTTTCTTTTTTTTTTTGTGAACAATTATTTTCATTTAATTTTGCAGGCAGACCCACACCACGCTGGGGATAATACAATACACTGCAGTGTAAAAAATACCCAACCACAAAAAAAAGATATATATATATATATATATATATATATATATATATATATACACACACACACACATGAATACAAGATAAATTATACATCAAAAAGAAAAAAACAAACGATTCAACAATGTCAAAAGCAGCACTCCAGGTCCTCAAAGTCTCTGCCTTTGCTCAGTGAATACGAGCCGTAGACAGCTCCACAGAAACAATGTCAAGCAAAGATAAGCCCCATACACGTCTGGTCATCAAATGTGGAGGAACCCAGCGACTGGCCAGCATCCTCCCCGCAGCAGGGAGAGCAGCTAAAAATAAGTTCTTCTGTTGCAGAGACAGAGCCAATCCAGAAATGCCATCCAAGAAGAAAAGATCCGGAGTCAAAACCACATCCTTTTCCAATAGGAATGACACGTCACGAGCAAGCTGAGATCAGAAAAGAGAAAGCGCAGAGCACTCTCAAAAAAAAAAAAAAAAATGCAATCATTCACCGAGTGCCCCCCGTGGACACGAACTGCAATTTGGGGAAGGTGACACATGCATACAGAAGCGCTTCAAAGGGGACAGACAACGTCTATGCAGCAATTTCCAATGGATCATCTGATGATTTGGGTTTTTGAGGATGATGTGATTGTCTCCCAACTTTGATCAGAAAATAATGTTTGTAAGTCACCACTGATATCCTTAGACCAGATAGTTGTTATGGATAAAGAGACTACCTCGTAATATTTAAAAAAGAGACTACCTCGTAATATTTATTATTGCATCTATGTACATCATCCTTCCACAAATGAGCTTCCTGGATTAAAGCAATGTCAACCTTTTTTGTCGCAATAGTTCTAAAAAACTTATACATTTATGGAGGCCATTTAAACCATTGACATTACAACTTAGTATATTAATTTCAGTCATTACTATCAAACAAATAAGTGAACTGAACAAATGAGAGAAAGTAATACCACTGCAAATGAATTATCTCAAGTCTGCCTTTAACCCATCCCTCCCTCACCGAAAAACCCATTAACATTAAAAGAAAAAAAACTATCCCAAAGACATCCTTTTCAGAAATCAATTCTCTCCAAAAGATAAACTTTTTCAGAATTTGATTCTTTTCTTTCTTTCTTTTGACTGTTTTAATCCATGATGGTCCAGTGGAATTTCAGTTTCAATTTTGGCTTATCCTCCGAAGCGATGCATCAGGCTCAGACAAATTGGATTGTTGAAGCTGATTCTGTCGGGTCCGTGTTTTGATCAACAAGAGGTGGCAGTAGTTCCGTCGACCGGGTGGTCAAACCCGGTATTGTTCACAGATCTAAGTATGCGATAACTGAAGAGTTTATCTGAAACATCGACTCTTTGCTCGCAGAGGATATAGCGTAGCCGTACGCAAGTAGTGACGGGTTTTTTGTACATTCAAGCGAAATAAATTGTTGAGGTCTTGTTTCCTCGTGTCGGCTGTTGGTTGGTTGTTGAGATGGGGGTGTTGCGCTCAAAAGCGGAGGCGGTGGACCTGCGGGTTCGTGCTTTGGTCAAAGAGAAATAGTTCTCACAGAAAGATATTTTGGTTAACTATTACGAGGTAACACGACCATTTATTAGGATTTTTGTTAAGATGTTGGAAAATTGTTTCGAGTAACTGTAATGTATTGTGGCTACACAGACTGATCATTTGGTTTCGCTCGACTGAAACAGTTCGTCTATCGTTGAAAAAATGGTATTTAACACAGGCACGTCGCTCCGATCGAAATATAGATTTGTTTTGCAGCACCCGAAAGGGTTGTCCTCAGGAATAGGAAAGTCAAGATCATACTCAGAGTCAGTTTCATCAGAGTCAGTCTCATTGTCTGACTCATTGCTGCTTTGAGACAAAAAGTTTTTTTCAGATTCCTCCCGACGTTTATTTCCCATCATGAGATAATTTTGGTCATGATGTGTTTTGCTCCAACAGGATGTAATGCACATGTAGGCCATCCGCGTTGTCACCCGATACCTCATCCCCAGCGAAACAGCATCCCACTGGAAAATGTACCTGATTTTATCGCCAAAATTTAATTCTCTCCAAATTTGATTGTAGAAGTATGTCCAGTCTATGGCGGTCAAAAGCAGGTAGGCGCATTCGGATGTATAGTCCTCGTAAGAATCCAAAACGTAGAGTTTCACAGTCTGCAATGTCGTGTCAAACACAAATATACCCACACGATCATCAGACACTGGGAAATCTTGTTTCACAAAATCTTTATCTTCATGGTCAATCTTCGTCAGATGGAGCGCGTCTTCGTACGTTTCAACAGAACTTCTTGGCGGTGTTACCGACATCGCTCTTGTTTCAGGAGTGACTGGAGCAGAGGAGGCCATTGTAACAACGTAGAAAACAATGTAGAAATCCCAAACCTTATTTAAATACCGAATTCTGAATGTAGGTGGTAGGGCTGTGACGGTGGCAGATTTTTACCACTGCGGTGGTAATGGATCAACTACCGCCGGTGGTGCGGTGGTATGATATGAATTAGCCTATATTTACACATAAAAATTATATATATAATATTCAAATTCAAATTCAAATTATATATATATATATATATATATATATATATATATAATTTTGAAACGCAACAAATAAATGAGACTCGATCATCTGTTAACAAACGTGCGTGTTTATTTTAGCACTTCCATCAGTGAACTCGCAGCCTGCAAAACACTAAAATAAATAAACTTAAAAAAAATTTAAATACACCCTGTCAACCGGACGCGAGCGGCGTGGCAAGACATGACAAAATACTCATTATAACCAGTAACGCTGTGTACATTGGATGCTGCGCGACATGACACGACAAATCTCCACAGTAAACTGCTTCGTTCTGTTTATGACGTACTGACACAAAGCTCAAATGTCCTGTGTAGACACTCAACCTGTTGTGTTGCGACGCGGCGTGACACCTGTCGCGTCCAGTTTAGACACGGTGCTGTTCCGCCCTCAAGCAAGCAGGCGGATTAAGTCCTCGTCCGCACGTGCTGTCTGTTGCCACATTTCTTGGTAGCATCTTACATTTATCGCTGTCTCGTTTGTATTTGGCTAGTTTGGAGAAAGTCTCACCAATACAAACCTGACCAGCCGAGCGTTTGCGATCACGTGAACTTGAAGACACTTGTACAAACACGGATGGGTGACATGAATGGAAATGATTCCAGATCGGCGATGTAGTATTTGGTTTCCCAACAAGGTCCATCGCTCAACACGAAATAAATTTTCTGAATGCAGAATAAACTGTATTTTCCTGCGCTCAAAGCTGCCATTCTAAAGGAAACGCCGTGTATGGCATTTGAGGTAATTTGTGAATTAGCATAGACTTATAGTCTAAATAAAACAATTGGCAATATTATTACATTTATATACAAAACTTTGTATTAGGCTGCATGTCCACCAAAGCATTTTTTCCCGAGGCTGGTGTACTTTTTCAATAGTTCTCAATGGGAGCGCGGCGTTTTTTAAAACGCCAGGAGCATGCCGAGCGCTGAGTGTCTTTTTCGCGCTGAGCGTTCGGGCGAGTATTTATTTCTTTCCTAGATCGAATTGCCAGACTACCATAATATTGTTATGAAATATAATGTTTGGAGAAACATTTCATTCACGATGTGTCTGCCATTACTTCAATGGATATTCTGTATCATAGCAACCACAGCGTCTCAACGAAAAAAAACGCTGCGCTCTCAAGCGCTCACAGCTGAGCATTTTCAGCAGAGCACCTGGCATTTTCAGCTGGCAAAAAACGCTTTGGTGGACACGCGGCCTTAGGCAAAAGCGTTTTTTGAACTATTGAAGCCTCGGGAAAAAATGCTTTGGTGGACACGCGGCCTTATGCTTGTTATAGAGTGTGTGACGTCACGTGCACTACCGCCGGTGGCAATAGACAACCGCGGTGACGCGGTTGTCACGTCGACCGTCACAGCTCTAGTAGGTGGGCCAAACAACCAAGGAAAGTATCGCCTTCAACGGTCATAAAACGTGCGCTTTAAAGCATTTAGCGAGATATTATCTCTTAAATTATTGCTGGTTGATCTTGCATACTATGAAAGTTTAAACTCACGTAGTTCGTGAGAACCTCTGATTGCAGTATTTATCAATTTTCTAAAAACAAAACAGCCGGAATAAGAGCGTCTCGTATCTTATATCTAAACTAGGATAGTGTTAATAATATAACGTAAATGTCTCGAGGTGAAGATGA
The DNA here is from genome assembly GCA_039654775.1 of Spinibarbus caldwelli. Classification (NCBI taxonomy): domain Eukaryota; kingdom Metazoa; phylum Chordata; class Actinopteri; order Cypriniformes; family Cyprinidae; genus Spinibarbus; species Spinibarbus caldwelli. The sequence goes on along the minus strand of CM077262.1, from coordinate 1,747,808 downwards.
TGGGTTGAAGTCATATTTTATTAAATCAAATTCGCAGAAATATTGACGTATATGAACAAAGAGCCCTCTAACACCACAGCAAAATCTAGGAAGCAAAGCGTAAGGCCTAACAATCACCGTCAGATGGGAAAATACAACAAGAGCGGTGAAACTGCAGTAAACTAATTCAAACAGAAAGAATGCGCAAAGTCATTGAATTTTTCTGGTTTCAAAGCGTAGCCCTATGAAAAACTTTGCAGTTTATATCTAACAATGGTGTGGCAAGGCCTAGCACTGTTAAACACACGGATAAAGTCAAGATATCTATCAATTTTAGGTGTAGTCAGCAGGGATCAGTCTGGTGTGTGAAAGACTTAGAACAAGCATTTGTGTTTGTGTTGTTAGACCATATTGTTCTTATTGTCTCTATAAAGATTTGTACGTTTATATTAATTTATGAACGCTGTTACAGAATTTGTCTTAGTGACATTCAATGGAATATTTTATTAAAAGATAACGCAGAGGACTGATTGTGTAACACTCTGTCAAGGGTTCGTCCAAGTACCGGATACCTGTAACTTTGTCGTAATTATTTAAAAATACATATAAGCATCATGCCTGACACTTTTGCTAAAAATTAATATTTAAGCTAAACAAACATTTGCAATTGTGAAAAATTAAGAGAATTAATTACATGTTAAAAACTGCCGACCACGTTTTCTTAAAGAAGAACAAGCAACATATCTCATCCCCAGATGACATCAAAGTTTCACGCTTGCCTATTCCAACATCTAGATCTCATTAACAGTTCAAGGGGTCAACACAATGTGGGTGGTTGCAATGTGGGAGGGCCGCGTGGGGGAGGGGAAAAGCCATAAATCAAGGGTCATAAATCATTTTTGTCATAAGCCATGCCATATCTACTACTCACGTCCATCCTAGGAGAATGAGGACCGGGAATCGAGCTTAGGAATTGACGCACCTCGTCCGGTGAGTGCATTAATTTGGTCTCGCCGTGTTTCATGACGATCTTCAGTGTAGCTGGATACTGAAGAAAGGTCTGCAGACCTGCCTCTTTCAATTCCTTCCGTATTGTACTGAAGGAGCTCCGCTTCTTTGCCGTCGCAGAAGAGAAGTCGGGGAAGAAGCTCAACATCACACCGTCATTTGCTTTTACAGGACCGTGGCATCTTGCTTCATTTAGAATCAATTTCCTGTCGTTGTAGCGTAACAGTTTGAAGAGAATCACTCGCAGTTTGGATTGATCAGTTGAAGCTCTGGAGTAAACTCGATGACCACGTTCGATCTCGATATCTTTGCCCGCAAGTGATGTGATCCAGATCGGCAGTGACCGTTTCAAAAAGCCAGTTGGGTCATCTTTCTCGGCCCCTTCAGGTAGTCCTAGCAGCCGGAGATTACTGCGTCTGCTGTGGTCTTTTAGATTAGTCACTTGTTGCTCGAGGGCATCCAGATGCCTAGTGTGTTCGTTGATCACTTTTTTCTGCTCTCTCTGTTCCCCGATTAAAAAGTCAACTTTAGAGCACATATTCTGGATTGTAGTCATGTGAGAGGTGAATTCGGTGCGCATTGCTGCTAATTCAGCTTTCAAAATGTCCTCAAATCGCTTTATAGTACACGCCATGTTGTCCTCCATGTCCGCTCGGCCCGCTGCGGCTGTTGGTTTAGTTTTCTTCTTAATTGGCGAGGATGAAGCTGAAAGATAAGCGAGTTTCCGACTGTGTGACATCTCCATATCAACGGCAAACGAAAAAATTACCCCAAATGTAAGAAAAGAATTTGAACAACAGTAAAAGACGGGTTACATACAAGGAGCTTGACTAATGTGCGTGTTGGTTCATGAAAACATCATGTGATCCCCCCCAGATTTGTGTGGCTTTTGTTGAGTTTATTAAATCACCTTTATTTAATCACCTTAAATCTAGCACTTTCTCAGCAGCTTCATTCTTCTCATATTAATTATATCAGATTACAACTACTGATTCTAGTACACTATATGTGAACTTTCTAAGAAATAGTTTGGATGATGAAACATCTGCTAAGAACATAAATGTCTATCTAACAGCTCAAGAATATCAATGGAGTCTTATTGTAGGGTTGAATAAATTTGCTCAGGAAAAGCAGCTCAAAGGCTATGATTTGACTGATCATTATTTATAACCTTAGAGCAGTTAGAGACACTGAAAATTCACAAGGACCCTTATGACTGTCGGTCCTGTGTCGTGTGTTTCCTGCCCTCTCGTGTCCTTATATGGTCTTTTACCTGTCCTTGTTTAGTTTGATTATGATTTCGTCCAGCTGTGTGTGTGTTAATTATCTTGTGTATATTAGTTCCTGTCTGTTCAGTTAGTTTTTGTCTGGTCTACTCGTTACGTTCCTTGTGTTCCTGTGTGTCTCAGCCCTGCCTTGTCTTGCCTATGTTGGATTTTATTAAAGACTGTTATTTTGAAGTCTACTCTGTGTTCCTCGTCTCCTCGCTTCCCTCGTGTGTGTGCACCGTGACACAGACACAATCAGGTTTGGTTTGGTTTCAATACACTGAAGCATTGCTCAGTCACTACAGGATTTCACAAATCTGTGATTGCAGAATTTAATGCAAAATCAAGCAAACACTGCATTATTTTGCGGCAGCTTGCATTTTTGACTGAAATCATGGTGGGTGTGAGTGCTGATATACAGTCTCATTTCATGTTTGGGGTCTTCATGGTCAAATTAATCGTGTTACAGGCAAATAAAAATCAATTTTATCAGGTCTGAAGATCACTTGATCCAATTTTGATGAATGTGAAAAAATTAGGTAAATGATGAAAAAATTAGGTAAAAAGTTAAAATGTTAGTGAAGTTTTAAACTGTTGGTGGCACAAATGTTTTTTGATATCTAAATATATCTTCCAGAAGAAAGAGCTCAGATAAATGATTCCTAAGAGATTTCCAGAAAGATTTTGTAATCAGTGTCTCTTTCAAAAGAAGATGATCAGATGAGAGTCTGACTGATGATTATATAATAAGACACTCATGAAATGTTTCTCTGTGAGTCTCCTGTCACAGCAGGATCTGCTCAAGTCTACTATGATCCTGTTCTTCTAGATCTGTGTTACCTGCAGGAACTGGATGTGATCCTGTGTGTGTGAAAGCTGCTCCAGCTCAGCATCTCTCCTCCTCAGATCATTGATCTCCTGCTCCAGTCGCTCCAGTTGTCCTTCAGCTCGACTCAATGCAGTCTTTTCCTGATCTCTGATCAGCCGTATCAGCTCAGAGCGGCTTAGCTGTTAGGACACACAGTGATTCAGGCTTCAATGAGTCTGAACTGAGACCGAGACAAACTTCTCTTCTTCTCCAGACTCACCTTATGAGACTCCACAGCCTCTCTCAGCTGCTGAAGATCTTTCTCTCTCTGCTGGATTCTCTGCTGGGACGTCTTCTGCGTCTCCTTCAGCTGCTTCTGCAGGACAAACAAATGATCGTAAATCTCACAGAAAACTACTGGCACTAAATCATCATGTGAACAGATAAATCAGTAAACATAGCGTGAGGCAGTTTAAAGGTCACTTATCTCAACTGATAACCAATGGCTGTAGTTTCAAACTCCAGAAGCGATAATCGGTTACAGACAATGTACATGAATTATTGTGAAGTATAAGGACTGTCTCACACTGCAAGTTTAAGTATTGTAAAAGTGAAACTGACAGATCTAGAGCTTCACACTGACAGTGTTTCTGTGTCTGTAATTAAGCTGTGACGCTATACAGTAAACAAATGCACTTATTAGATCACTACACTGAGTATTAACTTGATTGCTAGTGTTAAATACCTGTTTCTCCGTCCTTTGTACTGCAGCTGATACAGTGTCATGGTTTTTATGTTCATCCATCATACACAGCACACATATACATTTCTGGTCAGTGCGACAGAAAACCTCAAGGATCTTCTCATGTTTCTGGCAGATCATCTCCTGCAGTCGTCCAGTGGCTTCAGTCAGATTGTGTTTCTTTCCTTTAAACAAACTCTCATGTTGCTCAAGGTGATTCTGGCAGTAAGAGTTCAGACACATCAGACAGGACTTGACAGCTTTGTATTTTCTTCCAGTACAGACGTCACACTGCACATCTCCAGCTCCAGCGTAACAGGCAGCAGAAAGCTTAGTCTTCTTCAGATTCTCCACCAGTTCTCTACTTGGACTGTAGGTCTGTCTGCACTGAGGGCAGCTGTAGACTTTCGTCTGATCCTCCTGATCCCAGCAGCCTGTAATACAGCTCTTACAGTAACTGTGTCCACACTGGATGGTCACTGGATCCTTCAGGAGATTCTCACACACTGGACACATCAACTCATCCTGAGAAAATCTGGCTTCTGCCATTTTACTGCATGAATACAGAGACACAAACACATGACAGCTCGACTGCACTTAAGTTTCTCTTTCCCTGAACTCATGTGTTTCCTGTTTCCTGTTTCTGTGTTTGAGTGACGTGTGTAAAACAGGCATCTGTGAGTCTGTAAAGCAGGTTCAATGCCGCAGGAAGGCAAGCCTGCAGCCTTTGGTAAAAAAAAAAACAACAAAATACAAAATATATTACAAAAAACCTAACATTGACACTGCAGCTTTGTCGGTATGCAGGGAAGGAGACAAGATGCCATTTTTTTGAATGGATGTCAATGGAGTTCTTCTCATAAACATTGTATGGCTTCAGAAGACTTGGAATGCAACACGACTTGTTTGTAATACTTTTATACTACTTTTTTTATGGTCAGTTTTTGGAATAAATACCTGTGACTGTACTTTTATTTGCCTATTACATGTTTTATATTGTTCAGAACATGGGCGTCACTAGGCCATTTTTAGGGGGGCTACAGCCCTACATGAATATAGCCCCCCTACATTTTGCGATTAGTTCCACCCATACGGAAATGTAATATATGACATATATGTCCCTATATCAGTAGTGATGTTGTCATATATGTTACATATAAGGCAATATATTATTATCACATATATCCATCTTCTGAATATATGTATGTGTATGTTTATAACATATATGCAATTCCCATAGTAAAATTTGTATATAAACATATTTAAAGTATGTATATGGTTAATTTTTATATGGTATTACATGTTATGACCATATATGTTAACAATATATATTAAAATACTTTCTTTAAATTAATTTAACTGTTTGTCCATATGCGCTCTATCATTGCAATTATCGTCATTGTACTAAAACGCAATTCATTATACACGCGCGAATCAGCGCGATTGTGTTTGAACCTCACAATACCGCTTCTGCGCATGCGCCAGAATTCAAACACAACCGCGCTAACGGCAGAGTCTGAGCAACGGCTGCAGCTAAACAAACACTCATCTGCGTTCAGATGATGTTCTTATCAAGTGGAAGGATAACAAATGTGCCAGCACCTTCACATAAAGTTTAAACGACACCGATTTTATTGACGGGCACGAAGACAGACCCCATCACTGAGTACTGGATGAAACGAGCTGCAGCGGTGCAGGTAATTTACACTAATTTACTCAACTCTTTATTAAAATTCATATGCTGATATTACATAGAAACTAAGTGTTAAATGATTGTTTTGGACTGCAAGAGCCTCTGTCCCTATACACATCAGTTTCAAATATTCCCTGTCAGTGTTTTATATATGATGTTATGATTAACGTTACAGCTGCATTGTTTTGCATTTTGCTTTATATAATTTTAACTATATAACTATTGGATAGAGATACTGTAAGCTCATCGTTTTCACTGGATAAGCAATGCAACATTTGAAAATTAATTAAAGCTCTCTGACAAAAGTAATGGAGCAAAATTACGTTATAATGTTTATCTCTGAGATCTAGTCTAGACTAGACTAGAACTATAAAGCGGCACAAAATGGAATTACTCAAATACAAGCACCTTGAATTCATACAGTACTATACTTATATTGCACCAAGTACATTGACATGTCAGTGACATGCTTATGGTGGGTGCATAAGCACATACATGTGCATATTACATAAAGGTACAGTACACTAAAAGATGTGACTTTGGGGTTTTGAAAATATGGTTAACCTATGGTAGTCAATTTTGTTCATATCTTTACTGATAATTGTGCTTTTCCTGTTTGTGTCCCTGGAAAAGATGAGTCCAGAAATTCTCAGAAAATAGAAATGGAGGCTGAACCTGCAGATTGTGGACGGCAGTGATGTGAATGATGGAGCATCTACCCAGAAAAGGTTACTTATTTTATTGAAACCAAAACTAACATCTGCAATATACATGTAAACAAGTCAACTACCCTTTTTAATTTATTTTCTCCAGGCCAAAACAATTAGTTTAATAATCCTCATTAGTTATTATGAATGTCTACTATTGTTTTAATTCTCAATATACACTACTCACAAAACGTTATTTATGGAAAATGTAAAAGGTTCATGCTACAGTGAAATTATTTCATGAAAGTAGGGCATTTAAGTAGAAGCATGCAGTGGTAATTTCTTCATCTCAAACAAACGGTGGTGGCTATACCACAACAAAAATGTCAACGTCTCAATAACTTGTCACGTGTCCTTGAGCATCAATTACAGCTTGACAACGACGTCTCATGGTGTTCACAAGTCGACTTATTGTCTGCTGAGGCATGGCATCCCTCTCTTCTTGAAGGGCTGCCCTCAGGTCACTGAGGTTCTGGGGTGCAGGGTTACGACCCTCTGCACGACATTCAGCTGATCGACTTTCATCAGAGAACAGCACTGGTTCCTCGTCCAGCACAAATGCTCCCTGGACCATGCAAGTCTCTCTGGCCATTACAGTCTGGGCAGGTGTGTCTAGTCAATACAGAACTGGCCTACACCTTGTGAATGGTACTATGACAAGCCAATACTACCTGAATAGCATCATTAATCCAGTCATTGTGCCTCTGCATGAGCAACACAGGCCTGATTTCATTTTCATGGATGACAATGCCTCCAGCTCATCGAGCTCACATCATCAGGGAACGGCTGTTGGAGGCTGGGGTACCTCAAATGGAGTGGCCTGCACTTTCTCCAGACCTGAATCCCATAGGAAACCTATGGGATCAGCTGAGTCGTTGTGCAGAGGGTCGTAACCCTGTACCCCAGAACCTCAGTGACCTGAGGGCAGCCCTTCAAGAAGAGTGGGATACCATGCCTCATGCCACATTTTTTGTTGTGGTATACCCACCACTGTTTTTAGCTTTTGTTTCAATAAATTGTTTGAGATGAAGAAATTACCACTGCATGCTTCTTCTTAAATGCCCTACTTTTATATAATATCACTGAAGTGTGAACTTTTTACATTTTTCATAAATTTCAGCTGAAAGTCAAATATCCCTAACTTTTTGTGAGTAGTGTATTTGTCATCTTATATGTAGTTAAACACTTTAAGACATAGGCACAGTTCTAACTTAAAAGCAAAATTAAACTGGTACAGTGTTGGATTGCAAGATTTAAGCAGATTAAATGTATATATTTTAACACCATATTGACCTAAAATCAAGTTTAGTTTACTGTACCACCCAACACTACCAAAGTTAAAAATTGCTTTTAAATGTTGAGAACTTCCTGAAATACATATAGGGTTCAGACAATTTAATTTTTAATATGATACATTTAAGTGTAAACGTAATTCTGGGCCTAGTAAATCAATTTATTGTAATTATATTATAAAAACCTAACTTTTACTAATTTCTTATAGATGCGGTGATCCAGAAATTTCTTCACCGGGGGCCTCTTGGGGATGGCAACAAACCAAAAACTAACCAAGCTGTGTGAATGCAAAACTGTAGACTTTTAGATGAACCACTACAATTGGTTGATGTTCTGTTTCTTATGCCTGTTCAGTGTTTTGATCAGTTATATATGTAATTGTTTCTTATTTTTTTTCTTTTTGATTGTGGAGCTCAATAAGATTGTTTTTTTCTATTTAAATAAAGACTGTTTAAATAGATGTAACTTTTTGTAGCTTATTGCACCATTTAACATTTTAGGTTTAAGGCATGAAATGTGCAATGCACTGCAACTTTGTAGAAACATACAACCTGTATTAAAAGATCATTTTAAAGATCAAAGATCACATATTAAAAGATCAAATATATGACACCATATATTTCATAATTAAAAGATTGTCATATATAAGACGTCACATATATGTAAATAATTTGCTATGCATATGTCTAATTCGTATATAACACATAATTAAAAAAGACATATCAAACATATATTAATAATTATATACATTCCATATATGGTAATAAATGTATTATACATACATAAACATATTTTTGTATGGGGTAGACTTATATAAAACATGTATTGCATATATGGGTATTTCGTATATGCACATATATTACATTTCCGTATGGGCACAAACTACGAATTCGTGATCGCCTCAGTCCCCTATAAATTTCATATGAAAACGCTGGCAGACTTCGATCGGCTCCTCCAGTCTTTCAGCGCGTTCTTCGATCCACAGACCGCGGTTGCGCAAAGCGAGAAACAGGACAAGGTGTGTTTATCGATATTGTTATAATATCTTCATCTCCTCAGCTCTTTGTCATAAATACAGTTTATAAAATATCATGGGGGAGCAATCGGTTCCCAATCTACAGTAACCTAAATTTTCGCTGCGTTCACCCACAGCTGTTTCCTCCAGTGAATATGAAGCACATACGAACGTATACTTTATAAAATGATCATGTTGTTGAAATTAACATTCAGTGTAATACATATTCCAGTGCATGTGGCAATTAAAGAGGTGTGCATACTTGAGCTAAGGAAAGAGGGTTGCGCTAGAAGTGCAAACAGTAAAAATTTGTGTTTGTACAGTAAAGTGTGTGTGATATATATATACCCTCATTGGGGGCTGAGCCCCCCAAAAATGAAAATCCTAGAATCGCCCCTGGTTCAGAAGTGGGTAGGTTTAGGGTAGGAGTGGGGTTAGGTGCTCCAAAATATCTATGAAAGTATAAATTTATTTAAAATTATTTCTATTTTTGCAAATGCATGCAAACCATTAAATGTGTCTTGATCGTGATGCATAAAGGCCGGGATAAACCAAGCCGACTTCAAAGAACTAGCGCCAACAAAAGCTGACGGTGTTGTCGCCTCGCCACCATCATACCTGAATTAATACGAAGATTCAGACCTGCTTCACACTACAAGTGTAAGTATTATAAAAGAGAAAGTGACACAGACGCAGAGCTTCAAACTGAAAGTGTTTCTGTGTTCTGTGTAATTAAGCTGTGACTCTGCACTGAAAATAAACAGACTATTAGATCACTGCACTGAACATTAACATTATCTCTAGTTTTAAATACCTGTTTCTCTGTCCTGCAGCTGATACAGTGTCATGGTTTTTATGTTCATCCATCGTACACAGCACACATATACATTTCTGGTCAGTGCGACAGAAAACCTCAAGGAGTTTCTCATGTTTCTGGCAGATCATCTTCTGCAGTCGTCCAGTGGCATCACTTTGTGTGGCTTACGTGAATGAAATTCCTCATGACGGTCAAAATGAGTTTGACAGTAAGAGTTCTGACACATCAGACAGGACTTGACGGCTTTGTATTTTCTTCCAGTACAGACGTCACACTGCACATCTCCAGCTCCAGCGTAACAGGCAGCAGAAAGCTTGGTCTTCTTCATTTTCTCAAACAGTTCAGTCAGCATGGTGTTTGTAGCTAAAGCAGGTCTTGGACTGAAGGTCTGTCTGCACTGAGGGCAGCTGTAGACTCTTGTCTGATCCTCCTGATCCCAGAACCCTGTAATACAGCTCTTACAGTAACTGTGTCCACACTGGATGGTCACTGGATCCTTCAGGAGATACACACACTCTGGACAAATGAACTCCTTCTGATTTACCAAAATTCTGGCTTCTGCCAATTTAGTACTTGAATGCAGAGACACAAACACACGACAGCTCAACTACACTTCAGCTTCTCTTTCCCTGAATTTAGATGATTCCTGTTTCCTGGTTCTGAGTCACGTGTGTAAAACAGGTTTGTCTGTGATTCTAAGCAGGTTCCTCATTCCTGCTCCGGTGGAGCCTCATTCCTCAGTTTAGTTTTGACACACCTGCCTGTTATTAAAGTAAATGCAAAGACCTTGACTAGTTGATTAAGGTGCATTTAATGCAGAGTTCACACTGTACAATTTTAGCCCTGATTTTCACTCGCCGACAGATTTTGTGAAATCGCTGACAAATGCCTGAAATCAGAGGCAAATCGGTGCTCATTCACACGAGTGACAATCACGCAGTGTGAACTATCAAAGATGCGATCTGAGAGAATCGCCGTGACATATTTGGCATGCTAAATATCCGGACCTGTTGGTGATTCAAAATCTTGCTGTGTGAAATGAGTTCTGACAGAAAAATACATCGGCAATGATCTACAGCCAATGAGGGAGCAAGATACAGGGCAGCAGGAAGTTTGTGGAGGAGTTATGTGAAACGTAGTTTGCGGACAAGACAGAGTTATCGGTGATTCTTCCTATTGTAAAGTCATGCAGTGTGTAACCTCCTGTCATTGATCCATCGTGCAATGTGAACACAACAGCAACCGAATGCTACCCCAGATAGTCGTGTAGTGTGAAAACAACAGTGATCCGATCACTTTGAAAGTCGTGCAGTGTGAACTTGGCATAACACACCTGAAAAGAAGATATGGTGCTCACATCCCCCTGTTGGGGGGGATTGGTGCTGCAAGTGAGACAAAGAGTCGGTCTTTCTGCCATTTACCTGTTAGTGCCTAAGACGCAGGAAGAACCGGCTCAACCTGGAGCTTATAGAAACAAGATCTGCACTGTGATATGCTGCAATAGCAGCATCACACACTTCCAAAGTGGAGGGGGCAACCTCTGCTCCAGTCTCTCTTGCAGAAAGGAAAGCACAGAACTGATCGATCATCTCCATGGATCTTCACAGCACAAAGAACACCGTACAGCGAACAGACCCCACTTCAGACATAAGCTCATCTGGCTTGAGTGATAGTGTCTACCAATGCCTGTGGTAGGCCACTTAAGTCCTCCGCGTCCCATACAGGTTCTGTAACAAAGATAGACTCTAGATAGATCTGGTGCCCTGCTTCTGAGAAAGGAGGCCCTTTCTCAGAGAGATTTTCCAGGGAGGGGCTGTCACAAGGAGCATCAGGTCCAAGAACCAGGTCCAGATGGGCCTTTAAGGCACAACCGACAAGACCTGCTCCATGTCCTCCCTGATCTTGCACAAGCCCTGATGATTGACTTGACGATTATCAGACTAAACTCACTGCTATTGTAGCACGCCCACTGTCCAGTTGGCAGTATTGCAGTGAAATCTATTTGACATAAATAATGAGACGGACAAAGTTGAGTTGTTATTCAAAGTTGAGCCGCTCTAGTAATGACAGTCTCTTCCTTGCGGCTCACCGTTACCATGGCAACCCTGGACCACGCACCGTCCCCCATACTGTCCACTCAGGATATTTCATATCACAAGTTAGTTATAGCAATATTAAAGAAAATCATCAACAAAGATAGACAGATATAACATGCATAAATACATTAATATAATCAATTGTACAGAATAAACATACAATTTCAGGGTGTCACACTATCTTCATTTTCCACCAAGGTTCGCACTGGCAGAACTATCTTCTTCCATAACAAGATCAAAAGTGCATCAGACATGCAAATTCTTCAAAGCATTCAATACTCTTCTTTGTCCCCCTCTGCCACCTCCCACAACCTCTTTAACTGCTGATGATTTTGCTAATTACTTCACTGACAAAACCACATGCATCAGCAGTCAGTTCTTGGCTCAACTCACCCAGGAACTCACAGCAAACACTCACACAGCTGACCATCTTCAGTTCTCTTACAAAAGATGAAGTCTCTAAACTTATCCTCTGCAGCTACCCTACCACCTGTCCTCTCTAGACCCAATCCCTTAACATCTCCTACAAGCTATTTCTCCTGCACTTATGCGTCTACATCCCCTCCAGAATCCAGAGGTTGGTAAATGAGCGGTGGATCGTGGTACCATCACAGAGAGGCAAAAAATCACTCTCCAGGACGTTTTCTTTCACCGTACCCTGTTGGTGGAATGATCTACCTAACTCCATCCAGAGAGCTGAATCCCTCGCAATCTTCAAAAAACAACTGAAAACTCATCTCTTTCACTTTTTCTATGCTCTTATTTTCTTTTAATATCTTCCTGTTCTAGCTTCTATTGTTTTGAACGATGACTGAAATCTTGTATAACGGGGCACTTCTCGTGTTCATTGCCATCTTATGATGAATTGCTTGTTGTTCTCAACTGTAAGTCGCTTGGGATAAAAGCATCTGCCAAATTAATAAATGTAAATGTACCAAATTTTTGGAATCTGATCACGTAATCCAGATTACATGTAACCAGTTACAACCCAGCACTGCTAATAGGTCAGTTGACCTGCAACTCCAGCCAGTGAGGTGACTACTGAACTATTGAACACACACACGTTGGTTTTCCATGTTTTGTGGAGAAATTACATAGATTTAATGGTTTTTATACTGTACAAACTGTATTTTCTATCCACTTACCCAAACCTTACCCCTAATCCTAAATGTCAAAAATTACAGGTATTACTATCCTTGTTGGGACATTTGGGACATGGTTAACAATTAAATGCATGACAATAAAAACAGCAGCTTGTGACACCAAAAGACAGAGGAACACAAAACACTGAAAGGGACATAAGGTGAATAATGAAAATGATTTATTGACTGTGATCATTTGAATTTAATTTTGATAGTAATAATAAAAATGATTGTTGTGATACTACACTAAACTCAATGAAGAAATAAAGGTTGAGAAAAGCACAGATACACATTGTCACTCAGCATGACACACACACACACACACACACAGACACACACACACACACACAGATCTTACTGTCTATATGAGGATTTATTACACACATTTATTCTGACATGTTATTTCAGTGACAGAAGTTCAGCTGCAGTATTAATGTTTGTTTGTTTGTTTGTTTTATTTATTTATTTATAGAGCACAGTTAAAACAACGCAGGGTTGACCAATGTGCTGTACAATAACAACTAATAATAAGGAGACCAACAGCACAGGAAGAAAGAGAGTAATAAATAAGCAAGTAAAGCAAACATCACAGAAAAGGAGGAGAGCCACTTTGTTAAATAAATCTGTTGATCCAAAGGCTAACTCTAATAAGTACAACTTCTTTTCTTTTTTTAAAAAGAACCCAATGTAGGTAAAAGTCTAAGATATAAAGGCAAGCTATTCCAACGCTTTGGGGCCATCACTGAAAATGCCCGGTCACCACTCTTGTCCTAGGGACATCTAAAATCATCTGGTTTGATGACCTTAGATTCCTTTGAGGTTTGTGTACATGTAAAAGATCAGTTAAATAAGAGGGTGCCAGACTGTGTAAGACTTTATATACTAAGATAAGTAGTTTAAAATCGACCCTGTAATGAATTGGAAGCCAACGTAAAGTAGCTAAAATAGGTGTTATATGCCAGTGTTTACGAACACCCATCAGTAATCTAGCAGCAGCATTCTGCACTAGTTGTAAGCGAGTTAAAAGTGATTGGCTCACACCTGCATACAGAGAATTACAGTAGTCCAGTCTTACAAAAATAAAGGCATGAATAAGCTTTTCATAATTGACAGAAATGCTGGTTGACAGAAATGGTTTTACCTTAGCTAGTAATTTCAAATGAAAGAAACAAGACTTAACCACTGAGTTGATCTGTTTATCAAATTTCAGAGAGACATCAAACTGAACCCCAAGATTTTTAACTACTGATTTACAGAAAGGAGCCAAGTTCCCCAAATCAGAGAGGACTTGAGACTCAGAGATTCCAAACCAAATTACCTCGGTATTACTTTCATTTAAATTTAAAAAAATTTGCTGACATCCATATTTTAACTTCATGCAGACAATTTAGTAGAGATGTAATTGTCCTCTTGTCCTGTTTGCATAAAGGTAGATACACCTGAGTATTGTCAGCAAAACAATAAAAAGAAACTCCATGACTTTGAAAAATAGAACCCAAGGGGAGCATATACAGTAAGAACAAGATTGGACCAAGAATTGAACCTTGGGGAACACCACAATTCAACGGAGCAGATTTAGAATAAGATTGACTGATATTAACTGAAAAGGTCCTATTAGAAAGAAATGATCTGAACCACTCAAGAGCTATGCCTCGGATACCCGGTCTTTTCTAAATGAGTAATAAGGATATTGTGATCAATAGTATCGAATGCTGCACTTAGATCTAGTAAAATTAAAATCACAGAGTCACCAGAGTCAATTGAAGTTAAAATGTCATTTAATACTTTGAGCAGGGCCGTTTCTGTGCTGTGGTTTGCTTTAAATCCAGATTGAAACTTTTCAAAGATATCATTTTGAACTAGAAAAGCCTGTAATTTATTTAAAACGGCCTTTTCTAGGACCTTAGATAAAAAAGGTAATTTAGAAATGGGACAGCAGTTTGATAAAACACTCAGATCTAAATTAGATTTTTTTCAAGAGGGGCTCTACAATGGCATGTTTAAAACTTGCAGGAACTACTCCTAATGTAAGACTTTTATTTACTAATGTCAGTAGGCTTGGGCCGATAATCTCAAAAGTCTGATTAATAATTTTTGATGGGATGGTATCATGGCAGCAATTTGTAGGTTTCAACTGACCAATTATCTTTGATAAAGACTGAAGTGAAAGAGGAGAAAATTTATTAAATATCACAGACATGCAACTAGTAGATAGAGAGTTAAAAGAACCAGGCACAATCTGCTTTCTAATATTGATAACTTTCTGAACAAAGAAGTTTAACAAATCATCACATGCCGAAGCAGGAAGAGCAGAACAGGTGGGAGAAGGATTTAGTACAGAATTGATCGTATTAAACAACACTTTTGAATTCCCATTATATCTCGAGATTAACCCAGCAAAGTAGTTCATTTTAGCAGTTTTTAATGCATTCTGGTAAGTAACTAAAGCATCCTGTAAAATTTTGTATGACACCTGTAACTTATCTTTCTTCCACCTACGCTCTGCTCTCCTACAAGCTCGTCTCAAATTTCATGTATCCTCGTTTAACCAAGGATCAGATTTAGTCTTACCAATCTTAGCCCTTAATGGGGCTATAGAGTTTAGAATAAAGGAACAGGTAGAATTGAATATATCAAAGGCCGCATTTACATCACAAGAGCCATCAAGAACACTAAAAATGTCAGATTCAGAAAATAAGGTCTCGATGGCAGCTGTGGTTACATAATGAACCTGACGAGCTGGAGGACAGACAATCTGAGTGATACATGAAGTAAAAATACTACTGAGAATAAACATATGATCTGAAAAATCTGAGTTTTGAATTTCAATATCTCCAACAGAAAGGCTCAGAGATAATATTAAGTCCAGGTTGTAACCTTTTTCATGAGTAGGACCCTGCACATGTTGGACAAAGTTGAAGGAGTCAATTAGATCCCAAAAAAGTCTTTAGTCAGGGGATTTGATGAACAGCAGACATGCACATTGAAGCCCCCCACTATTAAAAGTTTATCATATTTTAAACATATATTGCCCAAAAGTCTGTAAAGTCCCATATAAAATCCTTGTTGAATTTTGGAGGACGATATATCACAGCACAGAGTATTGACGAGTTCAACTGAAACAACTGCAGCTCAAAACTAGCATAATGTGTGGTGTGTAGAGTCCGACAGCTCAAGCTGCTCCTAAAAATAGTTGCCATACCACAAAAAGCCACAGTTAGACGGTAGCAACTCCGAAAATGAACTTAAATCACCAGTATTTAACCAGGTCTCTGTTAAAAATAAAATGTCCAAATTCTGAGAATCAAAGAAACCCTTTAAGATAAAAGTTTTGTTTGCGAGTGATTGCATATTAATCAGAGCAAATTTTAACTCTAAGTAATGTTAAAACTGCAGTAATACTGCATCTTAATTACTACACTTGTACTGCAGGACTGAAAAATGTGTCCAGATTCACAGTTCCTTCAACATCACACTAATGGATCTGTTTTCTAAAAGGAATATGGGTTCAGTTTTCAGACTGGCAAGAGCCGTTATTGACGGGTCACTTGACCTGCCACCATCCAATGATTGGAAGTGCTGGGTGAATTACCAACAAATTGTAGTTCGTTACTGATTACAGATAACATGATAAAAACTCTAGTTAGTATTGAACTCTAGGTCAGTGGTTTTCAATCCTGGTCCTGGGGACCCACCGCTCTGCACATTTTGTATGTCTCTCTTATCTGACACACACAGTGCAGTACATGGATCTCTCTCCTAATGAGCTGATGATCTGAATCAGGTGTGTTAAATAAGGGAGACATGCAAAATGTGCAGAGCAGTGGGTCCCCAGGACCAGGATTGAAAACCACTACTCTAGGTTACTCATTTTAGGTAATGTATTCTGTAAGGAGTGAAATTATTTCCTTATGAAATTTTAACTCAGAGCAAACTTTAACTTCCAGCTCTCCCGATTCGCGATGCGGGGAACGTAGAATTTGCAAGTTCACTCCACGTGAGCAAAGTTGTGGGAGACGCTGCAGCAGGAGATCACTGCGGGTGCCGGGGAGCACAGGAATAATCCATTGATATGGTATCACAAAGACGATAGAACAATCCTTTCCCTTAGTAGAGTCAATCAGGGGAAAACGTTGCAACGGCAACTGCACAGATAGACTTGCCTTTAGCTTGACTAAAAAGCCACCTTGAGTTCCGCGTCTTCTTCAACGCCTTTTCCAGCGAGGAATAAAGGGCAGCCAACAGAAACGAGTCAGCGACTGACATCGGGCAGGAGGAAGATGGGCGTCAAATCCACTCAGCAAGACGGTATGTGACTCTTCCATCGAAGATCTTATGTCAAACAGAGTTTGACGATCATACTGTAACAAAGCTGGCGAACTCGAAACAGAAGAACACAGAAAAGCAGACAGAGCAAAGACAAACAGACTGAGAAGCAGACGGCAGGCCACGAACACCGGCGCCATCTTGGATCCAAATGTCACGAAGAGAAAAAAAAAAAACTATAACACCTCACTGTTACTAATTTATTATGCAGCTCAAAGCATCATGGGTAGAATTTCTCGGCAGTCTATACTGGTTCATCAACAGTTTCACTGATGATCCTCTATAAACAAAAAACCCAGGATAGAGTGGCTGAGTGAATGTGGTCTGGACTGTGTGGATGAGGCTCATTGTGTCAGAGACATTGTAGAAGGACAGAGTTCCTGCACTGTGATCCACAAACACTCCTATTCTACCGCTGATGGGCTCTACAAGGAGACGAGTCTCTGTCTTACTGTGTCTGAATGAGTAACTGGAGGGAGAGCAGATCAAACTCCAGGACTGATCATTACGTCCAAACAAACATTCTTTACCCGATCCCTTCCTGCTGATGCTCTTATATGACACTGATATACACACACCATTATTCCCACTCCACTCCAGCTCCCAGTAACAGAGTCCACACACACTCTCTCTACACAACACTTGAAGATAATGATCAAATCTGTCTGGATGATCAGGATACGACTGGACTGTGCCAGTGTTAGTAATCACTCTGTTGCTCTCAGACAGACAGAGATATTTATTCACTGTGTTTAGATCCAGAGTGAGCTGCTGGGAATCTGATGGAGATAAAACACATCAGAATCAGGAATTATGAACCTGTTTGATCTTTTCATGTTCAGTGTATCATCAGTGTCTCAGTACAGATGACTATATATCCTGTACAAATCATCATTTACATCAATTATAAAACTCTTCTTTCACCTTCTAAAGGAAGAACATGAACACAGTTTTCTGCTTGTTTTCTTACTGACTTACTTTTCAGGAAGTCGTTCCTGGTCCAGAGATCAATGTTGGTGATTATGACTGTGGAAATCAACAGATATGAACAGAGTGATTCTTCTGATCCTGACTTGTTTCTGAGAGCAGATGAATCTCCAGGACTTTACCTCTGTCTGAGATCTTCTTGAGCTTCTCTTGCCAGAAATCCTCCAGTTTGTCTCTCAGCTGATGAACAGATTCTCTCAGGGCATCAAAATAGATGAGAGAAATTGAGGTAATGTCATTTACGTCTGTAGATTCAGGAGGTGCTGAGAGAGACTGGAAACTCTACAGAAAATAAATAAAACCTCATCAGCTCCATACAGGGACACTGCTTATACAAGTGTCTTAAAGGGAACGAACAGTACTAGCATGAGAGCCATTTGAGCGACAGACAGGGTAATAATTTTTAATATTTCCAACTAAACTCTCCTAATCATTCATTCACCACCTACATATGTTTTGTCTTTTCAACCTGTTGGTTTCTGAAACGAGTAAGAGAGATGCAGCTGTGCCAATGATCAAACGCCTTGTTTATATTTCCATGTTTAGTGTGCTTTCAAGACTAGAGCATTAAAGAAGGCTACTATTAAACTACTGTATGGAATACAGAATATAATGTATGTTGGGGCTGATTTCTCCATGACATAATGAATCAGAAGGAAAAATTGGGTAAAAAAATTAAATGTTAGTGAAGTTTTGAACTGTTGGACAGCTAAATACATCTTCCAGAAGAAAGAGCTCAGAGAAATGATTCCTAAGAGATTTCCAGAGCTGAAAGCCCTTTGTAAGTGGTGCCTCTTTCAAAAAAAGATGATCAGATGAGTCTGACTGATGATTATATAATAAGACACCCATGAAATGTTTCTCTGTGAGTCTCGTGTCACAACAGGATCTGCTCAATCCACTATGATCCTGTTCTTCTAGATCTCTGTTACCTGCAGGAACTGGATGTGATCCTGTGTGTGTGAAAGCTGCTCCAGCTCAGCGTCTCTCCTCCTCAGATCATTGATCTCCTGCTCCAGTCGCTCCAGTCGTCCTTCAGCTCGACTCACTGCAGCCTTTTCCTGATCTCTGATCAGCCGTATCAGCTCAGAGCGGCTTCTCTCAATGGAGCGGATGAGCTCAGTAAAGATCCTCTCACTGTCCTCCACTGCTGTCTGTGCAGAGCGCTGTTAGGGCACACAGTGATTCAGGCTTCAGTGAGTCTGAACTGAGACTGAGACAAACTTCTCTTCTTCTCCAGACTCACCTTATGAGACTCCACAGCCTCTTTCAGCTGCTGAAGATCTTTCTCTCTCTGCTGGATTCTCTGCTGGAACGTCTTCTGAGTCTCCTTCAGCTGTTTCTGCAGGACAAACAGATGATAGTAAATCTCACATAAGACTACTGGCACTAAATCAGCATCTGAACAGATGAATCCAGTAAATGTAGGTTGAGGCAGTTTAAAGGTCACTTATCTCAACTAATAACCAATGGCTGTAGGTTCAGACTCCAGAAGTGGTGAGCAGTTACAATCATAGTACATCATTAAAATAAAGATTAAAGCCTGTTTCACACTAAAAGCATAAGGTGTATTAAAAATGAAACTGACAGACGTGGAGCTTCACACTGACAGTGTTTCCGTGTTTTGTGCAATTAAGCTGTGATTCTACACAGAAAACAAACTGATCACTACACTGAGTATTAACTTGATCATTAGTTTTAAATACCTGTTTCTCTGTCCTCTGCGCTGCAGCTGTTATAGTGTCGTGGTTTTTATGTTCATCCATCGTACACAGCACACATATACATTTCTGGTCAGTGCGACAGAAAACCTCAAGGATCTTCTCATGTTTCTGGCAGATCATCTCCTGCAGTCGTCCAGTGTCATCGATCACTTTGTGTGGCTTACGTGAATAAAATTCCTCATGATGATCAAAATGAGTTTGACAGTAAGATTCCTGACACACCAGACAGGACTTGACGGCTTTGTATTTTCTTCCAGTACAGCTGTCACACTGCACATCTCCAGCTCCAGCGTAACAGGCAGCAGGTAGTTTGGTCTTCTTCAGTTTCTCCACCAGTTCAGTCATCATGGTGTTTCTAGCTAAAGCAGGTCTTGGACTGTAGGTCTGTCTGCACTGAGGGCAGCTGTAGACTCTCATCTGATCCTCCTGATCCCAGCAGCCTGTAATACAGCTCTTACAGTAACTGTGTCCACACTGGATGGTCACTGGATCTTTCAGGAGATCCAGACACACTGGACATGTAAACTCATCCTGAGAAAATCTGGCTTCTGCCATTTTACTGCATGAATACAGAAACACAAACACACAACAGCTCGACTACACTTCAGTTTCTCTTTCCCTGAACTCCTGATTCCTGTTTCCTGGTTCTGTGTTTGAGTGACGTGTGTAAAACAGGTTTGTCTGTGAGTCTGTAAAGCATGAAATGTCTATTAGATGTCAGTCTCACCAAACACACAAAGAATACAAGTTACAGAGAAGCAGGAGCAGCAGCAACAACCTTAAAAACTGCAGTAATACCGCATCTTAATTATTACACTTGTACTGCAGGACTGATAACTGTGTCCAGATTCACAGTTCCTTCATGATCACACTGATGGATCTGTTTTCTAAAAGGAATATGGGTTCAATTTTCAGACTGGCAAGAGCCGTTATTGACGGGTGACTTGACCTGCCACCATCCAATGATTGGCAGTGCTGGGTGGATTACCAACAAATTGTAGTTCGTTACTGATTACAGATAACATGATAAAAACTCTAGTTAGTATTGTACTCTAGATTACTCATTTTAGGTAATGTATCCTGTAAGGAGTGAAATCATTTCCTTATGAAATTAATTCCTTGTGAAGCCGGAACTCTCGTAACACACATGCCATGCAACAAAACAATAAACTTTCTAATCTGACAGGAAGATCTGGGAGAAAGACCATTTGCTAATCTGTCCCTTCATCCATCCTTAGGCCTCCTCCTATCCCCCTGGGCATGACATAGAAGTGTCAAGGACTCAAATTGCCAGACTTACAAACTGCATTTATTATATCTTAAGAATTCATGATCTTAAGCCCTTCATGTTTGGTATCGTTCGAAATGTCTCTGTGCGATTGGTAAATTGGTCTCAGTTTCACACTAGTCACTTATATTATGAGAAATATTGAAAACTTTTGTAGAATTCTGTTCTGCTGAGGGAGGTGTGTCCCTCTGTCATGTTCTGCCTACTGTGGTGGAGATGAAGGAGCGCGGAGACGAAGGGGGTAACATTCAACAGTCTTTATTAATCCAAATAGGAGTATACACGGAACTGGCAAGACTCACACGTAGGACGAGGGGAAGACGTTCACACCTGTAATCAAATTGAACAATCAGGGAACAGGAAGACCAAATATGGGCATGGGAAAACACAAGAGAAAACTAGACCATGGAGAGCATATGGGACACATAGGAAACTAAACAAAACACACAGTCATTAATGGAAATCAAAACCAAGTTCAACAGCAGACGCTAGACAGAGGGAAACACAGGGCTTGGGAAACACAGGGCTTAAGAAACAGGAGGCAAACGAGATTAGTAATCAAACACGGCTGGAACTAATGGAACTAAATGGGACCAAATGAGAACAGGAACAGGAAAACCCAAATATGGACATAGAGGGAGAAAACTAGGGCAGGGAAGGCACAATGCGGGAAAAAACACAAAACACGGGGACACAGGACTGACACCCCCTCAGGGTCTGTGAGAATGTATCTATTTCTAGCCAGGTGCAACCCTGGGTCACGAGAACCTAAAAAACCAAAAGGTCTTTTATGTTTTTACAACTGATTTGAATATTTCTTTGTTTTCTGGTTTGGGTATATAAGCGAAGTGGCATTATTGTCATTGGGGATTCTGTAGTCAGAAAACCCCACACAGCACATGTGAGACTCTGGAGCTTTGCACTAGAACTCACATACTGCTGTGCGTCTCTCTGCTGCCAGGTATGCATTTAGTTTTTTTTTATTCAAAAAATGTAATTGTGTTAAACACGTTGTGCCTATAGAACACACTGTATAGTTGTTTGTGCTATTGCAGGTGCGCACAGGCTAGTTTAGTTTATTCTTTAAAACACATTCTTTGATTGCTTTGCTGTAAGTGTTCTTTGAAATACTTAGGTAAAAGGTTGTATATGCTGTGCATTTTAGACCGTGTGTCTTGTGTTAAATTAGGATAACTGTTACATGTGTGACTATGTTAAATTTGTTTGTCTCCTGCGTGGAACACTTGGCTATTCCCCATATGGCCACAGTGTCTATGTCCAGGAGCAGGGTTGCCACGCAGTTACAATGTGATTCACAATTGCATTATCCTTTCTAAATTGGCTTCTAATTGTTTCATTATGTAATTGGCATGATACAATTTTACCTGACTAATAATAAAATGTTATATTTGATTTATTCTGAACTCTCCTGAAATCATTATGACTAGTAAACTGTGAGGAGGCTTTTGTTACCACAAATCTGTGTCCAGGATAGGTCAAACTGAAGGCTCATGAATGATAGAAGCAGTAGGCATATCATCGGAGACCTTCTGATTTCTGTCTATCACTGATGCTAGCAAGTTGTATGGGAAAAGACTAAGTAAACTACACTTTTTGTCATAAGCAAGCAGTAGGCGGCAGACAATTCGGTATTAGTCTACCTACACCCTCTGACTAACATCAGACTGGCAAGTTTGTGATCATATGATCCACGTAAGGAAAACGTGAGACTTAAAAGAGACATTAGGTCCCCAGTGAACGGATAATTGAATATATGGAAGATCTAGAATAATCAAATATCTAAATTAATACATAATCAATATTTGTGATCAGTCTTTCATTTAGAAATACAGTCTAACTTAATGTTCACTTGAAATTGGAGTCAGATTAAAGACGGAGCAAGACTAAAATTGAAACTAAATCCTGATAAATTCAGAAGCGCAAGTAAAAGACCAAAAACGCATTAAACCTTCAACCAGGCCGCTGGATTCCACTTTTTGGGCTGGCGGGTGGATTCTTACAATTCTGACTACGTTATAGAATACTTTTAGATTGTTTTTAATCAAACTTGTTTTAAATTTACCATTAAATATACCTTATTGATTTAAAAAACAAAAACAAAGACTGTAATAAATGGAGGCCAGACAATGCTTAACTGAACTGAGAAACTTTTGCTATCACCTTCTTCCTTGCATCACAATGCATAACAGGGATGAGTCATTCACAATGCACATACACCCCTTAAAGGGGCATCATAACACAAACGAGAACCTTCCTTAAAGGAACTATCCCCTATTATCATAACATCTCTCCCCCCTAAGAATCAACGTAATTACCCCAGCATAATTCAAATCAGAAATTTCCCTTCAGCCCCATTACAGGCAATAAAACTGTCATTTACACTATGATCTACAAATTAAGCCTTTTAGGTGCTTACTTTTGACGTTCTGATCTCCTTAACCCTCATGTACTGTTCAAAAACAGGTGACTTCCTGTATCATCCGGGTCAAATTGACCAGTGTTGGATTCAATGTAATTCCACAAAAATTACGATATGATGGGGGGGGGGAATGAAGTACAATCAATACTTTTCACACATTACAAAGAACCACTATTTTTGACTGCCACTCCCCCACTCCCTGTGTGATGTTTGCGAGTGCACATTTTTTAATGATAATATCTTGGTCTAAACCAAAAGTAATCTTGACAAACTATATATTATTTGAAAGGTTTCGGACTCTAGTTTTCATATTTTGTGTCTGTTTTTCAAAGAAATGACAGCACAATAGATAAATAGCGATAGATTCTCCATTTGTGATATGGTGCCAAACACACTCTTATTCTATACGTATGTTTTTATGCGTTTTAGAGATTGAATACAATTCAAATATTAATGTTACTGCCCAAACTGTTTCTGAATAGGATGTCTACTTCATAAATATTTTGAAAATTATGGAAATATATGGTTGAGAACACTCAAACAATAAATGGAAATCAAGAGTCCCTGTATATCATCTAGTGGAAAAGTTTCTGCATCCACAAAATCATACTTAAATTAGTTCACGTGAGATGCTTTGTGGACTGTTTGAACCTGGCTGCTCAACAGGCTCTGAAGTTACCAACAGTTTCCCGTCTTCTTGGAAGAGTTCGGAGCATCACAACATTTTTTAGGAAAAGTACAATCGCCTGCCATATCCTGCACGAGAAGCAAAAGTTACTTGGCCTTCCTGAGCACAAGCTGATGACTGATATCTGCACGAGGTGGAACAGCGCACATGACATGTTGGAGCGATTCGTAGAACAACAGCCCGCAATTTGCCCCGCATTACTATCAGCTGAGGGGCCGGACAAATGCCAAAGATCTGTGGACAATAACAGAAGCAGACAAACCCTGCGTTCCATTCGGAAGGGCTCATCCCTATGCCCTAATCCCTTCAAAGGGGTTTACCCTCCGGAGTGAGAGCTTCAAAGGGTTGAAGGGTGTAGGGGACCAAACAACTGTTTCTTGAAGTGCCCTTCTGCGTCATCATACGGAAGAACCGTCATCATGCAAAGAATCTGTGCAAAGGATCATGGGAGCCCGAATTGTGTCCATCAGTTGTACCCTTCGAAATCCTTCATTCCGAAGGGCCCTTTGAAGTGGCTAGTTTTGAGCACTTCGGTTTGGAACGACCCTTCAATATGGCGGCCATGATTGTTTTCACTCCAAAGTGCCCTTCAGAGGGCGATATATCCCGTTTGGAACGCACCGATAACCTGTTCTGAAAATATAATAAATGCACTGAAACCACTTAAATTGGCAACTCACGTTATGTCCGATGAGAAAACCACTACGGTTTCAATCATCGCGCCATTGCATGCTTAGTTAAGTCACGGCACTTGGATTGAAAACACTGACTCGCGGGACATAAAGATCGCTGTGGCTGGAGATCTGGAGAAAAGATATGAGCGTGAAATGCTCTTTCTGAACATGACCTCAGCACTGGATCCACACTTTAAAGCACTGCCCTTTTTGGAGGAGAACAGACAGGATGTCTACACCAAAATGGTAAAGGAGGCATCACAGATTTCACTTGCAAGGGTAAGTTAAACTGTCAGAAAACTAGTTAATGTTCATTATATATCAGCTAGTTATATTATAATGCTAGCTATTGTCTTATTACTTGGTTTTATAGGTTCTTTTACACATATGTTTTTATCTATCTACACTGTAAAAATGTTTTGTTGGAGATCAACTGAAAATATTTAGTTTTTATTAATGTGGGCTACATGAGCTCTGTAAAAGTCATTAATTACAATGTCATGTTATGATTATTTCAGAACAATGATGAAGAACAGAACAGAAAGAGAAAGAAATTGCAAGAGAAAGAAAGTGGACGCTTGCGCTCTTGAGGACTTATTTGTAGATGCATTTTCCCCTCCCAAAACAAAACATTCACCTGTGTCACTATATAATCAGGCAGAGGATGAAGTCAGGAAATACAGAGGCATTACCTCTTACAGGAGATCCACTCATCTGGTGGAAGGAGCACCAGTCTGATTTCCCATTACTATCAAACTTGGCAAGCTGTACCCTCTGTATCCCTGGTACAAGTGTAGCAGCAGAGAGGGTGTTCTCCACTGCTGGAGATATCATTACAGCAAAGAGGAGTGCTCTTAACCCTGAGCATGTTGATCAGTTGTTGTTTCTGCATAACAATCTGAAGGTGTAATTGTGTAAAGTGTTTTTGGACATTCCACCACTTGAGACCAAAATGTTAAATAGGTGTTTAAAAATGTGAAGTGTTTGCGAAAGTTAAGTTTGTTAGTTTTTTGCTTCTATGGAAAATGTTTCAAGTTTTGTTCAGTCATTGAGCCTTGTTGACATGTTTCAGCTCTTGACATTATACTTAAGTTGAGTCAGATACTTAAAAAGCAGAAGGAAGATGTATTCCAAGTTTTTTTTTTTTGTTTTTTTGTAAAACTTATTTCAGGATATTGTTGTTTGTTAATGACAAAGCAAAATTGTTTTTATAACAATGGCTATTCAATGTAAAATAAACAAATATTACCTTTACTAAATTCTGCTCAAAATAAATTTAATTCCAAAATTGACCCGTATTGTGATACATATCGTATCGTGGCATTGTTGGTGATATACAGCCCTAACACACACACACACACACACACACACACACACACACAAAAATAAAAATGAATTCCAGTTAACAAATAAATTCGTGTTTAATTAAATGCATGACAATAAAAACAGTGGCTCGTGGCTACATAAGGTGAATAATGAAAATGATTTATTGACTGTGATCATTTGAATTTAAAGGTAATTTTGATAGTATTAATGAAAAAGATTGATGTGACACTACATTAAATTCTAAATGACTGATTTCAACAAAAACAGAGGTTGAGAAAAGCACAGAAAACCATTGTCATTCAACAGGACTCACACACACTAATCTTACAGTCTATATGAGGATTCATTACATTTATTCTGACGTGTTATTTCAGTGACAGAATGCAGTATTAATGTAAAGAAGAGACTCTATAACATGTCATTGTTATGGATTTATCATGCAGCTCTATGGGTAGAATCTCTCGTCAATCTATTCTGATTGATCAACACAGTTTCACTGATGATCCAAAACCAACCCAAAACCCAGGATAGAGCGGCTCAGTGGATGCGGTCTCGTCTGTGTGGATGAGGTTCATTGTGTCGTCAGAGATGCTGTAGAAGGACAGCGTTCCTTCAGTGTCATCCACAAACACTCCTATTCTGCTTGTGGGCTTTACAGAGAGAGCAGTCTGCATGTTATGATGTATGAAAGAGTAACTGTAGGGAGAGCAGAACAAACTCCAGGACTTTCTATTCAATCCAAGCTGACACTTAATACACGATCCCTTCCTGCTGATGCTCTTATGTGACACTGATATACGCACATCTCCACTCCACTCCAGCTCCCAGTAACAGCGTCCACACACACACACACACACACTCTCTCTCTCTACACAACACCTGATACCAATAATCAAATCTGTCTGGATGATCAGGATACGACTGAACTGTGCCAGTGTGAGTAATCACTCTGTTGCTCTTAGACAGACAGAGATATTTATTCACGGTGTTCAGATCCAGAGTGAGCTGCTGGGAATCTGATGGAGATAAAACACATCAGAATCAGGAATTATGAATCCGTTTAATCTTTTCATGCAGATGACCAGATATCCTGTGCAAATCATAATTTACATCAATTATAAAACTCTTCTTTCGCCTTCTACAGGAAGAACATGAACACACTCAGTGAGCTTTTCTGCTTGTTTTCTTACATTGAAGGAAGTCATTCCTGGTCCAGAGAACAATGTTGGATGTGACTGTGGAAATCAACAGACATGAACAATGTGATTCTCATGATCCTGCATACATTCCTAAGACATTTCTAATATGATGTTCTCCATGATATGAGACGATGGACTCGTTTCTGAGAGCAGATGAATCTCCAGGACTTTACCTCTCTCTGAGATCTTCTTGAGCTCGTCTTTGCAGAAATCCTCTAGTGTGTCTCTCAGCTGATGGACAGATTCTCTCAGGTCAAAAGAGATGAGAGAAATTAAGGAATCGTCATTTACGTCTGTAGATTCAGGAGGTGCTGAGAGAGACTGGAAACTCTACAGAAAACAGAAGTCAAACTCATCAGCTCCACACTTCACCCAATAACCTGCAGGAACATCAGATTTGTGTGGCTTTAGTTGAGTTTATTAACTCACCTTTATTTAAATCACCTCAAATCCAGCACTTTCTCAGCAGCTTCATTATTCTCATATTCATTATATCAGATTACAACTACTGATTATAGTATTTGCCACTTACACTCTGTGTGAACTTTCTAGGAAATAGTTTGGATAAAACATCTGCTAAGAACATAAAATGTCTATCTAACAGCTCAAGAACAATCAATGGAGTCTCATTGTAGGGTTAAATAAGTTTGCTCAGGAAAAGCAGCTCAAAGGCTATGATTTGATTGATCATTATTTATAACCTTAGAGCAGTTAGAGATGCTGAAAATTCACAAGGACCCTTAAGACACAATCAGGTTTGGTTTGGTTTCAATACACTGAAGCAATGCTCAGTCACTACAGGATTTCACAAATCTGCAATTGCAGAAATTAATACAAAATCAAGCAAACACTGCACTATTTTGCGGCAGCTTGCATTTTTGATTGAAATCCTGGTGGGACTGAGTGCTAATATACACTTCATGTTTGGTCAAATTCATCAATGTGTTACAAGCAAATAAAAATCAATTTTATCAGGTCTGAAGATCACTTGATCCAGTTTTGATGAATGTGAAAAACTGAAGTTTTAAACTGTTGGTGGCACAAATGATTTTTGACAGCTAAATATATATTCCAGAAGAAAGAGCTCAGATAAATGATTCCGAAGAGATTTCCAGAAAGATTTTGTAATCAGTGTCTCTTTCAAAAGAAGATGATCATATGAGTCTGACTGATGATTATATAATAAGACACTCATGAAATGTTTCTCTGTGAGTCTCGTGTCACAGCAGGATCTGCTCAATCCACTATGATCCTTCCACAGATGATATAAATACAACCACTTAATTTAGTGATTGCTATCGGGATGTGAAGAGACTTTCAACCGGCATAACAAAAAATGTTTTGAACCAAATCACCAACCCTGCCTTTAAGGCAAACAACTGAAAGCAATGGAGTACCCTGCACATCGAAAAGTGATGCTAAAGGGGGTACCCTGAGCATCAAAAAGCGATGCAAAGGGGTCCTGACCAAGTGTCAATATGTGATGAGAACATGTTGCGTGAACAAGCATGGGACTGTTTGAAAGCAGCTGCCTATCAGCATGTACCGGATTGAGACCAAATAGCAAATACCCATGCCTGTCACCCGTCCGGCCCGCACAAAAGGTGTTTACCTAGTCTCAGAAGTGACCACTTAAACAAAACATCTAAAGACAATACATGAAATTAACCGCCGATGGTGAGCTTCCGCAAACCTACTCCCCTAAAATAACAGTACCCAAATGGTTTAAGCTGAACCTGGCCATGAAAACATTCACATGTAGTTAACTCTCAGTAGGAAGATCACAAACTGGCAGAACCCCCTCACTGGAAATTACATTGAATTTAATCAGTAAATTGATGCCATCCTGTTCACTTTGAATGCCCTATACAATGTAGATCATTTTAGTTTTCCATATGATGTTACGTCAGGATGTAGGATCAACAGATCTTAAACAGATTCTTAAATTTGTTATTCAACACTACTAAATGGAATAGTGAATATAATGTAAATATGGGGAATATTTGCTAGTCCCCATAATACCAGATTACACCAGTAGCCTAGATTAGATCTAAATAAGTACATTATTTTACTGGATATGCACTTTTTAAAATATTTAGTGAATGCACTCACTAAAATACAAAAATATAAAATGGAAAAATAAGCAAAAGCAGAATTGGTACCATCAAGTTCACTGATTTCACAATGAGGTAATAAATCAGAAGGAAAAACTAGGTAAAACATTGAAATGTTAGTAAAGTTCTGAAAAAAAGAGCTCAGAGAAATGATTCCTTAGAAATTTCCAGAGCTGAAAGCCATTTGTAAGTAGCGTCTCTATCAAAAGAAAATGATCATATGAGAGTCTGACTGATTATATAATAAGACCCTCATGAAATGTTTCTCTGAGTCTCGTGTCACAACAGGATCTGCTCAAGTCCACTATGATCCTGTTCTTCTAGATCTGTGTTACCTGCAGGAACTGGATGTGATCCTGTGTGTGTGAAAGCTGCTCCAGCTCAGTGTCTCTCCTCCTCAGATCATTGATCTCCTGCTCCAGTCGCTCCAGTCGTCTTTCAGCTCGACTCACTGCAGTCTTTTCCTGATCTCTGACCAGCCGTATCAGCTCAGAGCGGCTTCTCTCAATGGAGCGGAGGAGCTCAGTAAAGATCCTCTCACTGTCCTCCACTGCTGTCTGTGCAGAGCGCTGTTAGGACACACAGTGATTCAGGCTTCAGTGAGTCTGAACTGAGACTGAGACAAACTTCTCTTCTTCTCCAGACTCACCTTATGAGACTCCACAGCCTCTCTCAGCTGCTGAAGATTTTTCTCTCTCTGCTGGATTCTCTGCTGAAACGTCTTCTGTGTCTCCTTCAGCTGCTTCTACAGGACAAACGGATGATAGTAAATAACACAGAAAACTATTGGCACTAAATCATCATGTGAACAGATGAATCCAGTAAAAGTGGAACTGATAACTAATGGCTGTAGATTCAAACTCTAGAAGTGATGATTGGTCAATCATCACTTCTAGAGTTTGAATCTACAGCCATTAGTTATCAGTTTTTTAGTAGTTTAGTAGTTATTTACCACCATTGTACATGAATTCATGTAAAGGTTCAAGCCTGTTTCACACTACAAGTGTAAGTATTATAAAAATTAAACTGACACACAAGTTGTAACGCGGTCGTGGTTGTAGCAAGAGGCTCAGACGAAGGAGTAAACGTAAAGGGGTTTTTAATTGACATCAACTCCCGTAGACCATTGAAATCAAATAACATCAATCCAAGACGAGAAACAGAAAGAAACAGAAGGCTTATAAAGACATGGAAATAAAGGAACAAACGAGATGATTAATTAAACACAGGTGATCGGACTGAATGATAATAAACTAATAGGAACAGGAACCAAACCAAATAAGGCAGAACAGGAACACAATGGGAACACACGTGACACAAGTAGAGCTTCAAACTGAAAGTGTTTCTGAATCATTAATCTGTTGCTCTACACAGAAAATAAAGGAACTATTGGATCACTACACTGAGTATTAACTTGATCACTAGTTTTAAATACCTGTTTCTCTGTCCTCTGTGCCGCAGCTGATACAGTGTTGTGCTTTTTATGTTCATCCATCGTACACAGCACACAAATGCATTGTTGGTCAGTAATACATATTACATTTCCAGATGTATCTCAGGTTTCTGGCAGATTATCTCCTGCAGTCGTCCAGAGCATTGATCACTTTTTGTGGCTTACGTGAATGAAATTCCTCATGACGGTCAAAATGAGTTTGACAGTAAGATTCCTGACACATCAGACAGGACTTGACGGCTTTGTATTTTCTTCCAGTACAGACGTCACACTGCACATCTCCAGCTCCAGCGTAACAGTCAGCAGGTAGTTTGGTCTTCTTCAGTTTCTCCACCAGTTCAGTCAGCATGGTGTTTCTAGCTAAAGCAGGTCTTGGACTGAAGGTCTGTCTGCACTGAGGGCAGCTGTAGACTCTCTTATGATCCTCCTGATCCCAGAACCCTGTAATACAGCTCTTACGGTAACTGTGACACACTGGACACATCAACTCATCCTGAGAAAATCTGGCTTCTGCCATTTTACTGCTTGAATGCAGAGACACAAACACACGACAGCTCGACTACACTTCAGCTTCTCTTTCCCTGAATTTAGGTGACTCCTGTTTCCTGGTTCTGAGTCATGTGTGTAAAACAGGTTTGTCTGCGATTCTGTTAAGCAGGTTCCTCATTCCTGCTCCGGTGGAGCCTCATTCCTCAGTTTAGTTTTGACACACCTGCCTGTTATTAAAGTAAATTTAAAGACCTTGACTACGTGATCAAGGTGCATTTAAAGGGTTAGTTCACCCAAAAATGAAAATTCTGTCATTTATTACTCACCCTCATGTCGTTCCAAACCCGTAATACCTTCGTTCATCTTTGGAACACAAATTAAGATATTTTTGATAAAATCTGAGAGCTCTCTGACCCTCCATAGACAGCAACGCAACTGCAATGTTCCCAGACCCAGAAACGTAGCAAGGACATCGGTAAAATAGTCCATGTGACATCAGTGCTGATTACATTGTTTACGTTCAGTGGATACTCTCCAAAATGGCGGAAGACAGCAACTCAGGGAGAAGAATTGTTGAATAAATTATGTTATCATTGTTTTCTTTGCGCACAAAAAGTATTCTCGTAGCTTTGTAAAATTACGGTTGAACCACTGATGTCACATGGACTATTTTACCGATGCCCTTGCTACGTTTCTGGACCTGGTAACATTGCAGTTGCGTTGCTGTCTACGGAGGGTCAGAAAGCTCTCAGATGGTCTTACAGGTTTGGAAC
Source organism: Spinibarbus caldwelli (assembly GCA_039654775.1). Classification (NCBI taxonomy): domain Eukaryota; kingdom Metazoa; phylum Chordata; class Actinopteri; order Cypriniformes; family Cyprinidae; genus Spinibarbus; species Spinibarbus caldwelli. Next base: position 1,715,759 of record CM077262.1, on the reverse strand, counting down.
AACATGAGGGTGAGTAATTAATGACAGAATTGTCATTTTTGGGTGAAATAACCCTTTAACACACCTGGAAAGAAGATATGGCGCTCACATCCTGTCTGGCTTGAGTGATAGTGTCTACCACTGCCTGTGGTAGGCCACTTAAGTCCTCCGCGTCTCATAGAGGTTCTGTTCCAAAGATAGACTCTAGATAGATCTGGTGCCCTGCTTCTGAGAAAGGAGGCCCTTTACCAAGGAGGGGCTGTCACAAGGAGCATCAGGTCCAAGAACCAGGTCCAGGTGGGCTTGTAAGGCACAACCAACAAGACCTGCTCCATGTCCTCCCTGATCTTGCACAAGCCCTAATGATTGAATTGATGATTATCGGACTAAACTCACTGCTATCTTCATTTTCCACCAAGGTTCACACTGCCAAAACTATCTTCTTCAATAACAAGATCAACAGCTCATCAGACATGCAAATTCTTCAAAACATTCAATACTCTCCTTTGTCCCCCTCCGCCACTTCCCCCCACCTCTTTAACTGCTGATGATTTTGCTTATTACTTCACTGACAAAACCACATGCACCAGCAGTCAGTTCTCGGCTCCAGTCACCCAGGAATTCACAGCAAACACTCACACAGCTGACCATCTTCTCTCCTCTTAAAGAAGATGAAGTCTCTAAACTTATCCTCTGCAGCCACCCTACCACCTGTCCTCTCTAGACCCAATCCCTTAACATCTCCTACAAGCTATTTCTCCAGTACTTATTCATCTACATCCCCTCCAGAAGCCTGAGGTTGGTAAATGAGTGGTGGATCGTGATCCCATCGCAGAGAGGCACAAAATCACTATCCAGGTCGTTTTTTTTTCCACTGTACCGTTAGTGGAATGACCTAATCTATGACAAAATCCCTCTCAATCTTCAAGAAAGAACTAAAAACTCATCTCTTTCACTTTTTCTATGCTATTACTTTCGTTTAATATCTTCCTGTCCTAGCTTTTATTGTTTTGAACGATGACTGAAAACTTGTATAATGGGGCACTTCTCGTGTTCATTGCCATCTTATGATGAACTGCTTGCTGTTCTCAACTGTAAGTCGCTTTGGATAAAAGCATCTGCCAAATTAGTAAATGTAAATGTACCAAATTTTTGGAATCTGATTACGTAATCAAGATTACATAACCAGTTACAACCCAGCACTGCTAATAGGTCAGCTGACCTGCTACTCCAGCCAGTGAGGTGACTACTGAACTACTGAACACACACATGTTGGGTTTCCATGTTTTGTGGAGAAATTAGATAGATTTAATAGTTTTTATACTGTACAAACTGTATTTTCTATCCCCTTACCCAAACCTTACCCCTAACCCTAAATGTAAAACATTTCTGGTATTAGTATCCTTGTTGGGACATTTGGGACATAGCTAACAATTAAATGCATGACAATAAAAACAGCGGCTTGGGACACCAAAAGACAGAAGAACACAAAACAATGAAAGAGGCAACAAAAATGATTTATTGACTGTGATGATTTGAATTTAATTTTGATAGTAATAATAAAAATTATTGATGCGATACTACACTAAACTCAGTGAAAAAATAAAGACTGAGAAAAGCACAGATATACATTGTCACTCAGTATGACTTGCGCGTGCACACACACACACACACTGATCTTACTGTCTATGAGGATTTATTACACATTTATTCTGACATGTTATTTCAGTGACAGAAGTTCAGCTGCAGTTTTAATGTAATGAAGAGAAGAGACTCTATAACATCTCACTGTTACTGATTTATCATGCAGCTCAAAGCATTATGAGTAGAATCTCTTGTCAATCTATTCTGATTCATCAACAAAGTTTCACTGATCCAGACCAAACATTAAAACCAGGATAGAGCGGCTGAGTGAATGTGGTCTGGACTGTGTGGATGAGGCTCATTGTATCAGAGACACTGTAGAAGGACAGAGTTCCTGCACTGTGATCCACATACACTCCTATTCTACTGCTGATGGACTCTACTGGGAGAACAGTCCATATGCGATTGTGTCCAAATGAGTAACTGGAGGGAGAGCAGTCCAAACTCCAGGACTGATCATCATATCCAAACAAACACTCATCACCCTGTCCCTTCCTGCTGATGCTCTTATATGACACTGATATATACACACGTCCACTCCACTCCAGCTCCCAGTAACTGCGTCCACACACACTCTCTCTACACAACACCTGATGCCAACTCTCAAATCTGTCTGGATGATCAGGATACGACTGAACTGTGCCAGTGTTAGTAATCACTCTGTTGCTCTCAGACAAAAAGAAGTTCACTGTATTCAGATCCAGAGTGAGCTGATGGGAATCTGATGGAGATAAAACACATCAGAATCAGGAATTATGAATCTGTTTAATCTTTTCATGCAGCTGAACTCTTCATGTTCAGTGTATCATCAGTGTCTCAGTACAGATGATCAGATGTCCTGTGCAAATCATCATTTACATCATCAATTATAAAACTCTTCTTTCACCTTCTACAGGAAGAACATGAACACACTCAGTGAGTTTTTCTGCTTGTTTTCTTACTGACTTACATTGTAGGAAGTCGTTCCTGGTCCTGGGAACAATGTTGGTGAGTGTGACTGTGGAAATCAACAGACATGAACAGTGTGATTCTCATGATCCTGCATACATTCCTAAGACATTTCTAATATGATGTTCTCCATGATATGAGATGATGATGGACTGGTTTCTGAGAGCAGATGAATCTCCAGGACTTTACCTCTCTCTGAGATCTTCTTGAGCTCCTCTTTGCAGAAATCCTCCAGTCTGTCTCTCAGCTGATGGACAGATTCTCTCAGATCATCAAAAGAGAAAAGAGAACTGAAGGGATCATTATTTACGCCTGTAGATTCAGGAGGTGCTGATAGAGACTGGAAACTCTACAAAACACAGAAATCAAAACTCATCAGCTCCACACAGGGATGCCGCTCATACAAGTGATTTAAATGGAAAGAAATGTTCTGGCATGAGTCCTATTTGAGCGACAGACAGGGTAATGATATTTAATATTTCCAAGTAATCTCTCCCAATCATTCATTCATGGCCTACATGTCTATTTTCTTTTCAACCTGTTGGTTTCTGAAACAAGCGAGAGAGATGCACCTGCGCAAACAATCAAACGCCTTGTTTATATTTCCGTGTTCAACGCATGGGATGAAATGAATATTTCTAGACTAGAGCTTCAAAGAAGGCTACTATTAAACTACTATATGGATACTGAATATAATGTATATTGGGCCGAATATTTACTAGTCCCCATAATACCTGTACATAATACAATTCATTTTAGGTCATTTCAGTCATTTTAGGCCAAAAAAAAAAAGTCCTGATGGGGACTGATTTCTAATACACTATATTGCCAAAAGTATTTGGTCACCCCCATCTAATGAACAGGTTTGACTACTTTAGTAATTTCTATGAGTACACATCTTAATTTTTTAACATATAATGATATTCTAGGGAATTGTTTGCTTCTAATTTTATAGCAACAGTTTGGACAGGACTCTTTTCTATTCTAACATGTCAATGCCTCTGTGTATAAGGCAAGGTTCAAAAAGAAAATTATTGATTGAGTCAGTGTGGAAGAACTTGACTGGTCTGCATAAAACCAAGTCCTAATCCCAGTTTAACACCTCTGGTGTGACTTTAAATGCAGATCTTGAGCCAAAAACTCATCACCAAACACCAATGAATTGTACATATGGGTACAGTCATTTTAGACACTTCCAAAACTGTTGCAACAGAGATGGAAATACAATTTTTAAATACATGAATTATGTTCCCATCGTTGTTGCCACAGTTTTGGAAGTGCATTTTTCTGTTCTAAAGAAGGGGGTGTCCCAATACGTTTGTCCATATAGTGTATGTACAAGTCACTGGTGTTTGGTGATGAGTTTTTGGCTCAAGGTCTGCATTTAAAGTCACACCAGAGGTGTTCAGCTTGGATTAGGACTTGGCTTTCTGCAGACCAGTCAAGTTCTTCCACACTGACTAAATCAATCATTTCTTTTTGAACCTTGCCTTATACACAGAGGCATTGTCATGTTAGAATAGAAAAGGGTCCTGTCCAAACTGTTGCTATAAAATTAGTAGCAAACAATTCCCTAGAATATCATTATATGCTTAAAAATTAAGATGTGTACTCATGGAAATTACTAAAGTAGTCAAACCTGTTCATTAGAACGGTGTGACCCAATACTATTGGCAATATAGTGTATATTACCTCAATGTTTGAGGTCTTCATTCATCAGTATCTACTGGAAAATAAAAATACATTTTATCAGGTTTGAGGATCACCTGATCCAATTTTGATGAACGTTACTCAGCATTGAAACTATAAAGTTCACTGATTTCACCATGACGTAATAAATCAGAAGGACAAATTAGGTAAAAAGTTTATATGTTAGTGAAGTTTTGAACTGTTGATAGCATTAGTGGTGTTTGACAGCTAAATATATCTTCCAGAAGAAAGAGCTCAGAAAAATGAGTCCTAAGAGATTTTCACAGCTAAATGCCATTTGTAAGTGCCATCTATTTCAAAAGAAGATGATCAGATGAGAGTCTGACTGATGATTATATGATAAGACATTCATGAAATGTTTCTCTGTGAGTCTCCTGTCACAGCAGGATCTGCTCAAGTCCACTATGATCCTGTTTTTCTAGATCTGTGTTACCTGCAGGAACTGGATGTGATCCTGTGTGTGTGAAAGCTGCTCCAGCTCAGCGTCTCTCCTCCTCAGATCATTGATCTCCTGCTCCAGTCGCTCCAGTCGTCCTTCAGCTCGACTCACTGCAGTCTTTTCCTGATCTCTGATCAGCCGTATCAGCTCAGAGCGGCTTCTCTCAATGGAGCAGATGAGCTCAGTAAAGATCCTCTCACTGTCCTCCACTGCTGTCTGTGCAGAGCGCTGTTAGGACACACAGTGATTCAGGCTTCAGTGAGTCTGAACTGAGACTGAGACAAACTTCTCTTCTTCTCCAGACTCACCTTATGAGACTCCACAGCCTCTCTCAGCTGCTGAAGATCTTTCTCTCTCTGCTGGATTCTCTGCTGGAACGTCTTCTGTGTCTCCTTCAGCTGCTTCTACAGGACAAACGGATGATAGTAAATCTCACAGAAAACTACTGGCACTAAATCATCATGTGAACAGATGAATCCAGTAAAACTGGAGCTGATGGCTGTAGATTCAAACTCTTAAAGTGATGATCATTTGCCACCATCGTACATGAATTAACATCAAGATTAAAGCCTTTCACACTACAAGCGTATTATAAAAGTGAAACTGACAGACATAGAGCTTCAAACTGAAAGTGTTTCTGCATTAGTAATCTGTGGCTCTACACAGAAAATAAACAGACTATTAGATCATTACACTGAGTATTAACTTGATCTCTAGTTTTAAATACCTGTTTCTCTGTCCTCTGTGCTGCAGCTGATACAGTGTCGTGGTTTTTATGTTCATCCATCGTACACAGCACACAAATGCATTGTTGGTCAGTGCGACAGAAAACCTCAAGGATCTTCTCATGTTTCTGGCAGATCATCTCCTGCAGTCGTCCAGTGGCTTCAATCAAATCGTGTCTCTTTCCTTTAAACAAACTCTCATGCTGTTCAAGGTGATTCTGGCAGTAAGAGTTCAGACACATCAGACAGGACTTGACGGCTTTGTATTTTCTTCCAGTACAGACGTCACACTGCACATCTCCAGCTCCAGCGTAACAGTCAGCAGGTAGTTTGGTCTTCTTCAGTTTCTCCACCAGTTCAGTCAGCATGGTGTTTCTAGCTAAAGCAGGTCTTGGACTGAAGGTCTGTCTGCACTGAGGGCAGCTGTAGACTCTCATCTGATCCTCCTGATCCCAGGAGCCTGTAATACAGCTCTTACAGTAACTGTGTCCACACTGGATGGTCACTGGATCCTTCAGGAGATCCACGCACACTGGACACATCAACTCATCCTGAGAAAATCTGGCTTCTGCCATTTTACTGCATGAATACAGAGACACAAACACACAACAGCTCAACTACACTTCAGTTCCTCTTTCCCTGAACTCATGTGATTCCCGTTTCCTGGTTCTGTGTTTGAGTGACGTGTGTAAAACAGCCGTGTCTGTGAGTCTGTAAAGCAGGTTCAATGCCACTGGAAGGCAAGCCTGCAGCCTGGATGTCAATGGAGTTCTTCTCATAAACATATTGTATGGCTTCAGAAGACTTGAAATGCAACACAACTTGTTTGTAATACTTTTATACTACTTTTTTTATGGTCAGTTTTTGGAATAAATACGTGTGACTGTACTTTTATTTGCCTGTTACATGTTTATATTGTTCAGAAAGTGGGTAGGTTTAGGGTAGGAGTGGGGTTAGGTGCTCCAAAAATATCTATGAAAGTATAAATTTATTTAAAATTATTTATATTTTTGCAAATGCATGCAAACCAATACGTGTCTTGATCTGATGCATAAAGGCCGGGATAAACCAAGCCAACTTCAAAGAACTAGCGGCAACAAAAGCTGACGGTGTCACCTCGCCACCATCATACTTGAATTAATATGAAGATTCAGACCTGTTTCACACTACAAGTGTAAGTATTATAAAAGAGAAAGTGACACAAATGTAGAGCTTCAAATTGAGAGTGTTTTTGTGTTCTGTGTAATTAAGCTGTGACTCTGCACTGAAAATAAACAGACTATTAGATCACTGCACTGAACATTAACTTTATCTCTAGTTTTAAATACCTGTTTCTCTGTCCTGCAGCTGATACAGTGTCGTGGTTTTTATGTTCATCCATCGTACACAGCACACATATACATTTCTGGGCAGTGTGACAGGAAACCTCAAGGAGCTTCTCATGTTTCTGGCAGATCATCTCCTGCAGTCGTCCAGTGGCATTGATCACTTTGTGTGGCTTACGTGAATGAAATTCCTCATGACGGTCAAAATGAGTTTGACAGTAAGATTCCTGACACATCAGAGAGGACTTGATGGCTTTGTATTTTCTTCCAGTACAGACGTCACACTGCACATCTCCAGCTGCAGCGTAACAGTCAGCTGGAAGTTTGGTCTTCTTCAGTTTCTCCACCAGTTCAGTCAGCATGGTGTTTCTAGCTAAAGTAGGTCTTGGACTGAAGGTCTGTCTGCACACACCTCTTCCAGCTCCTGCCATCAGCTAGAAGGTACCGGAGTATCAAAGCTCGCTCTGTCAGATTGCTCAACAGCTTTTTCCCCCAGGCTGTGAGAGCTCTTAACTCCAATCTCCCTGTCCCCCTCTGAAACCATGAACACCTCAGCCCACTCCACCCAACTCATTAAAACTGTTGACAATTGTCCTAAGTGCAATTCTGAGTGTGCTACACACAGGTGAGTGGGCTATACAAACCACCTTATCCCACTATATGTACACTAAACACTTTCTATAAATACTCCCTGCTACAAAGACTCAATAAGATAATATACCATATTGACCCGAACATAAGACAATGTTTTTTTTCTTGGAAATACATCTGAAAAAAACACGGTCGTCTTATATTCGGGGTCTAGACTTTGACATGTCAATAATACACCCACAATAATAGGTGCCGCCAAAAACGCATAAAACGAGTGTGCCATGAAATATGTAATGTAATGTGTGTTGTAAAGATCGCGAGTGAAAACAAAAAAAAAAAAAAGAAAAGCTTACAGCGATATGAGTCGTGACTGTCATGTTAGTCTGAGGGAACCAAACTTCCTCTGTAAGTGATTTTAAAATGTAAGACAGTACCCAGATTTGAAGAGTACAATAAGATTTCACTTCTACTGTTAAGACAATTTTGGTAGGCTACTATGAGATGGATAGACTAACTGTTATATAATTCAAATGGGCTACCTGTTATTTTTAATGGTATATCAAAAAGTGTATATATTTTTTTTTTAATGTGATTGTTGGTACATTCTACCAGTATTTACCATACTTTCAAAACAAAAATTAAAATAGGAAAAATATGCAATATGAAAATAATTTAAGAAAAATGTGTTTTAAAGAGAGAGAGAAAAAAAGATTTGGTTTTCAAAAAGCCTTTTTCCAAAAAGTACATCTGGAAAAAGGGGGGTCGTTTATATTCGGGTCAATACGGTATGTTTACTTGTGCATTGCACTACACAATCATTTTGCACTATGCGCTGCCTCCCCCAAAATCTCTCTTCTGCACAAAAATTTGATGTACAAAATATATATTTTTGCACAATTTCATGTACAAATATCTCCTTTGCACAATTTCATGTACAGTATTTATGTAAAGTTTTTGTACAGTCTCAGTTTGTGTATGTGTAGTCAACTATGTATAGTAATTATAGTAGTATTTATAGTATATGTACAGTCAGATGGTTAACTGTAGTATAGCTCTATTGTTTTTCCTATACTTTTCCTATATATTGTTGTATGTTTATATTTATGTTTAACTGGTATGTAACACCGTGGTCCTGCGAGACACAACATTTTGTTCCACTATATGTCCACACATGTAGCAGAATGACAATAAAGCTCCACTTGACTTGTTTTGTGGTCCAGGGTCACATTTTGCACTGTTTAATTGTACGCGCCATGCAGTTTGGCAATTCAAATGTAAAAACATCAATGATAACAATAAAACTCTGTATTCTTCATTTTTATGTCAAAGTGCACAGGGAATACAAACACTGAACTCTACACGCAAATCTGTAATAAAACTGTCCCAAGACTATGCCCTGTCAACGAATCCCCTGTAGTATGCACTCTTCTCCCGTCCACAGTTCAGTGGGATCACTTCTCTCACTCATGCCTGGTTTTGGTGGACACTGGGGCTGAGAGCAACTTCATAGACTCCTCTCTGGCTGGTAAGTGGGGCTCCCTACCATTCCTCTCCAGATTCCCTTGACATCTTGCCCTCATTTTCCATTCGACGATCCCCATAAGTCTTACCATTTTTGGCAACCACCATGAGGAGGTTGTGTTGTATCTGCTGGAGTCCCACAACAAATCCTTTGTGCTAGGGCACCCTTGGCTGGTGAAGCACAACCCCCACATTGAGTGGGCTGAAAATTCTGTTCTTTCCTGGAACCAGCAGTTAACATGGGCTGAAATTCCTTCCACACCTTATCTACTGGACTCTCTCCATTTCAGTGTTGCCTGGAATATCAGTCTCCTCTTTTTTCCTTCACAAGAGACCTGCCTCTTGTTATTGTGAGTGTACACAAATAAAAGTAGACACTTAACAGTTTCAATTGATGTATAACACTTATTTGTGTGACCAAAATAAACAGAGTATTTTTAGTGTCTTTTGCACTGATCTTAAAAAAACCGAGCTGGTATCACCAGCGATACCGTCGACCCCAGAGAGTTAAGGTACCAGCTCGCAAGGTGGCTGTGTGGTTCATTGAACCATCCCTATCCACAAGGTCCAGATTCCAGTGGCGGTACATCTCAGGCTCCCACTTTCCCTGTCACGTTCATCCTGTTTTTCATGTCTCTGACTAAACCTGTTTTTCATTGCCCTCTTAACTGTACTGCCTCTTCCATTTGCAACAAAACATCAGCACACATGGCTTCAGCAAGCAACCATCTCTTCTTCTTACTGTTCTTTTTCTTCTTTTTTGCTTCAAACCAGCATACAGACAACTTGTACTGCAGGCTTCTTGTGGGCTACAGTTTCTAACAGGAAAACATCTGTCTCGCATAAGAACGTCTGTCTAATGCATGCATCACTTCTTGCATGTGTTTGGTTGGAAAATGTAGTTTGTAGACCAGAGAGAGTTGTTGGTGATTAGTCCTATTAAGAGGTTGTGTAACGTGTGACCCCCTGTTACCGATCTTTTGTGTAGTGTGCACGCAACAGCAGCAAGATGGAACCCTAGACAGTTGTGCAGTGTGAGAAGAGCAGTGATCTGATGCATGTCTGGATGTGAGCCAGGCATAAGGCAACAACTGAACTACTGAACACACACACACACTGACATATACTCGCAAAAATAAAAATTAATTCCACAGTTAACAAATAAATTCGTGTTTAACAATTAAATGCATGACAATAAAAACAGTGGCTCGTGGCTACATTAGGTGAATAATGAAAAAAAGATTTATTTACTGTGTGATCATTTGAATTTAAAGGTAATTTTGATAGCATTAATGAAAACGATTGATGTGACACTACATTAAATTCTAAATGAGGTTGAGAAAAGCACAGAAAAAACATTGTCATTCAGCAGGACACACACACACACACACACACACACACACACATGCGACCTATGCTCTCAACGTCAAATGCAAAAATACTAATTCATGTGTTTATGACCTCAAGGTTAGACTGTTGTAATGCTTTATTGGGTGGTTGTTCTGCACACTTGATCAATAAACTACAGTTGGTCCAAAATGCAGCAGCTAGAGTCCTTACTAGAGCCAGGAAGTATGACCATATTATTCTGTCAACACTGCACTGGCTCCCTATCAAACATCGGATAGATTTTAAAATCTTGTTACTTACTTATAAAGCCCTGAATGGCTTAGCTCCTCAGTACTTGAGCGAGCTCTTATCACATTATAGTCTTCCACGTCCTCTGCGTTCTCAAAACTCTGGCCGTTTGATAATACCTAGAATATCAAAATCGACTGCGGGCGGCAGATCCTTTTCCTATTTAGCACCCAAACTCTGGAACAATCTACCTAACACTGTTCGGGAGGCAGACACACTCTGTCAGTTTAAATCTAGATTAAAGACACATTTCTTTAACCTGGCTTACACATAACACACTAATTCACTTCTATTATTCAAATCCGTTAAAGGATTGTTAGGCTGGATTAATTAGATCAACCGGAACCGGGTACTCCCAATAACACATGATGTACTCATTACATCGTAAGAAGGATGGCATCTACGCTAATATTTGTCTGTTTCTTTCTTATTCTGTTTCTCAGTCCGTGTTCGGATCAGATGGTGGATCGGTGCTGGAAGATGATGTCTGCAGCCCTGATTGTCAGCGGAGACCAGGACACCTAGATGAGCCCCTGAGACATAAATTTAAATTATAATAAACAAACAAATATGTATTATAAAAATAGACCGAGAAACAATAAATGCATTAAACTATACATTACAATTATAGCAAATGAATAAATCATATAAATGATGATATAAATAATGAATAAAACACAAATATAACAAATACATTAAATTATAAATTAAAATGCTCCATCGGGACAAGACCATGGGAATCAGATAAGCCCTTTACACAATCTGACATGGCTGCGGTTAGAATTGAACTGCGGGTTTCATCTGGCCAGAGGAGAACTGGCCCCCTGACTGAGCCTGGTTTCTCCCAAGGTTTTTTTTTTCTCCATTCTGTCACAGAGGGAGTTTTGGTTCCTTGCCGCTGTCACCTCTGGCTTGCTCAGTTGGGGACACTTAATTTCTAGCGATTATCGTCGATTTGATTGCACAGATACTATTTAAACTAAACTGAGCCTTTAACAGAAAATTGAGAAAATTGAGTGTTTAATCTTATCATTATACATTACTGACACTTTATCCTCCAATTTGATACTGTTAAGTGCTTTGACACAATCTGTACTGTTAAAAGCGCTATATAAATAAAGGTGACTTGACTTGACTTGACACACACTGATCTTACGGTCTATATGAGGATTCATTACACACATTTACTCGGACATGTTATTTCAGTGACAGAATGCATTATTAATGTAAAGAAGAGACTCTATAACATGTCATTGTTACGGATTTACCATGCAGCCCTATGAGTAGAATCTCTCGTCAGTCTATTCTGATTGATCAACACAGTTTCACTGATGATCCTCTAAAAACATTAAACCCAGTATAGAGCTCCTGAGTGAATGTGGTCTCAACTGTGTGGATGAGGCTCATTGTGTCATCAGAGACGCTGTAGAAGGACAGAGATCCTTCAGTGTCATCCATATACACTCCTATTCTGCTTGTGGGCTTTACAGGGGGATCAGACTTCATGTTATGGTGTCAAAAAAGAGTAACTGTAGGGAGAGCAGAACAAACTCCAGGACTGATTATTCAATCCAAGCTGACACTTAATACTCGATCCCTTCCTGCTGATGCTCTTATATGACACTGATATACGCACATCTCCACTCCACTCCAGCTCCCAGTAACAGCGTCCACACACACTCTCTCTACACAACACCTGACGAAAACACTCAAATCTTTCCCATCTTTTCAGATCTTTGAATTCTTCATGTTCAGTGTATCGTCAGTGTCTCAGTACTACGGAAGTTCTAAGAGGCCATGCATTATGCATTATTTTTCTATCTTGTTTTCTCGTTATCACGACTTAATTTTCTCGTGATCTCGACATAACAAAAGTTTTCTCGTGATCTCGACATAAAAGTTGTTTTGTCGTGATCACGACTTAATTTTCTCGTGATCGCAATGTAAAAACCGTTTTCTCACGACGTAATTGTAGCTATCGCGAGAAAATCCCGTGTCTTGTGAATGTTTCTGGCGATTATCATGGTGTACGCGCTTGCGGCTGAAATCTCCATCATAAAGTTGCTAATTACCTGCAGCAAATATGGACTTTATCTCTGCATTGAGAGAGAGGGGTGTCCCCGAGGAGAACCTGACAAAAATGGAGGAAGATAAGATGTGTTACTTGTTAAGATTCTAGATTAACACAAGGTTTGCTATTCCTGTTTTATGGTTAGGCCTATTGAAATGGTCACACGAATGATGCATGGTTCATATAGCCACTGATTCGAAAACTGGTACGTTCTAACATTAGCTGGAAGAACACACAACGCAACCAGTGATACAATTCGGATTGTTTCAAAGCAGCTTTAAAGGGATAAACAGAAACATCATGATTCGGGGATGCAAACAGAATTCGATCCCTCTGTAAAGAAGCTAAACATTTCCATTTTAAAGGTGTCATGATTTTTCGACAACTCTTAGACCACTGAAGACTGCATTTCGCACGTGCGCTTTGGCCACACTGGGATGCTAAGGATAAGCACGTCATTACTACACTGTATTTACTTTACATCGCAAATAGTTGTTTGCCGATTATACTTGGGGAAATCCTATATAGCACCTTTAAAGAATATTTGAACTCTTCCTGTCTGTAATATCTGTAAGTAAAGCACGCATTGAAATAACTGATTTAATTTGTGCAGTCTTCACTATACTTTACATGTAATTGCAAACAATATTTACATTTACATTTAGTTATTTAGCAGACACTTTTATCCAAAGCAACTTACAAATGAGGACAACAGAAGCAATCAAAACCAACTAAAGAGCAACAACATTCAAGCGCTATGACAAGTCTCGGTTAGCCTAATGCAGTACACATAGCAATTTTTTTTTTTTTTTTTTTTTAAACCAGTAGATAGTATATGGAAAAGAAAGCTAGTGTTAGGTTTTCAAGAAAAGCTAGCAGTTACAGAATAAATATGCAACTGATAGAGGGTCAAGTGTGTGTGTGTGTGTGTTATTTTTTTTTAAATAAAAAGGTAGATAAAATAAAATTAGAAAAGCGAATGCTAGAGTTAGAGGGCCAAATAAAGATAGAAGAGATGGATTTTTAGCCGTAACAACAATAAATTGTTTAGATAAACAATATCCAGTAGATGTGAACATCTTAGAGTGGTTCAGGTATGACACCAGAACCCGGAAGTCTAATCGCAGCTGGTTCCTTCCAGATTTTCCTATGTGGTTTTATAATGGTGTTTTTCAATTTATAAGTAAAATAAAATCTGTACACTTAACTTGACTATATTTTACTTTACTCTTACCATCCCCTTTAAATAATTATGTTGTGTAAAACTTGAAGTATTAAAATTGTCTACGATAATTTATGAACTAAATAACAGCGATTGATAAATCAGAACTCAATATTGAAACAAGCTGCGCACAAGCTCAAAAATAGTTCGATAGTTCAATTCATTTATAAATAAATTGTCTGAGCCAATGATTAATAATCCATTCATAAAGGCGGTCACTTTGTTTCTACTGAATCAGCCGTTTTGAACGAATCGCTTGACGGAATGATTCAGAAAATCATTTGATAAAAAGGGACTTGCTGCCACCTACTGGCATTTTTAGTGTTATATTTATTCATCCATGACAGCTCTAAATCAGTCAGGGTACCAGCACAAAAACACACAGCAAAATATTGTTTAATTATATACAAAAATCCCCCCATTTCAGGCCCCAGAAGGAAAACAGCTTGTAAATCATAGTTCATTTAAGAAAGCTTTTTTTTTTTTTTCGTTACATAGAAATGTGTTTAGAAATTAGGCAAATTTTGTAATCATAGATAGATAGATGTAAATATATATGAATGACAAAAAGTATGGTATATTGTGGCTCAGATAATAAATTAAAATACTTTGACACCTAAAACTAGGGACTTTGACTAAACACATGCTAAAAATATTATGTTGATGTGTTTCAGATTGATCCTGCTGTTGCCAGACTACCGAATGAAGAGGAACTGTCCAAGTATATTCCTTGATATGGTGATAGGGTCTTTGCAAAGAATTGGAAGCCGATAAATACAGAGGAACATGGGAATGAAGACAGAAAACAGAAATTGATTAACCGATTGAGAGAAAAGATGAAACTACCAGCAATTCAAAATCAGAAAAAAAATAAATAAATAAATATGGAGTTGGCAATAAGAACGCTGAAAGCAAGACAAGCAAAATTGAACTTGGCTGGATGAACTACCAAGATAGCAGCTACAAACAAGTTAGAAGACCCAAAGGAGGTGGAACACGAGAAATTGTTGTTAAAAAAGAAGACACGGTGTCAAATGTTCTGAATATCGGGAGAAAACTCTTTTTCCCTAATGGTCAATCAGCAAAAGGGAATGCTGACGATTTCAACTTTATGCTCTGTGTCACTGGCTCTGAAGAACCACTCGAAGAAGATCAGACAGTTGGCAGCTTGTACGAGGCAACACATTACCGACTTCTTAGACTGTATGTGTGCACAAGACTGAAAGATCAGGATTCTGATCAGAGTGATGAAACTGACACAAATTAAAGTCTAAAGAGACCCCGGCTTACTTCCACACCAGACGTAACTCCATGTACTTCAGGGTGTAACAATCAGAACAGAAGTCAAACTTTGCACTCCTCGCCTTTTACACCTGTCAGCTCAAGTGACGATGTACTCCAGTCTTCTGATGATGAAGTGGTGTTTCTGGGTAATGATGTGAACACATCCTTTGACATGGTCTCTGACACACTTGTATACTCACCTGTACATGCTGATTGTGCGGGGAACGAAGCATTTGTTGAAACAATACCAGAAACAGTTCCATTTGAGCTAGATACAGTCTTTGTTCCAGGTAGCTCATTCTATGAAATCACAGATGCTGTAGAAACAGTGCCAGAAGATCCACCTCAGGCAACTGAGACTCAGGAGCCAACAAACAATGACTTGTTCTTTGAAAACCCAAGAAATGTGACTGAAAGTGAAACAGTTGTGATTCGCAGAGTTCACTGTGTGAATGATATGATATGATTCAGGCTTTCTCAGACAAAAACATTCTACATGCCAATGTAACAATTAAACGTGTACTCGAAAATGGTGAGGAGGAAGCTGGTGTCGGCGATGGAGTGTTTCAGGACTGTCTTACTGAATTCTGGGACACATTTTATGCAACAAGAACCTGTCGAACAACTTACAAGATACCTACTCTGCATCACGCTTACCAAGAAAGAGTGTGGGAAGCTGTTGCGAGGATTTTTGCCATTGGATGGGTGCACTTTGGTTACTTGCCAATTCAGCTGGCACCTCCTTTTCTAAAAGAAGCACTGTCCCTTCCTTCACCAGAAACCAGTCTAATGGAGGTGTTTTTCAATTACATTAGTCCAACAGAGAAGGATGTTTTAAGTGAAGCACTCCAAGACTTCCAAAGTGCTGACATGGATGAAGTCCTAAGTGTACTCAGCAGTCACAGCTGCACAGTGCTTCCAAATGAAAACAATCTCCAGAAAATTCTGGAAGAAATTGCACATAAAGAGATGGTGCAACAACCAGCCTTCATCATAAAATGCTGGCGACCCATTCTGCGATCTGTTGGGGAAAACACGACAGCAGAAAGTCTGGACAAGATAACTGAAAATCTTCAACCAAAGGCAAGAAATGTGGCAAAATCCCTCAAGTTCCCACAAATGATGTCCCCTTCTGAAACAACTGTATCAAATCATCTCTTGCGGTTTGTTAGGGATAAGAGAGAGAGACCAGAAGGAGCTTGGTCTTTTTCTCAGATACTGCACAGGGTCTGATTTATTTCTCTCCAAGATGATTCAGGTAACATTTACAGAAATGAATGAGTTTTCAAGAAGGCCCATTGCCCACACTTGTTCACAACACCTTGAACTGGCAAGTGACTACAGCACCTATGCAGAATTTAGGGTAGAGTTTTGCTCTGTGTTGAACAGTGGAGTGTGGGTAATGGATATGTCATAGACATATGAGTGTTAAAGCTGAAGTGCCTAAATAGCACGAAAAAGACGTCTGTTAAATTATACTGAAAGTAATGTTCTCATATTTAAATGTTATGCAGTTCATGAAGCTGAAATAGCAGTTATTTTAAGTACTATTGTGAATGGAATAGTATGGTTGTCAGTGGGTTTTCAAGTTTTACACTATTTCTAATAGTTTAGCTCATTTGAGGATAGCTCCTGTCAGGTTATGTTTACACTTTTTCCGTTTATACATCCAACAGTTAATCTAAATAATCTATGGTTAAAGCAATACAGTTTCTCTTGAATTTTTATTTGCAACAACTGATTCATTTTTGTAAACAATAGTATACTAAATTATCATTATAAATTGAAGGTTATTTCATGTTACATTATATCCAGTTCATGAAGCTGAAATGGGAGCAAGTTTAAAAACAACTGTTAATGTAATAGTATCGTTGTCTATGTATTTTCCAGTTTTACTGTTTCTAATTGAAGTTTATCAGACTGATTTGAATGACAGTTTTATGTTTTCCCATCAGGTATTTCTTTAGGTACAGTGGGTACGGAAAGTATTCAGACCCCCTTAATTTTTTCACTCTTTGTTATATTGCAGCCATTTGCTAAAATCATTTAAGTTCATTTTTGCAGATTTATTAAAACAGAAAAACTGAAATATTACATGGTCCTAAGTATTCAGACCCTTTGCTGTGACACTCATATATTTAACTCAGGTGCTGTCCATTTCTTCTGATCATCCTTGAGATGGTTCTACATGCAGTGTAATTCGCCTCTCACTACAAAGAACTCCACGAACCCACTGGCTTCGGTGGACCACGTCTGCAGTTTATTAAAGACAGTACAGGGATCAATGCCACACAAACACACTCTCAGTTCTTTGGTCTGTCTCGCTCAATTCCAAAGGTGTTCTGACCATATTTAACAATAAACACTTTCTACATAAAGCGTCTGGTTTCACTTGTTTTCTTTCAACATGCATCAGACATAACATATAACACAACCTTAGACAAATTCAATAATGTAAATGTATCCTCAATATAATAGAATGTTCAATATATTATCTTTCTACGCACTTATAATTTCATACTTTGAAAATACAGAAAATTACTTCAATCTAACATTAAAATGAAATATGATCGTATAGTGGTAATTATTTTGTTGCAATTACATACCTGCAGTTTATTAAAGACAGGACAGGGATCAATGCCACACAAACACACTCTCAGTTCTTTGTTCTGTGAGAGTTGCAAGAAGAAAGAAAAGTGAACCCCTGTCCCCATTAGCACTGTAACTGCAGCTGATTAATGACTCAAAGATAGTACATGGCTACAAAAATACAATTTAAGACATAAAATGACAATATACTTTTGACAAATTTAACTGCATGATGTTTTAAGAACATAATCCACCTTTTTTTTTTTTTAGTTTTATTTAAGAACCAAAGTTACCAGAAAAATACCCCGCCATTAAAAATGGCGCTGGCGGTAACATGAACCAACGCATTAACAGCTCATTAACACAAAACTCTAAAAATACTGAAAAACAACGCCAAACGAACACACTATTCAACTCAATCCAGCATCAAAACATGTCATCCACTGGTATCAATCAAAATTTTAACTCAATCTGATATATTTTAACACCATGTCACGGAGAACATTTGCAAAGTACCTGTCTCGCTCAATTCCAAAGCTGTTCTGACGAGAGCGGGACGCGATTGGGCAATTCTTCTTCTTCTTCTTCTTCTTCTTCTTCTTCTTCTTCTTCTTCTTCTTCTTCTTTGGTGTTTATTGGCGGTTGGCAACCTAACTTGTTGGTGCATTACCGCCACCGACTGGAATGGAGTATCGATCAGGATATTTGCTTGTAAACGGGATAGAATAACCATAAAAACCAAGCAAAACAAATAAACAAACTGGAAAATAAAACAAAACAAATGAACAAAAAAAATAAATAAATAAAATCAATCAAAACTCTATATTCTTTTATATAATTTACTTTCTTTCACAAATTTAATAATA
This sequence comes from Spinibarbus caldwelli, assembly GCA_039654775.1. Taxonomy (NCBI): domain Eukaryota; kingdom Metazoa; phylum Chordata; class Actinopteri; order Cypriniformes; family Cyprinidae; genus Spinibarbus; species Spinibarbus caldwelli. Next base: position 1,697,207 of record CM077262.1, on the reverse strand, counting down.
TCATTATACAACTTGCTAGCTGTTTTCCCTAATAGACCTGATAAAGAAAAGTCATGGTGTTTTACGTTCTTCAGTGCCTTAATAAGGTGACGTGTTGTATTTCCTACAGTGAAGTAGTACGTGCTCAACTGTTTCTTGTTGGCTACAGTGTATGCATTCCCCAGTTGGGTGTTTCCCAATTTTATATAGTGTACTGTTAAGTCCAGTATGACCTATTCTCATCCGAGTTAGGATACTCCCTTCTCTTCGATTCCTGTTCTCCCTCCTCCCAGCACCAACTTGTTTTTGTATATTGTATAAATGTCTACCTGTTTCATTGTCATCCCAATATACCTGCCATACTGATTTTGCATATGCTCTTATGAGTACTTTAGCTTCTGCTTTACTTAACGGGACTTGAAAATCTACTTGCTTTAATCTTAGAGTTTGTTTAGCCAGAACATGCACCTTCTCATTTCCCTCCACACCAGCATGAGCAGGAACCCAAATGAAACATGTAGATATACCCATAACTTTTATATTATACATCTTACGGAATATCTCATTGACAATATCCATCCTAACTAATGACCTGCCAGATCTTATACTTTCAAGTGATGAGTAGCTATCTGATGCAATGACAGAGTTTTTTATTTTCTTCTCTTCTATCCACTGCAGGGCCAGTAATATTGCCAATAATTCTGTTGCATATACTGACAAATGATTGGTTACTCTTTTCTTAATACAACAATCAGTCATTGGAATATATACTGCTGCACCTGCAAATCCTGTTTCAGGATCTTTGGATCCATCCGTAAATAAAAACACAGATTCTGGATATTGTTCCTTAAAATAATTCTGGACTATAAACCATGTTGGAAGTTGTACCGAATTATCTTTCAATTCCTGCTGTATATTGAGGTCAACATTTGGCATCGGGAATAACCAAGGAGGAATGGAAGAAATTGAAACTGTATCGCTGTACTGTAATTGATGCAATCCTATATTTCTTTCTTTTGCATTACCTATCCATCCAAAACTTGTAAAATTTGTTTCATTGTGTTCCCAGCATTCTTTTAATATACTTTTGACAGGATGATACTCATTTTGTCCCTGGAGATTAACCCAGTATGCCATCATTAATTTAACTCTTCTGATTCTTAAAGGCATTTCGATTGGGCAATTCAACCAGAGGAAGTGACATCACACAACATAAAACTCAATACATTATTTTAAAACAAAAACACATAGCTTCCATATACTCTTATAAGGTTGTTAAGAGTTATGTATACAGAGACATGAAAAATAAAATAATTACAATTTATTTCTTGGAAAAATTGAAAGAAAGTTTGCTGGATTAGTAAAACTCAAAACACTACATACACCTTCATTTGAGTCCAGCTGTGTTTGATTATACTGATTGGACTTGATTAGGAAAGCCACACACCTGTCTATATAAGACCTTACAGCTCACAGTGCATGTCAGAGCAAATGAGAATCATGAGGTCAAAGGAACTGCCTGAAGAGCTCAGAGACAGAATTGTGGCAAGGCACAGATCTGGCCAAGGTTACAAAAAAATGTCTGCTGCACTTAAGGTTCCTAAGAGCACAGTGGCCTCCATAATCCTTAAATGTAAGACGTTTGGGACGACCAGAACCCTTCCTAGAGCTGGCCGTCCGGCTGAGCTATCAGGGGAGAAGAGCCTTGTTGAGAGAGGTAAAGAAGAGCCCAAAGATCACTGTGGCTGAGCTCCAGAGATGCAGTAGGGAGATGGGAGAAAGTTGTAGAAAGTCAACCATCACTGCAGCCCTCCACCAGTCGGGGCTTTATGGCAGAGTGGCCCGACGGAAGCCTCTCCTCAGTGCAAGACACATGAAAGCCCACATGAAGGACTCCAAGATGGTGAGAAATAAGATTCTCTGGTCTGATGAGACCAAGATAGAACTTTTTGGCCTTTATTCTAAGCGGTATGTGTGGAGAAAACCAGGCACTGCTCATCACCTGTCCAATACAGTCCCAACAGTGAAGCATGGTGGTGGCAGCATCATGCTGTGGGGGTGTTTTTCAGCTGCAGGGACAGGACGACTGGTTGCAATCGAGGGAAAGATGAATGCGGCCAAGTACAGGGATATCCTGGACGAAAACCTTCTCCAGAGTGCTCAGGACCTCAGACTGGGCCGAAGGTTTACCTTCCAACAAGACAATGACCCTAAGCACACAGCTAAAATAACGAAGGAGTGGCTTCACAACAACTCCGTGACTGTTCTTGAATGGCCCAGCCAGAGCCCTGACTTAAACCCAATTGAGCATCTCTGGAGAGACCTAAAAATGGCTGTCCACCAACGTTTACCATCCAACCTGACAGAACTGGAGAGGATCTGCAAGGAGGAATGGCAGAGGATCCCCAAATCCAGGTGTGAAAAACTTGTTGCATCTTTCCCAAAAAGACTCATGGCTGTATTGGATCAAAAGGGTGCTTCTACTAAATCCTAAGCAAAGGGTCTGAATACTTGGGACCATGTGATATTTCAGTTTTTCTTTTTTAATAAATCTGCAAAAAATGTCAACAATTCTGTGTTTTTCTGTCAATATGGGGTGCTGTGTGTACATTGAGGAAAAAAATGAACTTAAATGATTTTAGCAAATGGCTGCAATATAACAGAGTGAAAATTTTAAGGGGGTCTGAATACTTTCTGTACCCACTGTATGTTCATGCCTTTTTCCATTGACACATACAACAGTTGATATAAGTAATCTATTGTTGCAGTACATTTGCACTTGAATAGTTTTACTTGCAGCAACTGATTCATATTTTTGTAAACAATAGTGTACTAAATTATCATTATAAATTTAAAGGAATGTCATGTTACACATTATATCCAGTTCATGAAGTTGAAAAAGGGAATGATTGTAAAAACTATTGTGACTATAGTACTGCTGTTTATGGGTTTTTCAATTTCACTGTTTCTAATAGAAGTTTAGTGGGTTGGATGGGACCGTTTTATGTCATCCCATCAGGTATTTCTTCCTTACCTATGCCTTTTTTCAATTTATACTATACATCCAACAGTTAATCTAAATAATCTGTTGAAGCAGTGCATTTGAAATGCTTTGTTTGCATAAACTGATTTATTTTTTGTACAGTTGTATAGACCACTCTGCTGCTTTCATATTAAAACAAAGTTCTTTGACTCGTCCTTTGACTCCTACTTTGCTTTTTCCATTGTTACAATTATTATTTTTTTTAATAAACAGCTAGTTAAAAAAACATACGCAACCTAGAAAAAATTACCTTTTTATATTTACACACAAATGCATTTTTATGATTATGGCAAATCACCTACAAACCTAAAAGTTCCCTAACCAGAGGTTGAATGTTTTTGTAGAGTCTCAATGCCTCTGTGGCTGCTGCACTTGGCTGTAGATTATTCTCCTCCATAACAAGAACACAGAGGTCATAGAGGTCACGATCACAGGGTATGTCTGATTTCCACAGGCAGACATTTTCATGGATAATCACATCCAATCTTTCAGCATCTACAGGATTCAAGTAGTCTTTTGTTTGATAAAGTTCTGGTAAGTTGTACATGAGAAAGGGTTTCCCATGTTGTAAGTCACGACCATTGCTATGTCGGATTCGGTAATTATTCCACATGTTTACAACAGTGTTCAGTTCCTCCTAAAAACAAAGCATATTAGGCATTAATAAAGGAGTATAAAGCAGTGAATTGGCAGTGTTTACTGAAGCAGTAGAAGTAGAAAGTTAATTGCAAATGCATTATCTAGCATATTAAAACATTGCAATTAAAAATCTAAAGAATAAACAAGCAAATAAAATAAATTGTAAAATAAATAGTAAATAAAACTACTGGAAAACTATTTATGTATGTACAGCTATATCTAAAAAAATATCCAAAAGAACTTACAAATGAGGGGAAAAACAACACTCAGACTGCTAGACTATGATATTCAGTTGGATATTTTATTTATTTATTTGTAATGTATGCATACGTAGTTTTCCAGTAGTTTTATTTATGACATTTTATATGAAGTATAAGTATTAGTGCTGAATCCCACCGCCGCCTATTGCCAATTTACTATGTTCATGTGGCCACGCAATTCAGCACCACATCAAACGAACAGCGACAGATCAAACAAATTTAAAAAAATCGCGAATGGCAGATTAATTTACTTCAAAATGTTAATTAAATACATTAAAAAATATGACATTTTTGAACAAATAATGTGCAAATGTGTTTTGAACAAATACCCTATGTTGCTTAACATAGGGTAAGCAAGCCTTTAGCATTTTCCTGAATATATTTTATATGGACAAGCAGATATATGTGAACTAATTCATACAAACAGATTACATGTCTAATAATAATAATAATAATAATAATAATAATAATATGAAAGGTCAATTGGACAGTTGGGCTACGTTGGCCTAATGGAGTTAATTTAGGCAAACATGAATAGCCTAAACATGCCGAAAGAGACGCGCCCCGTTTAGTGTTTTGGATAAATGTTAAACAAATAAGATAATTTAATGGCACGCTAAACAACATGCAGTTACCTGAATTATGGAGAGAAAACAGAACTGTACAAGGCCTTTGTCGGTTGCATCGCCTGTGAAATCACCAGTTGACTGCAGTTCTTTGAACATATCCATCCAGTAGTCTGCGTTTTGTCGTCTGTAGATACCCCACCAACTTTCTATCCTCTGGTTTGCTTGGCTTGTTCCTTGAAAGACACACGGTCCATGCACAGTTCCCGTCGACTCTTCACAAAGAAACTCTTGTAGCCTGTTGACGTGGACATTTTCGGTACCAAAATCGGATCGGATTATTTGAGGGCAACCCCTTCTTTCAGCAACAGCGTGGAAATAATACCCAGCAATTACTCTGGGATTGTTATTGGTGAAGTAGGCTTGCATCCAGATGATGTGCCGTGAAAAACATAAATGCAGCCGTTAACTGCTATGCCATATGGCTTAAGTTTGTCGTAAGAGTCCATGTGCCATAGATAGTTAGGGCCTGGCACTCCATAATGTCGCCTCCGCAACCTTCTCCCTCTTCTTTCCTCCACACCTGATGGATCCAGACTTACCTGTATCTCTCTAACCATTGCCCTGGTCAGCCGCAAACCATTCAAACGGCATCTTTCATGCATCATTCGGCAGCCATGCAGACGTCCCGGTCCCTCAAGTTGACTGGCAATGAAATATATATATATTGTTCAGGGTCGCTATATTGTCTTCGACGATAAAGTTGCAGACCCGACAGCCTCCTTCTCAAGTGTCGAACACTTATGTGTAAGTTGTCAATCACTGACAGACACAGAGCTATTTCAGTCTGAGTGAGTCCCTGATCAAAGTAAAAGCGAATACAATCATCCATGATGCTGCGATGATGCTGCCTCTATACCATGTTCTTATGCCGAATACACAGAGAAAATTAAGTCGTGATCACGAGAAAACAACTTTTGTTATGTCGAGATCACGAGAAAATAAGTCGTGATCACGAGAAAACAACTTTTGTTATGTCGAGATCACGAGAAAATAAGTCGTGATAACGAGAAAACAACTTTTGTTATGTCGAGATCACGAGAAAACAACTCGTTATGTCGAGATCACGAGAAAACAAGAAGGAAAAAAAATAATAATGCATGGCCGCTTAGAACTTCCGTACAGTACAGATGACCAGATGGTCAACATTTGCATCATCACTCTTCTTTCGCCTTCTACAGGAAGAACATGAACACACTCAATGAGTTTTTCTGCTTGTTTTCTTACTGACTTACATTGTAGGAAGTCGTTCCTGGTCCTGGGATCAATGTTGGTGAATGTGACTGTGGAAATCAACAGACATGAACAGTGTGATTCTCATGATCCTGCATCCATTCCTAAGACATTTCTAATATGATGTTCTCCATGATATGAGATGATGATGGACTCGTTTCTGAGAGCAGATGAATCTCCAGGACTTCACCTCTGTCTGAGATCTTCTTGAGCATCTTTTTGTTAAGTCAAGTCAAGTCACCTTTATTTATATAGCGCTTTTAACAATACAAATTGTGTCAAAGCATTTAACAGTATCAAATTGGAGGACAGAGTGTCAGTAATGTATAATAAGATTAAACACTCAATTTTCAGTTAAAGGCATTTCATTATTGAATTCAGAGATGTCATTGTCTAGCTCAGTTTAGTTTAAATAGTATATATGAAGTCAAATTGATGATAATCGTTAGAAATTAAGTGTCCCCAACTGAGCAAGCCAGAGGCAAGGAACCAAAACTCCCTCTGTGACAGAATGGAGAAAAAAACCTTGGGAGAAACCAGGCTCAGTCGGGGGGCCAGTTCTCCTCTGGCCAGGATATTATTGTTTATTTTTTATTTATTTTTTTTACTTATTGTTTTAATTAAATTTTAAATGTATTATATTTCTATTTTTATATTGTTGCAATTTCTAACAATAATAGTATTATGTAGTTAGTTATTTTATTATATTTTTAGTCATTTTGTTTTATTTTATTTATTTATTTATTTATTTAAGTCAAGGTCTTCACTGGGGATATGTCCCCGGGGCTCATCCAGGTGTCTGGCCTCCGCCGACAATCAGGGTCGCAGACATCATCTTCCGGCGCCGATCCACCATCTGATCCAGACATGGACTGAGAAACAGAATAAGAAAGAAACAGACAAATATTAGCGTAGATGCCATTCTTCTTACGATGTAACAAGTACATCATGTGTTATGAGGAGTGTCCCCCGTTCCGGCTGATCTAATTAATGCAGCATAACAATCCTTTAACGGATTTGAATAATAGAAGTGTATTAGTGTGTTATGTGTAAGCCAGGTTAAAGAAATGTGTCTTTAATCTAGATTTAAACTGACAGAGTGTGTCTGCCTCCCGAACAGTGTTAAGTAGATTGTTCCAGAGTTTGGGCGCTAAATAGGAAAAGGATCTGCCACCCGTAGTCGATTTTGATATTCTAGGTATTATCAAATGGCCAGAGTTTTGAGAACGCAGCGGACGTGGAGGACTATAATGTGATAAGAGCTCGCTCAAGTACTGAGGAGCTAAGCCATTCAGGGCTTTATAAGTAATTAACAAGATTTTAAAATCTATCCAATGTTTGATAGGGAGCCAGTGCAGTGTTGACAGAACCGGGCTAATATGGTCATACTTCCTGGTTCTAGTAAGGACTCTAGCTGCTGCATTTTGGACCAACTGTAGTTTATTGATCAAGCGTGCAGAACAACCACCCAGTAAAGCACTACAATAGTCTAACCTTGAGGTCATAAACGCATGAATTAGCATTTCTGCATTTGACGTTGAGAGCATACCTCGCAATTTAGATATGTTTTTGAGATGGAAAAACGCAGTTTTACAGATACTAGAAACATGGCTTTCAAATGAAAGATTGCTATCAAACAGCACACCTAGGTTCCTAACTGATGAAGAAGAATTGACAGAGCAGCCGTCAAGTGTTAGATAGTGTTCTAGGTTATTACATGTGGGGTTTTTAGGTCCGATAATTAATACCTCTGTTTTTTTCAGAAGTTAGCAGTAAGAAATTACTCGTCATCCAGTTTTTTATATCGACTATACATTCCGTTAGTTTCTCAATTTGGTGTGTTTCACCGGGCCGTGAAGAAATATAGAGCTGAGTATCATCAGCATAACAGTGAAAGCTAACACCATTCTCCTGATAATATCTCCCAAGGGTAACATGTAAAGCGTGAAAAGTAACGGCCCTAGTACTGAGCCTTGAGGTACTCCATACTGCACTTGTGATCGATATGATACCTCTTCATTTACTGCTACGAACTGATGGCAGTCAGATAAGTACGATTTGAACCATTAGCACTTCCATTAATTCCAACAAAGTTTTCTTGTCTATTCAAAAGAATGTTGTGGTCGATAGTGTCGAACGCAGCGCTAAGATCCAGTAGAACTAATAAAGAGATACAACCACAATCAGATGATAGAAGCAGGTCATTTGTAACTCTAATGAGAGCAGTCTCAGTACTATGATACGGTCTAAATCCTGACTGGAATTCCACACAGATACCATTTTTCTCTAAGAAGGAATATAATTGTGAGGATACTACCTTTTCTAGTATCTTTGACAGAAAAGAGAGATTTGAGATCAGTCTGTAATTAACTAGATCTTTGGGGTCAAGTTGTGGTTTTTTTAATGAGAGGCTTAATAACAGCCAATTTGAAGGTTTTGGGGACATATCCTAATGACAACGATGAATTAATCATAGCCAAAAGAGGATCTATGACTTCTGGAAGCAGCTCTTTTAGTAGTTTAGATGGAATAGGGTCTAACATACATGTTGTTGGTTTAGATGATTTAACAAGTTTATACAATTCTTCCTCTCCTATAATAGAGAATGAGTGGAATTGTTCCTCAGCGGATCTATAGTGCACTATCTGATGCGATACTGTGGCTGACGGCTGCATGGTTACAATTTTATCTCTGATAGTATCGATCTTGGAAGTAAAATAGTTCATAAAGTCATTACAGCTGTGCTCTCGGGAAATGCCAACACCTGTTGATGCTTTATTTTTCGTTAATTTAGTGACTGTATTGAATAAATACCGGGGTTTATGTTTGTTTTCTTCTAGAAGAGACGAAAAGTAATCAGATTTAGCAGTTTTTAATGCTTTTCTGTAGGATAGGGTACTTTCCCGCCAAGTTATACGAAATACCTCTAGTTTTGTTTTCCTCCAGCTGCGCTCCATTTTCCGGGCTGCTCTCTTTAGGGTGCGAGTGTGCTCATTATACCACGGAGTCAGACTGTTTTCTTTGATCTTCCTTAAGCGTAAAGGAGCAACTGTATCTAAAGTGCTAGAAAAGAGAGAGTCCATAGTTTCTGTTACATCAAGTTTTTCTGCGCTGTTGGATATGCTGAAGAATTGAGATAAATCAGGAAGATTACTTACAAAGCAGTCTTTTGTGGTAGAAGTGATGGTTCTACCATACTTACAAGGAGTAGAATTTACAGTTTTGGCTATATGGAGTTTACACAAGACTATAATATATAAGATAATGATCTGAGATATCATCGCTTTGTTGCAGAATTTCAACACCACTAACATCAATTCCATGTGACAGTATTAAATCTAGAGTATGATTTCAACAATGAGTAGGTCCTGAAACATGTTGTCTAACCCCAATAGAGTTCAGAATGTCTATGAATGCTGATCCTAATGCATCTTTTTCATTATCGACATGGATATTAAAATCACCAACAATTAAGACTTTATCTGCAGCCAGTACTAACTCTGTCTGTGTGGTGCCCTGGTGGCCTGTACACAGTAGCCAATATAAACATCACAGGGGATTTATCACTAACACGTGTTTCTCTAGATAATGTTATACGCAGCACCATAACTTCAAACGAGTTATACTTAAAGCCTGCCCTCTGAGAAATACTGAGAATATTGCTATAAATTGTAGCAACACCTCCTCCTTTACCTTTTGGACGTGGCTCATTTTTATAGCAGTAATCTTGGGGGGTAGACTCATTTAAAGTAATGTATTCATCTGGTTTTACCCATGTTTCTGTCAAACAGAGCAAATCTAGGTTATGATCATTGATCAAATCATTTACAAATAGTGCTTTTGTAGAAAGGGACCTGATATTCAGTAAGCCAAGTTTTATCAATGGTTTCTCTGTACTGTAAACATTTTTTATTTGTTGAACATCAATTAAATTGTTACTATTACTTTGGTTTGGACGTTTTCTGTATTTTCTAGTACGGGGAACAGACACAGTCTCTATAGTGTGATATCTAGGTGAAGGAGTCTCTATGTGCTGAGAATTAACTGACTTCTGTGGCGTGAGGTGGCTAGCAGACGGTCGGTTTAGCCTCTAAGGCTATGTGCCATATTTCTAGAGAGAAGAGCGGCACCACCCCAGGAGGGATGAACACCATCTCTTTTCAACAGGTCAGGTCTGCCCCAAAAATTCTTCCAATTGTCTATAAAGCCTATGTTATTCTGCGGGCACCACTTAGACATCCAGCCATTGAGTGACGACAGTCTGCTATGAATCTCATCACCCCGGTAAGCAGGGAGGGGGCCAGAGCATATTACACTGTCTGACATCGTACTTGCAAGTTCACACACCTCTTTAACATTATTTTTAGTGATCTCCGACTGGTGAAGTCGAACATCATTAGCGCCGACGTGGATAACAATCTTACTGAATTTACGTTTAGCATTAGCCAGCACTTTTAAATTTGCCAAGCTGTCAGGCGCTCTGGCTCCCGGTAAGCATTGGACTATGGTGGCTGGTGTCTCTATTTTCACGTTCCGTACAATAGAATCGCCAATAACTAGAGCACTTACATCAGGTTTCTCAGTGGGTGCGTCACTGAGTGGGGAGAACCTGTTTGATGTTTTGATCGGAACGGAAGAGCAGTGTTTTGACCCGCGACTAGGCCGCCTCACAGTCACCCAGTTGCCCTGCTGCGGGGGCTCTGTAACCGGAACCGAACAATGTACAGGAGTCCCTGAGCTAGTCACATCCAAAGCAGTATCTACAGCCCTCACATTCTTACTATCCTCAACTAAAGTTTGGATGCGTGTCTAAAATCTTCTCTGTCAGCCTAACTATTTCCCTGCATTTATCACATGTGAATCCCTCGCTGCTGACAGAGACAGATAAACTGTACATGTGGCAGGCGGTGCAAACAACAATAGCAGGAGAAGAAGCCATTACTCACCGTGATTGATGAATGATACCAACTTAACTTACCACTTACCACTGTTGTTTGATGAACTCGTGAAAAACGGAGCGAGAGAGAAATGAAAAACGGAGCAGAAAAAAAAGAAAACAATAATAGGTGCGAATAGAAACGCGAATGGAACCATGAGTGACAAGCTAACCGGCTAACGAGTGCTAACGCGCTGCACTCGCGGTTTTAAAAGCGAAAGATCAAATTAGTTAGATTAATTTGATAGATAATACCAGAAATATGGTGGGAATTAAGTTATATATTATCATTTTAAACAACAGAGAGTGAAAGTAAGGTAAAGATTCAATAAAAAAGCGGAGCTACAATCGCAAACCTCTCAGCAGCACAACAGACAGGAACAGACTGAAAGAAATTTTTGCAGAAATCCTCCAGTTTGTCTCTCAGCTGACAGACTAATTCTGTCAGGACATCAAAAGAGTAGAGAGAACTGAAGGGATCATCATTTACATCTATAGATTCAGGAATTGCTGAGAGAGACTGGAAACTCTACAGAAAACACAAATCAAAACTCATCAGCTCCACACAATAACCTGCATGAACATCAGATTTGTGCAGCTTTTGTTGACATATCTTTAGAACATCACCTCAATCCAGCACATTCACAACAGCGTCATTCTTCTCATATAACTATTATATCACATTAAAGCTACAGATTCTTATATTTGCAACTTACACTATATGTGAACTTTCTAGGACAGTAGTTCTCAACCACATTCCTGGAGGACCCCCAACACTGCATATTTTGCATGTCTCCTTTGTCTGACACATCCATTTTAAGTCTGTGAGTCTCTACTGATGAGCAGGTGACCTGAATCAGGTGTGTTTGATTAAGGAGACATGCAAAATGTGCAGTGATGGGGGTCCTCCAGGAATGTGGTTGAGAACCACTGTTCTAGGACATAGTTTAGATAATAAAACATCTGATAAAAACATAAATATCCATCTAAAAGCTCAAGCACATCAATGGAGTCTCATTTCAGGGTTGAGTAGGAAAAGCAGCTCAAAGGCTACGATTAGTTTGACCATTATTTATAACTTTAGTGCAATAGTGACACTGAAACTTCACAAGGACCCTTAAGATACAGTCAGGTTCTGTTAAATGCAGAATTTAATACAAAAGCAAACAAACACTGCATTATTTGCAGCAGCTTGCATTTTTGTCTGAAATCCTGGTAGGACTGATTGCTAATACACAGCCTCATGTTTTGGGTCTTTGTAATGTATGTACTATTGGATATCATAGTTTTGTGATAAGCCTGCCCTCTAGTAGTGACCCATATAGTGATGTATTGGTATCAGAGTTAACAGTTCAGTAAAAATAATGTGAGTTACACAGCAGAAAATTGTGTTGTGTTATCATTCATCTGCCAGCATACACAACAAAATTGACGATGAGGTCTGGATCAACAACCATGGATGCGACAAGACCTGAATAGACAAGAAACAGGAAAAGAAAGATCACGAAAAGAGAGCGCGAGTCACATGAAAGTGGGAAAAACCAATGAATGTGTAAAGCTACACTGCAAACGAGCAAAAATGTCAATGTTCTGAACATTCGCCGCGTTTGATAGTAATGCTGAGGATTGGGGAACTTATGTGGAAAGAGTGGAGTTATACTGCGAGGATAATGCCGTTGCAGATGGTAAGAAAGTGGCTGTTTTGCTGAGTATTACGGGAGCAAAGATGTATGGACTGCTTTGTAGTTTGTCAACCCCTGAAAAGCCACTGGATAAAACATTCCAGCAAATAATGGACATTTAAATTAACATTTCAACCCCAAACCCCTAGTAACCACAGAAAGATTCAGATTCCATAAGCGTAACCAAGCTAAAGGAGAAAGCATTTCCGAATACATTGCTGAGCTACGCCGATTCTTAGAACATTGTCAATTTGGAGATGGACTGGCAGATGCATTAAGAGACAGCCTTGTGTGTGGAATGCACAATGAAAGCACACAAAAAAGATTGTTGACAGAAAAAGACTTTACACTTGACCGTGCGCTGAACATAGTAATATCCACGGAGACTGCAGCAAAGGATGCATTGGAATTGCAACAAAAATCAATGGAATGTGCAACAAATAAACTGTCACTGAAATCAGAAAGAAAACAGAAATGCTATCACAGTGGAAAAATGTCTCATGATGTGAATGACTGCTGGTTCAAGGATAAAGAGTGCAGAAGATGCCATAAAAAGAGGCACACCGAGAGAGTATGCTGATCTATCATGTTCGGAACTGTACAATATTAATGAGACAGATTGAGGAGTTATTTGGCTTACACCAGAAGTGTCAGGAGTTAAACTTAAAATGGAGTCGTCCATGTGTCCACTAAAACACCTATCTTTCCAGGTGGGCACCTGACACGGGCATTACAGAATATTTCTAAATGGCTCGAGTTGTCTCATTCAACTTTTAATGTTAAGAAAACAGTTTCCATGTGCTTCTCCATACGAAATAGCCCTGCAAGGGATGTATTTGAGGTGCAGATTAAGGGCCAGTTTTACTAACAGCTTGCGCCAGCGCAAACCGTCTTTTTGCGTTAAAATTGTACTGTCAGGTTTTACTAAAGACACACAGTGAAGAATTAGCACTGAAAAGGCGTGGACAGTTATTTTTACGCCTGACCTTATTGAATATGCATTTTTAGGAGTTTCCCTGTCAGACGCAAAAGTTATTGGAGAGGAGAGTATTCAAATGAATCACGCAACGCGTTTTACTAACGTTTGCGCTCGTTTTTGCGCCATTATTTAGCACCCCAAAAAAGCACGTCTTAAATTATTTTGCATATTATAACACATTATCCGAACATATCATTTGCCAAGCCATGTTATTTTTAATTTGTTTCAGGAAATAAAAGACGACTTGGAACCCTCAACTAGGAGTCATGCAATACCAGGTCTATCAAAACTTCTAGCAAACCTTCATTTTTTGGCCTCCGGTTCTTTTCAATGTACTGTGGCTTCTTTATTTCTTTATTTGCGTCTACACTAATTTGTGGTGCGCTTGGTATATTGTGTTGGTCGATATGTAATTGAGATGTTGTGTCTGTGTTTCTTAATTTGCGCATTGTTACTAAATCACTCGCAGAAATTTCCCCTCCCATCGCCACTGTTTTATAATTGTGCTTTCGTGCTAATTTGCCCTGTTTAGTAAAACTGGCCCAAAGAATGAAGTAATTGAAGCATGGAATGAAGTCAAGTATCTTGGCATCATTCTGGATAAGAATTTAAACTTTGATAGTCAGGTTAAGTACATCTGCAAAAAGGTCAAACCAAACCTAAATTGTTTTCGTGTTATTAGAAGGGATTTGTCATTTCAAATGGCAAAAAGAGAAATCATAGTATACGTTATGTCAAAAATTTGATTTATTGCCCCCTCATAAAATTCCACCCTATATCAGACCGTTAAGTAAGAGTATAAGCTACTTGCCAAATCTTGTATAACAATTTAAAAGCTAGTGTTTTTTCGCAAGTTAGAAAAGTTAAACAAAGTAAAAAGAGCAGACTATCTTACGCAGTGTCCGTCAGATAACCTCACAGGACCGTGTCAAAACTCAGAATGAGCTTACGAGCGCAGAGGTCAGACCACACCTACATCACCGCCCCTAACACTTTAAGGAGAGACCAATGCAAAGATTTAAAATAATTAAACAAAGTAATGTTTTAACATTAGAACGAAAGTTATTTTTAATAAATCTTTAGCATTTCAATTAATGAAACAATTCAAACAATTCAATTCAATCCATCCTAAACCTTTTCACTTTAAATTAGGTTAGTCTAGTTTTTCCTTTTAAACAAACGTCTCCTAAGCCACAGGAAAATGTTGTTTGTCTTGTTTTATTTAGTTATTCACACTTAATTTAGTAATTCCTTTATTTACTCTTTGATTTTTGTCAAGCTTAAGACTTCTGACGTGCTATATAACCCAGACTTTTTTCACTTTAAAAATTAGTTCACACAAGGTTTGTTTTTTTCTAAACATTAAATTCTAAGCCGGAGGAAAATGTTGTTTTATTTATTTTATTTACTTTAGTTATTCACACTTAATTTAATAATTCCTTTATTTACACTTGTATTTTTTGTCAATCTTAAAACTTGCGGTGGGGCATATCAGTTTGAAGACATATACACCGTAGTTACAATATCAAGATGACTCAGAATGGTAACATCCGGGCCCAGTCAAACCACACCTACAACCACCCCTACACCGGAGGAGAGACTGCAAAGACTTATTTTTAATAAATCTTTTAAATATCTTAATTAATGAAACCATTCAACATTCAGCCTAAAACTTTTCACTTTAAAAATAGGTTAGCCTATACAAATTTTCTTCTAAACAATCACATCTAAGGCACAGTCTAGTTATTCACACTTAATTCGCCTATTCCTTTAATCGGTCTTTGATTTTTGTCAAGTTTAAGACTTCTGACATGTTATATAACCCAGACTTTTTCACTTTTAAAAATTAGGTTACACAACTTTTCTTCTAAACAATCGCCTCTAAACCACAGGAAAATGTTGTTTGTTTTGTTTTGTTTGATTTCATTTTATTTAGTTATTCACACTTAATATGGTTATTCCTTTAATAGTTTTTTTGGTTTTTAATCAATCTTAAAACTTCCGATGTGGTATAACACTTAAAACGCACGTATGCGCGTACAAATATCTAACAGGAATGAAACCAAATGTTTTTGGTTCCTACCGCGTAATAAATCAAGACAGGATTTCTCTTTGATTTTCTTGCAGTAAGACTTCTTATCAGTTGAAACAGACGTACAATGTCTAAACATTTACAACATACTACGAAATGCAAATATCTCGTCTCGTGCAGTGCAACGAAACGAGAACGCGATGGGTGTCTGGGATGAATGGTTATGCGCTCATACCGCCGTACTGTTTTTCAAAAGATTGTAAAAACATCTAAAGATGTTTTATGATCTAAAGATGTTTTATGGGGTTGTTTTATAATTGTAATCTAGTGAGTTTGGAGGGATCTGGGGATTTGAACGGTGGTGTGTCAGACAAAGTTCAGCGTTCAAAACAGATATTTCTTCTAAGATGTTCAGTGATCAAAGTATGTCCATTGCACCCTTTTTTTACAACATGCACCTGCGAGTGCGGTAGGGCCTTCCAGTCCTAGTGAACTTTTTGCCTAAAGTTCAGTGATCAAAGGACATCCATGCTAACCCTTTTATGGTATGCACCTGCAAAGTTCAGTGACTGGTCAAAGGATGTGTGGCCTTTTGAACCTTTTTACGTCACATATCTGGTGAAGTTAAAACAAGATGACGAAAAGCAGCATGAAGTTAAGTTTTGTAGATTTTAGATCTTTCAAACCTAAAACCGTGATGCTCTAAAGCAAGGATTAGAAGTCAAATGATCCTCTGATGAATACAAAGGTGGTTACAGAAATTTTTCTTTATGAATTAGACCTAAATTAGACTAAAAATTAGACGTCATAAGGTTGTTTGCAACAAAAGTACATCCTAAACAAGGTGCTACAAATGTCTCACAGAATCTTTACAGCAGATTACACTTTCTTACTCACTTTAAAAATGGTATTATTAACCGTGGGGGTTTAAATGCAGCATTTTTTATTTCACAGTATGTTTTATTTTATTAATATAAAACAACTGTCTTTACAGGTTTATTTTACTAAGATTTGATCAAATAGTTGACAGAGGAAATAATTTAAACAGTTGATAAGTCCAATTTATTAACCCGCCTGATGTGTCTGATGGTTTGTGACAAATATCTTACTGATACAGACGTGTTAAGAGTTTAAGTATGTGTAAAACCTGTAAAGCTCAATATTACTGATAAAAATAGTATAATAAAACAAACATACACACACACGCACTAAAACAACGTCTATACAGTTAAACATTTAGACTTTTATGATGTCTCATACAAACCTTTTACAAATAAAAACTTCTTAGAATCACACCGGGTATCTCTACAAGATGATGAAAAGCAGTATGATTAAACAACGATATAACTTTTGTTTTAACAAATAAGTTTTTAGATCTTTCAAACCTAAAACCGTGATGCTCTAAAGCAAGGGTTAGAAGCAGTCAAACGATCCTCTGATGAATGCAAGGCGGTTACAGAGATTTTCTTTATGAATTAGAGCTAAATTAGATAAGGTGCTACAAATGTCTCACAGAATCTTTATAACAGATTAGACTTTCTTTCTCACTTTAAAAATGGTATTATTAACCGTGGGGTTTAAATGCAGCATTTTTTTTTTCTACAGTATAATGTTTTATTTTATTAAAATAAAAACAACTGGTCTATATAGGTTTATTTTACTAAGATTTGATCAAATAACTGATATAAGAAACATGCAAATATTCGATAAGTCCATCTTATCACCCCACACTGATGTGTCTGATGGTTTGTGATGACATAAATATCTTACTGATACAGATGTGTTAAGATGTTAAGTATCTATAAAAATAGTTTACAAAGACATGTTTTTTAGCTTTCATGTAGGATTTGTGTCCGCCTAATGTTTTTGCTATCTCTCTGATGGGTTTGTTTTGTTTTTTAAGCCTAATGATGGCTTGCTTCACTAATAGTGACAGCTCTTTGGATCTCATCTTGACAGTTGACAGCAACAGATTCCAAATGCAAATAGCACACTTGAAATGAACTCTGGACCTTTTATCTGCTCATTGTAATTGGGATAATGAGGGAATAACACACACCTGGCCATGGAACAGCTGAGAAGCCAATTGTCCCATTACTTTTGGTCCCTTAACAAGTGGGAGGCACATATGCAAACTGTTGTAATTCCTACACCGTTCACCTGATTTGGATGTAAATACCCTCAAATTAAAGCTGACAGTCTGCAGTTAAAGCACATCTTGTTCGTTTCATTTGAAATCCATTGTGGTGGTGTATAGAGCCAAAAATGTTAGAATTGTGTCGATGTCCCAATATTTATGGACCTGACTGTATGACAGTAGATAATCTCAGGTGATTATGTGCTTTATTAAAAGTTAAACATCCCTAATGTGAGTTTAAATATCTTATTGCGTGACCTTATAGCCATACTAAAAGCAACAACAGATAGTTTACCTCAGATCTTGAAAATAAATTAAAGCAAAACTGACCGTTAAAACTGTGAACTCGCTGCGAACCAACGAGTGTATTCCATGACAAAGATGTTATCAGTCACTCATTTAATGATGTTAAAAAGGTTTAATATTTATGAATTAGATTATAAACATATCCATTTTGTTGCGAGTGCAGAGCGCTTCCAGAGAGAGCCCACCCATACACGCTTCTGATTGGCTGTGATATTTGATTGATTCTGTCACGTCGCGGTGTCGCGTTGCATCTGGTGTGGACACCCAAATTGCTTGTCGCTGGAATCTTTCGCATCGCGTGTAGTTAAGACACGGTGTAAGAATTCACAACATTTTTTATGTTATATTTTTACCTTATGTATGTGACAGTAGTTTTTTTTTTTTTTTTTTTGGTGGGGTTTGGGGGGCTTTTATTTCTTTTTTATTAGATAGGACAGTTGAGAGCAGACAGGAAAGTAGTGGGTGGAGAGAGGGGGGCGGGATCGGCAAAGGAATCGAACTCGGGTCGCTGTGAGCACAGTTGTGCTGTATATCGACGCACTAACCACTAGGTTATCAGCGCCGACATGTGACAGCAGTTATTAATGTTCTGCATTTCCGTTTTGAGCTGCACGTGCTGAAGATGACCAGTAGAGTAAAGCATTTGAACGTGTCTGCAGGGCTCTGAATGAACTCCTTTTGTGGACACGTTCTTCATGCAACAACGTGCAGAAGCACGGCAACTAAACTCTAAAAATTCACAGCGTTTTATTATAATACTGTTCTCGTTATAATGTTATGTATGACTGTCCCAGTCATAGTTATTAATATTCTGCATTGTTGTTTGTCCTGCTCGCGCTGCACGCTGAAGAGATAATAACCATACAATGAAGTGCTTTACTGCAGCATAACTCAACCAAATGCAGCTTATACCAGATAAATAATATATACACGATATATATAAACCGGCTGAAATGTTTTGAAATCACTTGTACCCTACCCGATCAAAATAATCCAGTCTTTCGCTCTGCCTGTGTCAGTTTGAGTCTTGTTAAAGATTTAAATCCCTGCCACCAAGATGCTCCTCTGTCGGTCACGGATTATGGAAAGTGAAACTTAGTGAATCTATATGTCACGGTTATGATCTGTTTTCAGTTAGTTTTCTATGTCCCCGTCATCCTACCTAGTTTGTCTCCATAGTAATTAGTTAATTAGCTCCACACCTGTTTCTGTTTCTCCCTGATTGCATTTTGTATTTAAAGCCTGTGTTCTCCCCTCTGCCTTTGTCTGCTATTACGTTTACTATTAAGTTTAGTTCTACATTGGATTTATGTATGGTTGTGCCTGTTTCATCCTGTGGTTTATTAAAAGAACTCTTTGTTTGTACTCCTTCGTCGTGCGCTGTTTACACACCAGACACACGTAACAGAATAGCAGACCCTCAAGTGAGTAATTTAGCGGCGTTTTTCTTTGTTTATTTTTTTTATTTTTTTCGCTCCTCTCCTGGAATGGACTTGCCAGCCGTCCAACTCCTGTGCCTGGAGCAACAGGACCGTTCGCTGGAAGACCACACCAGGGACTTTCTCCATCTGGCGTGCCTTACACACTTCCCGGAAGACATCTCCAGCCCCACTCCCGAACCAGAGACCAGTCAGCCATCATCCTGCTACACGGAGCTAATGCCTGAGCCCACCGCAGACGGAGAGGCTGAGCCTGCCGCGACACGTGAGCCAGCGCGCAAACCCGCGACTGAGCCGATCATCGCCACGGAGCCTGAGCCACAATCATCGTCTGACCAAGTGCGTGAGCCAGCAACATCGCCCGTCCCTGAGGGAGTTTTGGTGGTGTTCGAGGGCTTGGAGGGAAGCCCCGCCTACACTCCCGCAACTGAGGGTGAGCTGCAACTGGTTTCTGGGAGTTATGAGGAACTAAAGGACATCTTTGAAATGGACCTAATAGACTGGTTTGGAGAAGTATTACCCTGTGCTCCTGAATCTCCTGTGTCTCCGCTGGTTCCGTCCAGCCCTGAATCTCCTGTGTCTCCGCTGGTTCCGTCCAGCCCTGAATCTCCTGTGTCTCCGCTGGTTCCGTCCAGCCCTGAATCTCCTGTGTCTCCGCTGGTTCCGCCCAGCTCATGTCCTCCTGTGTTCCCTCCCAGCCTCCCTCTCCCGCCTCCTCTCAAACCAGCCAGTTCCTCAGCTCCATCTCCGCTGGTGCCTGTCAGTCCCTCAGCTCACCCTCAGTCAGCGCCAGCTGGGCGCGCTGATCCATCGCTTCGGGACTTCCAGCCTCCAGCTCCGCCCAGGCGTGAGGATCCCCTGTCTCCACCTCCCGCCTCCGAGCCCTGGACTCCACCTCGGTCCTTCGACCCATCAGCTCCGCCTGGGCTCCTAGCTCCCTCGTCTCCACCGTGGCCCGTCATCCCACTGGCTCCACCGGGCTCCCTCGTCCCTCCGGCTCCGCCTTGGTCAGTCGTCGACCATCCGCCGCCTCGGGACTCCACTCCTCTGGCTTCGCCTCGTCACTCTGTCCCTCCGGCTCTGTCAGGCTCCTCCTTCCCTTCGGCTCCACCTTCATCCTCAGTCGCACCGTCTCCACCACGGTCTTCCGGACCCCTGCCTCCGCCTCGGTCGCTTGAGCCTTCGGCTCCGCCTAGGCCCTCCGGATCCTCGATGTCACCCTGGCTCTCCGTCTGCTCGGCTCCATCCTGGGCTCCTCATCCACCGACTCAGTCTCCGGCAGTAGGCCCCCTGGTGTCGACGGTCCCTTCTCCACCATGGCTCCTCCCGCCGTCGACTCCACCGTGGGCCACCATCCTGGCTGGCCTCTGGATTTCCACCTGGCTCCTCCTGCTCCGGGCTCCTCCCTGGCTTCTCCCTCCATCTACTCCCCCGTGGACTTATTTTTTGGACTCTTTTTGCCCCTTTCCCATTGCCTGCCCTTCACCTGCTCCACGCCCACCTCCTGAACCCCCACCCTCCCTCCTCTGTTGGACCATGTTTTTCGGTGCGAGGACGCACCGTTCCGGGAGGGGGCGAACTGTCACGGTTATGATCTGTTTTCAGTTAGTTTTCTATGTCCCGTCATCCTACCTAGTTTGTCTCCATAGTAATTAGTTAATTAGCTCCACACCTGTTTCTGTTTCTCCCTGATTGCATTTTGTATTTAAAGCCTGTGTTCTCCCCTCTGCCTTTGTCTGCTATTACGTTTACTATTAAGTTTAGTTCTACATTGGATTTATGTATGGTTGTGCCTGTTTCATCCTGTGGTTTATTAAAAGAACTCTTTGTTTGTACTCCTTCGTCGTGCGCTGTTTACACACCAGACACACATAACACTATAGGGGTGGTTGGATTTATTCACGCACGTTAAAATATTTATTTAAAGCCTCTTTATTTTCAGATTCTTATTTACAGCATTATCTTAATAGGCTGTATATTAACTTATTGGGAGAAAACCAGTAGTTCTATGTGAAATCAGACATTTGAGCACCCCCATATAGCCAAAATGGCATGATCATAACACCTCTGTGAATATTCGACTGTGAGATTGGGAGTTGAATCAGGCTCCTCCTATCGAAGCATCGAATCTTAGACTATTCGGGGTCACCCCTATATAGTAGGGAAGTATTCAAGGACAACAGCCTTAAAAACTGCAGTAATGCTGCATCCTAATTACTACACTTGTACTGCAGGACTGATTTACAGTTCCTTCATGATCACACTGATGGATCTGATTTCTAAAAGGAGTGGGGCTTCAGTCTTCAGCTGACTGGCAGGAGCCGCCACTGACGGGTCACATGATCTGCCACCATCCACTGATAGGTCAGCAGACCTGCCACTCCAGCCAGTGAGGCAACCACATGGCAATCAAAACAGTGGCTTCTGGCTACAAAAGGTGAATAATGAAAATGATTTATTGACTGCAGGTGACCATTTGAATTTATAGGTAATTTTGATAGTACTAATAATATTGACTGATGTGACACTCACTGCATTAAAACTAAATGACTGATTCCAATCAGCACAAACAGAGGTTAAAAAAAGCACAGAAACACACACACACACACACACACACAGGCAAGGCAGGGCAAGTTTATTTATATAGCACATTTCATACACAATGGTAATTCAAAGTGCTTTACATAAAAGGAAATAAAATAATCATAAAAAGATAATCACAAAAATAAAATAAGGAATTTAAAAACTTTTAAAATTATCTAAATATTGATTTAAAATGAAATTAAAACTAGAAAATGATTATACATAAAATACAGTGCAGTCAGTTCGGACGCGGCACAGTGCTCATTCAATAAATTCACAGTTAAACAGATGAGTTTTGAGTCTGGATTTAAATGTGGCTAATGTTTTAGCACATCTGATCTCTTCTGGAAGCTGGTTCCAGCTGCGGATGGCATAATAGCTAAAAGCGGACTCCTACCACTTGTTTTGTGTGAAGCCTTGGTATTTCTAACTGACTTGATCTTAATGATCTGAGTGGTCTGTTAGGTTTATATTCAGTGAGCATATCTGCAATGTATACATACACACACAGATATTACTGTCTATATGAGAATTTATTACACACATTTATTCTGACATGTTATTTCAGTGACAGAAGTTCAGCTGCAGTATTAATGTAATGAAGAGAAAAAAAAGAGACTATATAATATCTCACTGTTGCTGATTTATCATGTATCTCAAAGCATTATGGGTAGAATCTCTCGTCAATCTATTCTGATTCATCAACACAGTTTTACTGATGATCCATAAAAAACATTAAACCCAGGATAGGTTGAGTGAATGTGGTCTGGACTGTGTGGATGAGGCTCATTGTGTCAGAGACGCTGTAGAAGGACAGAGTTCCTGCACTGTGATCCACAAACACTCCTATTCTACTGCTGATGGACTTTACACGGAGACCAGTCCATATGTTATTGTGTCCAAATGAGTAACTGGAGGGAGAGCAGAACAAACTCCAGGACTGATCATTATGTCCAAACACACACTCATAAGTTATAACCTCGTCGCTTCCTGCTGATATGACAAATACACCATACATGATCAGGATACAGATGATCTGTGTCAGTGTAAGTCAGTGGTCGGCAACAGACAGTCCGCAGGCCAAAACTGGCCTGCCAGTAATAATGTCTGGCCCGCGCCCACAGCTGCATTTTTGTGATAGCGGCTGGTTCTGAAACAGATCTGTCATGACAGCAACAGTTTCCACATAGCAAATGTGTTCTGGCCCAGCTCCGGGCCAGACAATCACTTTTCCCTCGGCCCAAGTACCGCAAAGAATGACGGCCCTGAAGTGGCCCAGAACTGGATTAAATACAAGGCCCACACATGGGCCATAACCGGCCCGAATCTCAGCCAGTATTCACCCTTAACTGGCCCTGAACTGGGCCAAAACAGGTTTTATTATTGGTGTCAATTCTCAGCCTTAAGTAAACCAGAATCCCCAAATCACACCTGAGCCTTATATAGCCCAGATCCAATACAGAATCTTATATTTGATATCATTGCATTTACTATAATCGCCATTATTCATTTTGTGAAATGTTTTGGTAATGTACACACAAATTATGCCAATAAAGTACATTAAACTGAATAGAAAATCAGCCTTAAAATTCACAAGTCACGTAACTGTGTAATAAAAAACGTATTGCTTTGAAAATGGTTTTTTATTTTTTTTTTTTTTTTTTATGAAGAACAACTCAACCAAAATAGAGTGTGTATAAAGTACAGTCTTTAAGAAAAACGTAACAGACAGACACTTAGACGAGAATTTATTGCAGAAATGTCAAAAAGCAGTACCACAGTAGTCCAAATGACGATGCGTTGCAGTCGCGGTCCTCTCTGGCGGGATATAATAGTTTAGTGTGAGGAGCAGGGCATAACTTAAGTTGTTAAACGCTGAAAATACTATCCCGATCAACTCCGTGAGGGCGCACGTTTCTTATTCAAAACACGCATCAATGGAAACACGACATGTCGCAATCTATGACGAACCCGACGAGAGCCAATGAGCGTTTGATATCGCTGCCGTAAAACTTGTTGTAAAACTGCTTAACGGCAAATTTTTTAATTGTTACTATAGCTATAGAGAAAAAAGATACATATTGCCGATGAATGGTTTCAATTTGGATCTTTTCCTCACACAAATCATCACATGGATACCGAGGATTTGAATAAAAAAAATAATAATTTTATGATCATTTTATTTAATGCTTGTGCATGACAGCATATTAATAAAATTATGTGCCCCATGGTAAACCAAATAAATATAACATGATAATGATTAAATGATCTCTCTCTCTCTCTCTTTATGTAAAGATTCTAAGATTATTTGTACTGTAAATAATAATATATAATCAAATTATAATTAAGTGCCGTTTAATGCAGTTGACTGATTTACTGATTTGTTTTATTTTGAAATGATAATGTTGACAGTAAGCAGCGTTGGCCCGCATGGATTTCACACGGGCCAGATGTGGGCCTGATCTGGGCCAACACTATGTTGCTGTTTTGACTTACTATTTCAAAGATTAAATTTAAACAATACTACACTTAATTAAAAATTCTGTGATCATTTTATCATATTTTATTTATCTTGTTTTTCATGGGTCTCATAATATGCTGTCAGGTCACTGCCTGATCTGTGCCACATGATCACCGGACTGATCTGGGCCACACTCCTCCCACCAACAATTGGCCCTCATATTGTTTGCCGTGATCCACGCTGTGCCATCATTGCCACACATGGCCCAGCTCTGGCTGAATGGGTATATGCCATTGCCGACAAGAGGCCAGCAGTGCCAGCTTGAGGCCACATTTGGGCCAAGTCCATTTGCTATGTGGGTCACAATCAGAGTATGTGAGCAGAGTGGAGCGTAGAGTGGAGTGGTGTGATTTTTGAATGGAGCGAGGAGCGGATTTTTTAAAAGTCAGAGTGTCATGGTTTTCACTCGCTCCAAGAGCACTCCACTACCGCTCCATCACGAGTACAATTCATGCCAACAATCTGTAATATAACTGCATATTTAGCAAGAATTCACATGTTAAACATATTTAGCTAGCTTGATAGAGAAGGATCACTGAAATCAGAAAGAATGTGAAGGCTACGATGACGGCCATGCACATGAGCGGGAAGTTATAGTTCTCAAGGAATTTGTTCCTTCTAGATACTGAATATTTTCAGCTGAAAGCATGATTTAAACAAGTACAAGAACACTTCACACGCAATCGCTCTCAATAATGCATTCAAACAAACGTAATCTTACAGTGCTACCACATCTGTATCTGATTTCGAATGAGCAGAAATCTGTAAGAAATCCATCGATCCGTAGGTAAAATAACTGACAAAAACATACTGTTATTTTCATCACAAACAAAATTTGCACTGCAAAAAGCAGCAATTATACTGTACCTTTTAATGCTGATAACCATGTTATTAGCTTGTCATGTGGTAGGAAAAAAGTTTGCACACTACTGTTCCAATAAACCACTTTGAAACTCTGGTGTTATTTTATTTTTTAATATACATTATGAACAGAACTGTGATATTTCAAATAAACTGAAATACTTAAGCCGCAGAGCGAAGGCGGAGCGGTGTTTCTGATATCAGTGAACCTGGAGCGGAGCTGGAGTGGAGTGATTATTAAATGCTTTGAGAGGAAACTGTTGCCGCTCCACTCCGCTCACATACTCTGCCTGACACCGCCACACACATGTGGCTTTTTGTTAATGACCGTTCTACTACAGGATTTTTAACACTGAGTAACAGCTCACTACCAGTTACAAAAGACACTGTAAGGCTATGTTCACACTTGGCATCTTTTTTGAAGCTGCCAGCGTCTGTTTTACATTATAATCCTATGGAGTAAACCATGTTTTCAAAAAAGTCCTGAGGGCTTTTTTCCTGGCGTCTTTTTCTGCAGCTCAGAGCGTCTTTTCAAGTTGAAAAAAATTTTAACTTTTCTCAAAAAAACGCCCTATGTTTGCACCTTTTTAACAGCTGACCAATGACAAGTGAGTAGCGAGTCGTTTCCATAACAACAAGAAAAACAAGAAAAAAATGGAGAAGAGCCGGTAGATAGATCGTACTAGTTTCGGAGAACAAGGAGTTGTATGATATGAGCACAAAACTCTAGTCTAAAATATGCTGCAAACCGTGCATTATCCAACCGGAGCTCCTTGACTGAATTGTTGTAAGCACCATACTGTTTCCTTCCCCGTATAATGTCGCGCACCCACAAACGTCATTGTGAACCGACATTCTCCTCCCCGTTAACTGCAAGAGCCAACTTTTTACTCTCTCGACATTTCTGCAGCACACAGCACTAGGCTACTGTTGTAGCTGTTGTTATAGCAGCAAAAGACGGCTTCGGCTGCTATTTGTAACCAAAATGCTGCCAGCTTTTTGTTTAACTAAAAAAGTGCTCGTCAACTTTTTCTTGTCAAAAAAGATGCCAAGTGTGAACATGCCCTAACACTCTGTCACAGGCAATTTTAGTTGCATTTTTCATCAATTATTTTCTTAAATGATCCTTTGACTATGTTCTGGCCCGGCATCTAGTGGCGAAAATTTTTTTTTGGCTCGATGCCAAACTTACTTGCCGACCCCTGGTGTAAGTAATCACTCTGTTACTCTAAGACTCACTGTGTTCAGCAGGGGCACCGCTATGGTTTCTGGGCCCCCTGAACAGCATATTGGGCCCATAGACTGTAAAAAAGGATTGATGACTCGTCTCTGCTTCCTTCCACTATCGAAAAGTGAAGCCAAAGGATCTCAATGTGGCAGTTGCCATCTTGAGAAAATGACGTCATTTGGAGCCCGAGTCTGCACAGTAGAGATTCGTTTGGAGCCAGAGTCTGCGCAGTAGTGTCGTGAGGTGGAGCCGCGGAATCAAACTCCCGACCAAACTCCCACAGACCCAATCAACCATAACGACACGCCCCGTTTTTTTTAGCATCAAATTACTAGCTAAAATGAAACTTATCACAAAAAAAGAACAATTCAACATATATCAGCGTGATAACAACTACCTTAAATGACCAAAACCTTATTTCGGAAAATTGTATTGGAAGTGTAATTTATTTTTTTATTTTGACTCAAGTCCCATTCGTTTACATGGAGAGGGCGGGGTTTATGACCTGTACTGCAGCCAGCCACCAGGAGGCAATCAAAGAGCCCACAGCTTCACTTTTCAGGAAATTTAAGCCATCCTCGATTAGCACCGTGGAAGATGGGTACCGAGGTGGAAGGGGTTGGGATTTGATGGCTACTGAAGATGGGTACCGAGGTGGAAGGGGTTGGGATTTGATGGCTACTGAAGATGGGTACCGAGGTGGAAGGGGTTGGGATTTGATGGCTACCGCAGATGGATACTGTGGTGGAAGCTCCGGATCCAGGTGCATAATGGGTAAACAGGTGTTCATTTCCTGAGTGAGCTGATGGGAATCTGATGGAGATAAAACACATAAGAATCAGGAATTATGAATCTGTTTGATCTTTTCATGTAGCTGAACTCTTCATTGTTCAGTGTATCATCAGTGTCTCAGTACAGATGACCAGATATCCTGTGAAAATCATCATTTACATCATCAGTTATAAAACTCTTTCACCTTCTACAGGAAGAACATGAACACATTCAGTGAGTTTTTCTGCTTGTTTTCTTACTGACTTGCTTTGTAGGAAGTCGTTCCTGGTCCTGAGATCAATGTTGGATGTGACTGTGGAAATCAACAGACATGAACAGTGTGATTCTCATGATCCTGCATCCATTCCTAAGACATTTCTAATATGATGTTCTCCATGATATGAGATGATGATGAACTCGTTTCTGAGAGCAGATGAATCTCCAGGACTTTACCTCTGTCTGAGATCATCTTGAGCTCCTCTTTGCAGAAATCTTTCAGTTTGTCTCTCAGCTGATGGACAGATTCTCTCAGGCCATCAAAAGAGATGAGAAAAATGAAGGGATTATCATTTATGTCTGTAGATTCAGGAGGTGCTGAGAGAGACTGGAAACTCTACAGAAAACAGAAATCAAAACTCATCAGCTCCACACGGGGACGCCGCTTATACAAGTGATTTAAAGGGAAAGAAAAGGTCTGACATGAGAGCCATTTGAGTGACAGACAGAGCAATAATATTTATGTGGCCTATGGATTGTAAGGAAACAGCACAGGATACAAAAAAATTAAATGGCGTATACCAAAAAAAATGAAATACAGTAGAGACCAGTCCTTGCTCGTGTCCCAAACCGTGATCAAACCCGATCCACCTTACACATGCAATCCATAAACATCCTCGCCAAATTCAGAATAATGGCGCAAAACCCAGAGCACTAGTTTGCATTCGTTGCTCTGCTCCACACTGGCAATCTGCCGCAAAGCAAGTGTCGCAAACACAGTTTCTTAAAGGACCCACAACCAAATTATGCTTAAGGTTAAGTTTTGTTAATTTTCTCTACTTGGCTACATTTAATGTTTCCAAGTAATCTCTCACAATCATTCATTCATGACCTACACATCTATTGTCTTTTCAACCTGTTGGTTTCTGAAACGAGCGAGAGACGCAGCTGAGCAAACGATCAAATTACTTATATTTCTGTGTTCAGCACGCAGGACAAAATAAATGTTTCTAGACTAGATCTGTAATGAAGGCTACTATGTGGAATACTAATCTACTAAATGGAATACTGAATATAATGCATATTGGGCCGAATATTTTCTAGTCCCCATAATACCTGATTTCACCAGTAGCCTAGATTAGATTGAAATCAGTACATTATTTTACTGGATATGCACTGTTTAAATATTTTTATTGATTGCAATCACTAATAATTACTATAAAAAGCAAAAACAATATTACACAATAGACAATATAATTGTTAAATTGTAAAAACATGAAATAATTTGACTATATACTGATTCAAACTGTTGTCTAATTCAATTTTGTATTTGCAGTAAAGCAGAATTATGAGTATTTCTATGGTGTGACCATTGACAGAAACACAGTTTCAGTGTTTATGCACAAAAGTATTTACAGGTACATCATGAATATTGGTGGGGTTTTACTGTAAAACAAAAAAAATGATGCAAATATTGCCACAATTTTTAAAAAACGCCGCCACAAATTCAGTCATTTTATGCTTTAAAAATCAGGAAAAAAAGTCCAGTGAAATCCTGTTGGGACTGATTGCTAATATACATCCTCACTTCATGTTTGGGGTCTTCATGATCAAATTCATCAATATGTTACAGGCAAATAAAAATCAATTTTATCCGGTTTGAAGATCACCTGATCCAATTTTGATGAACGTTAGTCAGAATTGGTACTATTGAGTTCACTGATTTCACCATGACGTGATGAATCAGAAGGAAAAATTGAGGTAAAAAGTTTAAATGTTAGTGAAGTTTTGAACTGTTGGTGGTGCTAGTGGTGTTTGACAGCTAAATATATCTTCCAGAAGAAAGAGCTCAGCGAAATGATTCCTAAGAGATTTCCAGAGCTGAAACCCATTTGTAAGCGGCGCCTCTTTCAAAAGAAGATGATCAGATGAGAGTCTGACTGATGATTATATAATAAGACACTCATGAAATGTTTCTCTGTGAGTCTCGTGTCACAGCAGGATCTGCTCAAGTCCACTATGATCCTGTTTTTCTAGATCTGTGTTACCTGCAGGAACTGGATGTGATCCTGTGTGTGTGAAAGCTGCTCCAGCTCAGCGTCTCTCCTCCTCAGATCATTGATCTCCTGCTCCAGTCGCTCCAGTCGTCCTTCAGCTCGACTCACTGCAGTCTTTTCCTGATCTCTGATCAGCCGTATCAGCTCAGAGCGGCTTCTCTCAATGAAGCGGATGAGCTCAGTAAAGATCCTCTCACTGTCCTCCACTGCTGTCTGTGCAGAGCGCTGTTAGGACACACAGTGATTCAGGCTTCAGTGAGTCTGAACTGAGACTGAGACAAACTTCTCTTCTTCTCCAGACTCACCTTATGAGACTCCACAGCCTCTCTCAGCTGCTGAAGATCTTTCTCTCTCTGCTGGATTCTCTGCTGGAACGTCTTCTGTGTCTCCTTCAGCTGCTTCTACAGGACAAATGGATGAAAGTAAATAAAACTACTGTCAATAAATCATCATGTGAACAGATGAATCCAGTAAAAGTGGAACTAATAATGGCTGTAAATTCAAACTCCAGAAGTGATGACATGAGTACATGAATTCACATGAAGATTAAGCCTGTTTCACACAAGTAAGAATTATAAAAGTGAAACTGACAGAGACGTGGAGCTTCAAACTGACAATGTTTTTGCTGCATCATTAAGCTGCAGCTCCACACAGAAAATAAATGAACAAAGTGAAGCTATAAATAACTAAAATCATCTGGATTCAGTCAGATTTACTGAATAGAAAGTTGTCTGTCACTGCATTTAACTAGTATTTTGACTGAAAGAAGTATATATTTTGTCAAACAACAGGTGAATAGTTCACTCGATTATTTTATGCTACTTAATCATAGCCTATTTTACAAAACATTGTGTTGATAAATGTTTACAGTGCATTTTCGCCAAACATCGAAACTCTTCTTGCAGCTGCTGTTTGCCGTTTGCAGTGTGAATGCTGTAATCTGTTAATATGTGTAGCATCTGGAGCAATCAGACACAATTTTTCATTTGATTTAACAAATCAATTAGTTTAACAAATAATCACAGACCCCTCATCCAGTACACATACTGGGTGCCCCTATGTCTGTGGATGCCTCCAGGCCCCCGGTTACCATGGCAACCAATCTGATAACACTAGTTTTATTAGCTCAAAGGAAGAGCAGCATTTCCCCTTAGGAAAGACACATTATGCCATAAAAATGGACTCTTCTCTAATTAATTCATAGAAAAACCTTTCTTTGAATGAACACACATATCTTCAGGTCATTGTGTGATCTAATTGAGATGATCAGATGATCTAATTGAGAGTGAATATTACATGTTGATACCTAAGCAACATATTAGTGTCCTAAGAATCTTTAATAGTTTGAATATCAACTTCCAATCCAACCCCTTGCAAATTACCATGCTCAGAGACAAAGAGTCGTAAAACCTTCCCTCCAAAAGTTCAGGACTCCATTGGCTCTTTGACACCTCAGATGTGTGACCTCTATATCAGATAAAGCTCTCACATCAGTGACGCCCCTCCAGTCTGCGGTTCTGTTAAATCCTAAGAGGATGAGGAGGATGTGAGCTAGAACTCTTCTGGACCCTTAAGTTTTTGTGCCAGGCCTTGCAGCCTTGACTTTCCATTCAACCAAAGGTCCTCGGAT
Organism: Spinibarbus caldwelli; assembly: GCA_039654775.1. Lineage (NCBI taxonomy): Eukaryota > Metazoa > Chordata > Actinopteri > Cypriniformes > Cyprinidae > Spinibarbus > Spinibarbus caldwelli. The sequence goes on along the minus strand of CM077262.1, from coordinate 1,666,049 downwards.
CTCAGCAGATCTCTTTCTTAGCTCTTTTTCGCTTTCTAGCTGGGAAGGAACTCCCAGTCACCACCGAGCCAGAATAACATCTGTTGGAATTCATCACTCTTCAACGCGGAAGAACGTGATCGCGAGTCCAAAACCTTGAAACCATCAAGACTTTTCATCCGAGATTGCATTCCGGACACTCGCCAACGACCAAGGAAGTGCAAGTATCGTACATCTAACTAAACTAAACAGAGGTTTAGTATAAGCTATGGACCCCGTTATAAATGGCGCTGATGGTTTTACCCAGGTGGTTAAGTGACTCTTTCCATAACTGCATTCTCTGTTTCTCTAATGGCTTCATTCATCCACTTTAGCTCCCCTTTGTATGTACGCGTGAGTGTATGTTTTTTGTTTGTTTGTTTAGATTAGTTATGTGTGTTAGCGTTTAGTTAATAAAGGTTGTGTGCACAAATTACATGAGTTTCTGGTTCTGCCTTGCAAATTAATGTCTATTTTGACCCTCGCTACATGTTCTAACGCATTAATAGGAAAGTATTTTCTATGGCCACGGAAATATCCTTTCTTAGAGTTGATATGAACTTGTACTGAATGTTCGCTGGACGAACAGATCAGTTGATGGCAATTTAATTCTGCTACAGTTACTACTGTCAGCCGATATAAATAATTGTAATTAATCATAATTACAATTATAAAATAATTAATATAATATATAATATATAAAATAATGGCCACAGCCATATCACCCTGCAGCCCAAGCCTGGTTACCCACTGAAGCTAAGCAGGGTTGAGCCTGGTCAGTACCTGGATGGGAGACCTCCTGGGAAAACTAGGTGGCTGCTGGAAGAGGTGTTAGTGAGACCAGCAGGGGGTGCTCACCCTGTGGTCTGTGTGGGTCCTAATGCCCCAGTATAGTGACGGGGACACTATACTGTCAAAAAGCACCGTCTTTCGGATGAGACGTTAAATCAAGGTCCTGACTCTCTGTGGTCATTAAAAATCCCATGGCACTTCTCATTCAATAAATGCACAACTAAACAGTTTTGAGTCTGGATTTAAATGTGGCTAATATTTTAGCACATTTGATCTCTTCTGGAAGCTGGTTCCAACTGCGGGCGGCATAATAGCTAAAAGCGGACTCCCCTTGTTTTGTGTGAACCCTTGGCATTTCTAACTGACTCAATCCTAAAGATCTGAGTGGTCTGTTAGGTTTATATTCAGTGAGCATATCTGCAATGTATTTAGGTCCTAGGCCATTGAGTGATTTATAAATGAGTAAAAGAACTTTAAAATCAATCTTAAATGTAACTTCAAGCCAGTGTAAGGACCTGAGGACTGGTGTGATATGCTCAGATTTTCTGGTTCTAGCCAGAATCCTGGCAGCAGCGTTCTGGATGAGAAGTCACACACTCGCACACACTTTAAAAACTGTCAGGTGTGTCGAAACTAAACTCAGCAGGAATGAGGCTCTACAGGAGCAGGAATGAGGAATCTGCTTTACAGACTCGCAGACAAAACTTTTTACACATATCACTCAAACACAGAACCAGGAAAACAGTTCAACACACACACAGGTGATGATTGTCAGTCATCTCCGTGAAGGACATTTCTGCAGTTACAGCATCAACAATAGAACATGAGGACATGTGAATGTACCGTGTGCATTATTGGAGGACAAGCCTCGCAGCGCCGCAGAAACACATGAGTGTAACAACTGTGTGTTTGTAGCCGAGAGTGAAGAACACAGAGGTCTCTGTCCTCACAAGACTGAGAGCTGGACACGGTTACTGTAGTGCACAACACTGAGTGTGTGTTTGTCAGGAAAGTATAAACTATGGCTCTAAGGATCAACATAAAAAAAAACAATTATCATTTACTCACGTTTATTCCAAATATTCTGACTTTCTTTCTACTGATGGAACACAAAAAGAGAAATGTTAATGAAACTTTATGTAGTCTGCCAAGTAAAAAAAAAAAAAAAATGTAATTAATAAATCAATTAAAAAAAAAAAACATCAAATTTTAAACGTTATAAGATTTTTAGTACAAAATGTCTTAAATATGGGTCTGTTCCTCATACAGAGCATCACATGACTTCAGAGGATAATAATATCACTAATTTGGTGAAGGATTTCATTTTCACTCAAATAACTGAGAAATTTCATAAAAACAAAGCATGTAACACATTGAATTAAACATGAAATTTTCCTTATTTCCTTGTAAAACATCTTTATTTACAAAACTAAAAATCATTTTTCACAGAATACTTTATATTTTTATGGTGCATTTTAGAGCAGTTTTCTGATTTTAAATGCACATAATCTACTTTTTTTGTCTTGATTATTGTTGCATGTTTTACAAGAAAACACTTTTTCAGTCTTTCTACTTCAAAATGTTATGTTATGTTTCTTTATAACTATTTGCTAAATTTAGAGATTTCTGAGACAATATTGCTTCTACATCAAAGTTTTTTCAATGTGGCATAAATAAACTGAAAACAACAGACATGAACTAAAAGACACAAAACTCCTGTTTTGATTTCCTCTGATCAACATATATGTAATACGTTGATTATATTTGTGTGTATTTGTAAATCTACGCAAACACTAGTCTCACAGCTGCTGTTTCATTGATTCAGGGAAGAAGAGCATCTGATTTATGGCCTGGTTCACTCATCAGGTGTCGTCTTTAGGGGACGATGTTCCATTCTGTTCTCTAATGGCCCACCCCGAAGATTCTCAGTGTCACAACACCATCAGCGGCTCCACAGTTTATAAAACACCCTCCTGCAACAGAAAGAGAACACAACATCAGTAAGTATTAGTTTGGTCTGATTTTGTTCTTCTATTCGGTTCTGTTCTGGTCTGAATCCATCAAGACTCACCCTCATTAGTGAACAAACTCATTGATGTAGTCATCAAGGTTGAGTCGTGCTGATTGATTTGTGTATTTGCTCAGATCTCAACTGGATTTGGCTCAGTTTGCATTGATAAAACCATTAATGCGCTGATACATCACCCAGGTAGCCAAAACGGTTTGGCCCAATGATGGCCCAGATGCGGCAGGCCAGAAGAAATAACTCGACCCGGATGTGGTTGCCAGACTCGGCATGGACATGGGATGAATGACGCCCCAGAATCAGCCCAAATACACTAGCCCAAGTCCAGCTGCCAAAACTGCCAGCATTGGGCCACAATCACGCCGACAAGAAATAAAACACTTAGCCAGTACTGGCCCGAGTCTGGGTACTGACACTGAGCCAGCACCACCGGGATTGGGCCACAATCATGCCAACCAAATGCAGAATTACAACTTCTAGAATATCAAGTCAAGTCGAGCTTTATTGTCATTCTGCTACATGTGTGGACATATAGTGGAACGAAATGTCGTGTCTCGCAGGACCAAGGTGCTACATACTAGTTAAACATAAGATAAACATACAACAATGCAAGTATAGGAAAAACAATAGAGCTATACAACAGTTAACCATCTGACTATACATATACTATAAATACTATAACTACTATACCTAGTTGACTACACATACACAAACTGAGACTGTACAATAACTTACATAAATACTGTTCATGAAATTGTGCAAAAGAGATATTTGTACATGAAATTGTGCATGAAATTATGCATAAAAATTGTGCATGAAATTGTGCATAAAATATATATTTTGTACATTAAATTGTTGTGAAGAAGAGAGATTTTTGTGGGAAGCAGCGCATAGTGCAAAAGGGTTTTGTATGCTCAAGTAAACATACATTATTTTGTAGTGCAATGCTCAAGTAAACATATATTATCTTATTGAGTCTTTGTAGCAGGGAGTGTTTATAGAAAATGTCTAGTGTGCATATAGTGGGATGAGTGTGTTACTACAGGTGGTTTGTATAGCCCACTCACCTGTGCCCACTGATGCAGGTGGTCAGCACACTCTCAAAGGTGCCCCTGTAGAAAGTGGTGAGGATGGGTGGAGGGAGACTTGCCCTTTTCAGCTGGTGGAGAAAGTGGAGGCGCTGTTGTCCCTTCTTGTTGAGTGACGTGACGTTGGTGGTCCAGGTGAGATCCTCTGTGATGTGCACTCCCAGGAATTTAGTGCTGCCGACTCTCTCCACGGTTGAGCCATCGATGGTCAGTGGGGGGTGGTCAACAGAGTTTCTCCTGAAGTCCATCACAACCTCTTTTGTCTTACCCACATTGAGGGACAGGTTGTTAGCACCACACCATTCAGCCAGCTGTGCCACTTCCTCTCTGTAGGAAGAGGAAGTTTCATCATTGTTGCTGATGAGGCCTACCACAGTTGTGTCATCAGCAAACTTGATGATGTGGTTGGAGCTGGACTTGGCAGTGCAGTCGTGGGTCAGCAGCGTGAAGAGCAGCGGGCTGAGCACACAGCCTTGTGGGGCACCTGTGCTCAGTGTAGAAGTGCTGGAGGTGTTGTGGCCGACACGGACTGACTGAGGTCTTGCAGTTAAAAAGTCCAGGATCCAATTACAGAGGGAGGTGTTTAGGCCCAGCAGGTTTAGTTTGTGGATGAGCTGTTGTGGGATTATTGTGTTGAATGCTGAGCTGAAGTCGATGAACAGCATTCTTACATAGGAGTCTTTCTGTTCCAGGTGAGTAAGAGCTAGGTGGAGAGTGGTGGATATTGCATCGTCCGTGGAACGGTTTGGACAGTATGCAAACTGGAATGGGTCCAGCGTGTTTGGGAGACTGGACTTGATGTGATGCATGACTAACCTCTCAAAGCACTTCATCATGATTGGGGTAAGTGCTATGGGACAATAGTCATTCAGACAGGACACAGGTGACTTCTTTGGTACTGGAATTATGGAGGTGGATTTGAGACATGTGGGGACGAACTGCCTGGCTCAGCGAGGTGTTGAAGATGTCTGTTAGGACATCCGTCAGCTGTGCAGCACAGTCTTTCAGTACATGTCCAGGTATGTTGTCAGGGCCCGCAGCTTTTCGGGGGTTAATCCTGGATAGGGTTTTCCTTACATCGGCTGGGGAGAGACAGAGTACCTGGTCGTTTGGATATGTGGGTAGTTTCTGTGCAGATGTGTCGTTCTGTATCTCAAATCGTGAGTAGAAGTGGTTGAGTGCCTCTGGTAGGGATGTGTCATCGTCACTGGCCTGTGGCGGGGCCTTGTAGTCAGTGATGGTCTGAATGGCTTGCCACAGGGTCCGAGTGTCTTTACTGTTGCTGAGGTTGTTGTTGATTTTTTTAGTATACTGATGTTTTGCCTTCTTGAGGCCATGAGATAGATTGGCTCTTGCTGTTTTGAGGGCTGCTTTATCTCCTGATCTGAATGCTTCATCTCTGGTCTTTAGCAGCCCACGAACCTCTGCTGTCATCCATGGCTTCTGGTTGGCACGTGTGGTGATGGTCTTGGTGACTGTCACATCATCTATGCACTTTTTGAATGTAAGCAGTCACAGTTTCAGTGTACTTCTGCAGGTCTGTGTGGTTGTTGTAGGTGGCCGCCTCTTTAAACATGTTCCAGTCTGTGTCCTGGAAGCAGTCCTGCAGTGCTGAGGTGGCATTGTCTGGCCATACCGTGATCTGCTTTTGAACCGGTTTGGCAAGTTTGAGAAGTGGTCTGTATGCTGGGATTAGCATAACAGAGATGTGGTCCGAGTACCCGAGGTGGGGGCGGGGTTCAGATTTGTATGCGTTTTTCTCTGTTGTGTAAACAAAGTCCAGTGTGTTGTTTCCCCTTGTTGCAAAGTTCACATGTTGGTAGAACTTTGGCAAAACTGTCTTTAGGTTTGCGTGGTTGAAGTCACCGGCTATGATGAAAAAGCCGTCAGGCTTATTTGTTTGTTGTTCGCTGATGGCGCTGTACAGTTCACAAAGCGCGTCCTTAGCGTTTGCACACGGGGGAATGTAAACCGTGACAATAACAATAACCGTGAACTCCCGCGGCAGATAGAACGGTCGACACTTCACAACCATAAACTCCACCAACGATGAACAGTGTTTTGTCACTACCGCAGCATTGTTACACCATTCTTTGTTGATATACACACACAAGCCACCCCCGCGAGTCTTACCAGACAGTGATGAATCTCTGTCCACTCGGTAGCAGTTTAGCCCGTGCAGCTGAATGGCAGAGTCCGGGATGTTGTCGTTTAGCCATGTTTCAGTGAAAACAAACACACAACAATACCTTGTGTCATGCTGTGTAGACCGACTGAGTTGAATTAAGTCCAGTTTGTTTTCCAGAGAGCGAACGTTTGAGAGCATGAGTGTTGGAAGAGCCGGTCTTGTGGGGTTAGCCCTTAGCCTAGCTCGAATACCTCCGCGCTTACCGCGCTTCCGTCCTCTCTCACATCGCTTGCGACGCCGCCTTGTGCGGGTAGCGTCAGTAGGCGAGGCCGCAGTCTCGAGGTCCGGCTTCAGCAGTAAACAAAGGCCTCGTAGCTTCTCAGTAGCCGCCGGCGAAAGTTGGTGTTTGTATGCGTTGTTGATATCCAAAAGACTTTGGCAATCATAGATGTGTTTTGGAGTGATTTCCTTTTGAATTAGCGGTAAATTGACACTGTTTGGAGACGAACAGACGACATTAAAAGACATAAAAGCACCGTCTTTGGGACCCGGACTAGCCGTTGCGTCTGACCGCGCCGCCATCTCGGATGTGTATTAAATGTGTATTATATGTGTATTAAAGACACCTTCCAGTTTTTTACATAAAAGATAAAACCAGAGCTTTAAATAATTTGTTTTTCCACAAAAATGACATTGTTACCTTAAAATCCTTAAGATTCCAATTCCTACTTCCAACTAAAATAAACCTACATGTTCTTATGCATGTCAACTAAATATGTCACCTTTACAAAGATTAAGGTTTAGCCCTTAAACCATTTCTTTTCATGGCATCCTCACCAACTACCCCATGAATTACCCCATAACATAAATATGTGCTCCTTTTCCCCAAGTATAAAAATGACACAATGAAAATATGAGTGATATTAGAATTTATTTAAAAAAAAAAAAAAAAAACTCCAGGAGCTTTCTCAAGTAAGCGTACCCTAAAAGAGGGACAGATTGACAGAAAGAGAGACAAAAAGGGGAAGAGACAATGACACGTATGGTTATTCAGATAATCTCAGACTGATAACATGAATGGTAACTCTGGTAAATGTTAACATTTGGAACATACCTTTGGAAGAATTTGTTTGCATTCGAGCCCGCTCTTTTCTTCCCTCATCTCTGTCCAAAGTGAGCAGCCATCATTTGATGAACTTTTCAATCTCTCCATCTGATGCACTGCCAGTACTTGCATTTCTTTGCACTGATTGAAAAAATAAAAGATCAGTCGCAATACTATAGACCAATGGTGTCAAACTCAATTCCTGGAGGGCCGCAGCTCTGCAGAGTTTAGCTACGACTCACACCTGCTTGAAAGTTTCTAGTAATCCTGAAGATCTTGATTAGCTAGATTAGGTGTGTTTGATTATGGTTGGAGCTAAACGCTAGCACTATGTCAGCAAACTCACAATTATAGCTTCATTATAAATAAACATTACTTTGATATTATATGTGTAGAACAGTTTAAAATGATATTATATGTTAGATTATCAAATGTTTACTCACCAGGGTAACAAGTTCTTCTAGTCTTCTGGAAATTAGCAGCACAAAAAGTCCGTTAGGTTTTATCATTAGATGTCAAAGCTAGTGCACATGTCTCTTGAAACTCATATAGTAAAAATAATGTTAAAGTTCCCTTAACCACTTTAAGCTTGTTTCATTATATGAATTAAATACATGCTACATGCTATTTACCACATTGTAAATGGAGACCAACCCCCAACACTCGACCTAAACTGGTCCGGGTCTGCATGCCCATATCTCAGCCAAAATCAGACCAGCCCATATAGTCCGTAATCGGGCCGAATATGGCTAAATGTGCCGTGTCTCAGTGCAATATCGGGCCAGATCTGCACATCCAAAGCCTAGCCAAATCTGGCAACCATTGCTGGGTCAGAGCTGCCAGAACACAGCCGAGTGAGCCGACACTCAGCCGCAATTGGCCTGATTGCGCTGGCTACCTGGGCAATGTCTCTTATCTGTCAGGAAAAGCCATTTCATCAGGCCTGGAATAAAGCGCCTGCGGTCACTTTCAACAAACACCAAACTCAGGATGGAACCACAAAGATAATATATATATAATTTTAAAAGTCTGTAAAAGCTATAAAATGAACATACAGTACTGTATGCAGCGGCTCTGATCATTTGATGACAATTGTTTGAGTTCATATGTGCTTGCAGACATGCAGGAGTTTTACACTGATGTTTAAATGTTTGGTGTTAGTTCAAATCACCATGAGCACTATCTAGTGATGATGAGTAGCTTAAACACTACGAATGTTTGAGGAAAATCAATATATTGTCTTGTCAGCATTGTGCAAAAGAGCTGCTGCTGTCAGGCTGGAGAAACATCAAGATCTTCAGCATGATTTTTTCTCAATTACACTTGTTTGAATAAACACCCAGCGGGCATCTGAACACACATTTAAGACTGTTTAGGACAGTTATTTTGCTTTGGGTTTGTTTCTCCTCTGAGGTTTCTGATTAAAGCAGATGTTATCTGAGGAGAAGATTCCCTCCAGAGACGCTTCCTAATGGATTTCATTGAACGACGGATCGCTGAAATCTTTATCGGCCTAATCAAAGTCAAGTTCATTAAGCGACGGTGCTCCATCAATTAGTGCAAGATTGCCAAACAGATAAACAAAGCAATTAAACTTTAATTATTTGATAGTGGCTTTGTGCAAACAATTTCCTCTTCTGAGCTGTTTTCTGTGTCGTGTGAAATAATATCATCCACTTACATTTGAAATAAAACCCATTTAATCAGGCTGATGTTTAAATTTGATGTCTTAAATTTCTCCGAAGTTATTGGCTTTGTATAGAAATAAAGAATGTTGAATGCTTCTGAGCAAAATGAATCAGAATGTGTTTCTGTATGACTTCATTACAGCGCTGCTCATTGCGATGCTCATTTTAAAACATTTAATTTTCACAAATATGACAAATACCAAACGCCAATGGAGAGGAAAGATAAAACACAGCAAACGTGCAGGTTTGTAATGACATGAGGGCGAGTAAATGATGCATGATTTACATATTTGCTTGCAATAACAGCAGGAAAATAATATGAGAGAAAGAAGAGACCTGTAGAGCTCAGATGTTCAAAGACGGTTGCCATGGCAACAGGGCATTCGGGCACTAAGGGTCGAAGGTCAAAGTTCAGCGCAAAAACCCTCCAGCTGTGCGAGTGTGAAGTTCATATTAAGACACAAAGAAACAAGCAGATTCACCTACAACTCAACTATATCAACCACGGCTTTACAGTAAGTTATTCCCTTTTATTTATTAATTTACATATTTTTTCCCCACAGCTGATTTAAAATTTTGGAGGACATCAAATAAATAATTTTGGAGAAAATTAAATGAAATTTCAACCTTTTTTGGGGGGAGGGGGGGGTGCAAATTAAGGACAAAAATATATTTAAAAAAAAAATGTAAAATGATTTATTTTATGAACTCTGATTTTAAATTATTTGAGAAAATTAAATGTCAGTGTTTTAAGTAAATGAATAAATAAATCTTTTATGACACCTGATTAAAAATACTAGAGGAAATTAAATGGCAACATTTTATGCACAAAAATAAGCAAATAAATGCATAAATAAATTAATTGATTAATACATTTTAATATTTATTTTTGAAAATTTCAAATAAGTGCCTCAGCCAATGCCATGCAGTTCACATCCCATTTTACTAACACAACCTGAAAAATGATTTCTTTTATGAAACCTGATTTAGAAAATTTAAGAAAATTAAATGTTTTTAATAAATAAATAAAGTTTTAAACTACTACTACTACTACTAATAAATAAATAAAAAGTAATAATAATAATAATAAATAAACAAAATAAAGTGCCTCAGCTACTAATATTAACAAAAAACTAAACTATTAATTAAACTCAAACACCATGAAACACAAAGTGATTATGTTGGGAATGAACTGAAGATCTTAATGAACGCGTCTGAAGCTCATCGGCCTCCTCGTATGACTTTAACGCTCACTAATCGTCATCTCCAATGAGCCGCTCAAAACATAAATTGGTCATTTTTTCCTCATCATCATTTCCGTTCCTCTCATGGTGCTTCAAGTGAACCTGAGGAGATACAGCGGACCCGCGAAACACAAGCGGTTAATTAATTTACCGGCCTGAAATGAGTCTCATGCATAATTAATGCAGTTTTGTTAAAATGAACAAAGTGAAGTCATGGGTGTACCCGTCACAAATGATGGAGGACGGCGTTTCTGGAGGGGAATGATCTGGGCGTCTGCGGATGATCTGGAGTTTCTTCACTGAAAGGTGCAGATTTATAAAGACTGTTTCTATTTGTCCTGACCTTTAAATCAGCAACTTCAACATGTGAGAAAATGTGATCTTGAGCTCTAGAGTGAGGCCGCAAAACTAAAAAGAGTTTGACTACCGTTTAACATATGTGACCTGTGCTGGCAAAATGAGTCACAATGAGCAAATTTTAAAAAATAAATAAATAAATTCACATTCTCGACATTCTTCGCATTTCAACTCATTTTGCCAGCACAGGTCACATATTTTGCTCAAGACACACCCACCATCTGATTGACATGTAAAGTGACCAATCACAGTCCACTTTGTTTTTTGCCCACAATATTGTGCAGCACAACTGTTTTCAACACTGATAATATTCAGAAATGTTTCTTGAACAGCAAATCAGCATATTAGAATGATTTCTGAAAGATCATGTGACACTGAAGACTGGAGTAATGATGCTGAAAATTCAGCTGCGCATCACAGGAATAAATTACATTTCAACAGATATTCATATAGAAAACAGCGGTTTTAAATTGTAAAAATATTTCACTTTTTTTTTTTTTTTTTTTTGCTGTATTTTTGATCAAATAAATGCAGCCTTGCTGAGCAGAAGAGCCTTCTTTCAAATACGTCTTTGAACACCAGTGTAACTCAAACAGTTCTGCTCAAGAATAACTAGTTTATTTGCTGATAAGTGTTTTAAAACTCTTAATATCTGCCAGAGATCTGAATCTCACTGCAGAAACCCATTCATAAACACAACTTTGTTTCAAGCCAGATTTGTAAAGTTGTGTAAATCCAACCAATCAGATTAGAGCTTGACTAGTCAAGAAAGTTTCCATTCAGCTGTTCAAAAAGCACCAGATGGACTAATTGTTCCCAGAGATACACTATTTCTCGCTAAACCCCACCACCACCATCATCATCAGCAGCAGCAGCAGGGCTCAGTGGATTGTGGGAGTTTGATCGATCTGATCGAGCTCAGAGTACATGATAAGACTAACAAATTCATTAGGCCACTAGTCGATACACAAACAGACACTCAGAGAGACATCGATCACAGACTGACATCATGCTGATGTTTGAGACGAGCATCATGGGAAATACACAGACATCACGACAAAACAACAGACTCACTTCACTTCATTCATTCATGTTTCTGGTCTTTGATGTTATTAGAAAGAAAAGATCTTTCATCTAAATATACTCGCTCCATCTCTGAAATGATTTGCTTTTCAGCTGATGTCACTGTAAAAATAACCAATTACCTGTTTGCTTGTTTTAGACTAGTTAACAGTAATATAATGCTAGTTAAATAGCTTATTGCCAGTGTTAATGTAGATACTATTCATTTTTGTTAATATTTTGAGTTAGATTTTATTTTTATATTTTCAGTTTTCATTTTAATTTTAGTTAAAATTTTAGTAATTTTTTTGGGTTGTATTGTCATTTTTAGTGGGTTTTTTTTTTTTTTCCAAATATATTAATATTGTTTTTATTAATGTTTATTTCAGTTTTCAGTTGTGAAGTAGATCCACGTTTCAAGGTGCTTTAAAGCAACAAGGAGAATCTCATCCAGCGACAGAGAAACTCTATTTAAGAGCTCAGCGACGGCTAGAAACAACTAATTAACTCCTGCAGTACCTCTTCATTTAACTGGGTAAATATAGAGATGAACGTGATTGTTTTCTTGATTGCACATGAAAGCTTCTACAAAATGAGCTGGGGAAAAAAAAAATAAAAAAATCAAACAAAGGGCTGAAGATCTTACAAATGAATTCATATATATATTTTAATATATAATATAATATACAGTTTTGGAAGGAATCTGAAGAAATGATGAAATGCCATTGTTTAAATAAATAAGTTAAAAGATCATATAAGTATAAGAAAGTATAAGAAAGTATTTATAAAAGTATTTTAGGAAATCTAAAAAAAAAATTAATAAAAAAAAACTTCAATATTTTACATACATAAATCAAGTTAAAGGATAAAATAAGTGTATAAAATAAGGTGAAAATAGATCTTTTATATAATAATTATAATAATTATGTAAAATAAGTGCCTCAGTTGTTAAAGTCAATATGCCATGCTGTTCATATCCCATTTAAGATAATCTGAAAAAGAGTATACTTAATGAAAATAAAACAGGGCAAAACTTTATTTTATCCTTTTGTTGAAATTGTTTGGATTTTTCTGATAGTGAAAGTGCCTTGAAACTAAGTTTATTGATAAATAAAAAAGACTGATGACGTCAACTGAGAAGAAAAGTTTTATACTGTATGCCAGCAAGTTTTTACATTTGATGAAAAATTATGAAAACAAACGTCTATTTCTTTAGAGTAACAGCAATGATAAATCATTCACAATATGACCAGAAGCATGAATTAAAGTAAAGAGAATCAAAGCACATCTGCTGTTGATTTCTACAGAATAAAAAGCCACACAGGTCTGAAAAGACATGAAGGAGAGAAAATAAAGTTAAACATTGATTTCCAAGTGAATTATTGCTTTCTCAATCTTACATTTCTTCTCGTCTCACTCTCAAATCTTGAGAATCCTTCAGTCTTCTCCACCGTTCTAATTTAACGTTCATCTGCTGGAATATCAATAAATATCAATAAGCGGCTGCTGTGAACAAAGCCCTTCGCTAAATGCTCTGACATTTCCCAAGGATGCATCGCTCTGTGGTGTTGCTTACAAGACAATGGAGGTGTTTCTGTTGATACTGTGACACATCCAAGGACAGACCAACATCCAGAGATGAAGAACGTGCTTCAACAGCACATACATCAATAATGTGACAATGTTTTCTGTAAAACACTGGACTGGTTCATACACACAGACTGAGATCTTTCTCCAACACAGAACTTATTTCATTAATGTGGGCCAGAAAAAAAAATACAGATTTTACTTTCTGTCACTTTAGATCACAAACTTTACGTTTTTAAAGGTAAGGATGCATCCTTCCCATGGGAATGTGTACAGAATTAGTCATTTTATAGCCTAGGAATGGTATATTACAATATATATCATGCAATTTTTCTCTTGTAAGTCTGACTGATCAGTGAAAAAAAAGCTAGTATTATGAAAAAAGAAGTGTCAAACTAATATTATAAATGTTCAGTGTTTCAATTCTGGACGAGACACTTTCAAATTCACTGTAAAACAGACATGAAATAGAATCAACAAAAACTTTTAAAACTATTTTAGTATTTCAAATAAGGGTGAAATAAAATATTAGATTAAAATCTTGAGGTAATGCCAAAACTGATATAAAAATAAAAATTATATATATATATATATATATATATATATATATATATATATAAATATATTTTTATTATTTCTGTTGAAGCACTAAAATTACTGAAACAAAAAAAAATAAAATTTAAAAAATTATATTTTAGGAAATCTTTTTTTTTTTTTTTTTTTTTTAATTACATGCCCATGTTATAAATAAACTAATAAATAAATTTAAGGGATTAACTACTTTAAACGAGAGAAAAAAAAATCAGCATTGTTCTGGAAAATGAGATATGATTTAAAATGTTTGATAAAAATATCTACTGGTTTTTTTTTTCAGAAAATGAAGATATTCAATGCAGTGAAATAAAACTATTTAAAAAATAAGTAAAATTGATTATATTAGTAAAATTAAATATTTTGGAGAATGAAATAATACTGCTTTATTTTTAAAATAAAGATGCATTTCTAGTTCAAACAGTTGAGTTTCAGTGTTTCATAATGACAGAAATGGCTAGAAAATATGTATGGAAAATACAAAACACTCTTTAAAATGTTATATATATTAATATCTGATGCATTTTTCCATTTCTCTTTGAGTCCAGGAGAACATGAAGATTTTCAATTGAGTTGTTACTTCAAAGCATCAGGATCTTGCTTTATGATTTGATGTTCTCTTTGAAAATCTCTCTCAGATAAATAATCCCATCAAACGCACTGATGCCAATAATAATGCCACGCATTTGTAAACATGTCAGTCTGCATTTGTTGCTGGAAAAACAACATTGGTTGCAAATTAACTGATAATTCAAACTCATTGTGATTTACATGAAAGTAATTTGTTTATGAATGAAGCGTTTTGAAAAAGAAAACTGAACTAGATACAGAGAAGATGGTGATATGACATTTCTGAACTTTCTATTCATCTGTGAATCCTGAAAAATAAAATGTATCACAATTTCCATAAAAATATTGAGCAGCACAACTGTTTTCAACATTGATAATAATCAGAAATGTGTCTTGAGCAGCAAATCAGCATATTAGAATGATTTCTGAAGGATCATGTGACACTGAAGACTGGAGTAATGATGCTGAAAATTCAGCTGCACATCACAGGAATAAATTACAGTTTAAAAGATATTCACATAGAAAACTCATTTTGAATTGTAAAAATATTTCACATTTTTACTGTGCTTTTAATCAATTTAATGCAGCATTAGTGTTACGGAGCCGATGAGACGTGAGACGTACGGATCCATGTGCAAAGCTTTATTCAGAGACGTGGTCATGAAACAGGCATGGATTCAATAATGGCAAACAGGTACAACACAGGCAAGACAAAGAATAATCCTAGGACAAGCGTGGGTCTACGATCAGCGAACAATATCCAACAGGGCAAGGCAACGAGATAATCCAGGTACACAAGCAATAGTCCAAGCGAGGTGCAAACAGAGTCCGAAACAGCAGGCAAAGGGTTAATCCAAGATACACAGGCAGGAGATCAGGAAACAAGGCAACATGAAATGACTAGACTTAGACTAGAACTGGAACTAGAAACTAGAACTGGAAACGGGGAATGGCTCCGTAGTGTAGCTATCGCTAGAAGAGTGATAAACAATACTCGGCGATCTGAGCAGGAACTGAGTGGGTGTTATATAGTGTGTGTGATTGGTCGCAGCTGTTGGTGCAATCAATGCAATGGGTGATGGGAAATGCCGTCCAGGGTGATGTGTAATAGTCTGTGTAATGTGAGAGTCAATATAATGGGATAGCTACCTCTGGTGGCAATCGGACAGAAAGCCACGGACCAGATTCGTGACAATTAGTGAGAAGAAGAGACTAAAAACTTTTTCTATCTAAACTCATGGCTAATTTGGTCTCCAGCGTCACTGACATTTATGTTTCTGCTTCTGAAAGAAAAATGCAACCAAATATTTTATGCTTATGCTATAATAAAGGAAAACTACATGAAACCTCCCAAACTCAGGTCATGCGGATTTATTTATGAGCTTATTATTTATGGATATTGTATAAGAGAGGCATCTCAAAACACCCTAAACACATTCATGCCCTCAAGAAACTTTGTTGAAGTTCAGAAAGTCAAGGATTGTGTGTGATGTATACAGGCTGAGGAGCTCATGATCGTCCTGCTCTTATGCATCTGCATTATTTATGCATACAGTCGCAAGACATGCGGTTTGCGGAGAACATGACTTGTACTTTTCCGCTGTAAGTTGTGAAGGGCTTGATTTCCCTGGAGAGCTGTTTGGTCTCTGCTTCTGCGTTTGCTCGTTGAGGAAAAGGCTCGGGGAGAAATGGTTAGCTGCCTCCATAAAATGAGCATATTGTTATTTTCTCTTGAAGGCTATTAACATAGACGCCGTTTCAAAAGCATAATTACAGTGCAGTGATTGACTACCGTGCATTTAAAGCAGCTCTTTGCTTGTAAAAATCATTTTAGCTGCTGTTTTACAGCAGGAATAATATTTGGCCTTCGACTTGGTTCCTAAAAGTGTAAATCCAGGCTGATTAAAGGCTAAGTGAATGTCTCTGATCGCTTGATCACAACTGAAAAAAACCTGTGCAAAAAAACAAGCACCAATCTATGGAAGCACATTTCTGCTACATTACAAAATAATAATAATAATAATAATAATAATAATAATAATAATAATAATAATGAGATTAAAAAAAACTGTAAATTTTGAAATAAAGTGAAAAACATGCACCTAAAAACTCATGAGTACGACATACTAAGTAATAATGAGATTAAAAAAATCTAAATTTTAACATAAAAAACATTTATAACATAAAAGAATAAAATAATGACATCTAAGTCATAATTCTGCGACAAAAAAGACATTTATCATATTAAAGTCATAATTATGAGATAAAAAGTCTAAATTGACATCAAATTATGAAACAAAAATCATAGCCTACTTCAGTAAATCAGAATTATGAGAATTAAAAGTCAAAATGATGACACTAAAATGTCATAAGAGATAACTTAAAATTATGACAAAACATAAGTATCACATATGAAGTCATATTTATGAGATACAAATTCAAATTTCAAAAGTAAACAAATGTGCTTTTTATCTGATGATTTAGACATTTAGTTTTGACTTAATTATTTTGACATATACAATAAAAAGTTACAATTATGACATCTTAATTATGATTATGAGATAAATCATCCAAGTAATAATTATGAAATACAACGTCTAAATTATAACATAAAAAGTTGAAATGCAACAAAACAGACTTTTTATCTCATAATTATCTCATTCAATTTTGACTTCTCATAATTAGACTTAGTATGTTACAATTTTGACTTTAGTCTCATAATTCATCATTTTCATGTCATAATTATGGCACAAAATCATAAGTGTGACACACTAAGTCAGAACTATGAGATAAAAAGTAAAAAATTATCCAATCTAAGACATAATTATGAGATAATTGTTACATAAAATGTATTACATAAAAAGTTTAAATACATAAAATACTTTTGGACACTTCAAATTTATAACATAAAAAGTTAATTGACATTATAAGTCATAATTATGAGATAAAAAGTCAAATTTATTACAAAAAGTCAAAATAATGACAAAAAGTCAAACGTAAGGACAATTGTCAAGACAATTATGAGATAAAAAGTCTAAATAAACTACAACAAAAATCAACTTTTTAAAAAAATTGATTTAATTTTTTTCTAATAATTATTATGACTATAATTATGACTGTAATAATATATGGGAAAAAAGTCATAAGTATGACTATGAGATTAAATTTATTAAAGTCTAAATCATTACAAAAAATCATAATTTTGACATTTAAAATTTAATTTATGGCATAAAAAAATCTATTGACATACTAAGGTGTAATTATGAGATAAAAGTTTCTTGAATATAATTTAAGCTATATTAAAATATTCATTAAGCTTATTTTTTACATAAATAAATTGAAGACATATTTAGGGGTTTTTAGGATCTGCAGACGTCCTGAGTGGGCTCACTGTATCTTCTGAAGTGTTTGTCTCTCCTCCATTAACACACGTTCTATCAGTGTGAAGTCATAGACCTGCTCTCAGATACACTCACGCGCTTCTTCACTCGATGTGTTAATAATGCACAGAGTCATCATCTCAACAACCTTCAGAGACTCACTGTTAATGACGATTGTGCTCAGCTGATGTCAAACACACAGCAGAAAAACAATTAAATGCCTGAGATCGTTAAGTGGTGTTAGAATGGACGTAAATTAGTCTAATTAGTTCATTACTACAACAGGCATGTGATCATCGGGCGGTTTGGTTGAGTTTCTCTGAGTTGCTGTCCATTAGTTTAAACTCTACACAAGTATGAGACACAAATTCTTCTATAGCTACACAAACTCAACATCAGATGATTCAGAACACAATTCATGACGCACACATGCACTCCATTCTCCACAAGACTCGGACATTAACTTAAAAAAATTAAAAATTAAAGAAATTAAAAACGCCTTCTACAGTCGGTTTTCGTTTTTTTCGTTTTTTTTTTTTTCTGTTGTTTTTTTTTATTATTAGATTTGTTAGAATATCCAAATTAACTAAAAAAGGGGGGGGGAGGGGGAAATACATCTGAAAAACAATGTATAACTTTAAATGAATTCATAGATCATTTTTGATGTAAAACAATGAATGAATGAATGAATGAATAAGAAAATTAGAGAAACTTAATTTTATCCTTTAGGAATGAACTGGATGATCTGAAGTAAAATAAATAAAAAATAAATAAATAAATAAATTAAATAAAATAAAATAAATAAAGTTAAATTCAATTAAATTAAATTAAATTAAATTAAATTTTGGGATCTTGGAAAATTTAGGGAGACTTGATTCTTTTATTCATGAGGAATGAATTAGATGATTTGACGTAAACAATAAAATAAAAAATAAAATACAATAAAAAATTTAGGAAGACTTGATTTTATCCAAATGAACTGGATGATTTGAAGTAAGTAAATAATATATAAAACATAAAATAATTTCATCTAAAATGAGATAATATATCATATTATATAAAACAAATGTATAAATATAAAATAAATATTACAAATATTTAATATTTATATAAAATAATATCATATAAAAAATAATAGCATAGATGATGTCATCATAAAATAAAGTTGTTTGGAAATATTGTTCTTTTTCTTTTTTTAAACATGCACTGATGATGAATCATTCAAAATAAGAGCAGAAACACTAATTACGAAAGCAAATGCAGTCGGTTCTTTATTGCTAAAGGATGTATAAGCGAGCACCAGCAGATGTTTGTATGCAGTGCTGGTCTGATGCTGTTCAGTTGTGTGTTTGTAACCTGCAGAACCGGCCCGCTCTCATCGTACACATCTTAAATATGTTACGTAAGCCACACATCTGCGTTATATAACCGATATGAATAATAACGCGGCGAGGTGAGGGGGTACAGAAAATGCAAATAATGTCTGCAGTGACACTGCTGGAGTCTGAATGTAAAGCTGCAAACACTCACATCTGAAACACTCTTCACACGAGAAACACTCAAACCGCAGCTAAAAACAAATACAGATCAAATGATTGAGAAAATATCATATAGGTTTATGGTACAAGAGGGTAAAAAATATATTAAAATATTGGTAAACACTTTACAAAAGGTCCCATAGTTAATGCTTTAGCCAACAAGAAAATAACAATGATATAATATAATTATGATTTTCATGTCATAATTTATCAGGATTTTGTCATAATTGTGACTTGTAATCTCATAATTATGACTTTGTCATACTAAATCAAATTTATTACATAAAAGTCAAAATTATAACATTGAAAAAGTCATTTTGACAAGTCAGTATTACGTCAAGTCAATTGACATCTACATTATAATTATGAGAATTATTACATTCACAATTATTATGATATAATTTACATATTTTCTGAGATTTATTCATCTTTGTTAATGTTTTAGAAATATAAACTTTAAACATTAATTATCATAAAATATATTAATTTTAAAAAATATTTAATATTTCATTTATTGACATTAATTTAATATTTAATTTATTGACAACTTTAATTTATTGATTAGTTCACAGTGTTGTCAACTGATACAACTTTTGATTTTAATAAGTATTAGTAAATGTTAAATAATATAGATGTCAATGTTTGCTTGTTTAGTTATAATGTTAACAAATCATGTAAAGTGTAAAATGTATATTAAACTATCAGAGATTTATTTGCAGATCTACAAGTGAAAAAAAAAAAATTAAAACGCTGTTTTTTACCAAAGCAAATTTAAATAAGTATTAGTGAATGTTGAGAATAAATAAGTCGCTGTAAAGAAGCTTCAGCGTCTGTCATGCATATATTATTTCTGCAGATGACATATGTCCTCGACACTGAAAGCTTTCCTCGTTTCATAACTCATAACTCAAATGGCACATTGATGTTTCTGCAGAAGCTTTAGCTGCAGACGCTCCACACACCGACAGAAGAGCGAGCGTTTGTGTCTGTAAACATTCATCACTGATGTACAGTGTGTGGGAGGAACATTCACACACATTATGAGCAACTCAAACTATAAGAACAAATAACACTCATGAGATCCACGTGTGACGTTATAAACGCTCGGTCTCCCGCTCCTCATCAGTCTAGAAGGTTCATCAGATCAGAAACTCTCGCTTCAGAGAGTCATCCATAATCACCCCGGACCACAAAAACAGTCATAAGGGTCAATTTTTTTAAAATTGAGATTTATACATCATCTGAAAGCTGAATAAATAAGTTTGTTAGGATAGGACAATATTTGACTGAGATACAACTATTTGAAAATCTGGAATCTGAGGGTGCAAAAAAGTCTAAATATTGAGAAAATCACCTTTAAAGTTGACCAAATGAAGTTCTTAGCAATGCATATTACTAATCAAAAATGAAGTTTTGATATATTTACGGTAGGAAATTTACAAAATATCTTCATGGAACATGATCTTTACTTAATATCCTAATGATTTTTAGCATAAAAGAAAAAAGGACAACTTTGTCCCATACAATGTATTGTTGGCTACTGCTATAAATATACCTGTGCTACTTATAACTGCTTTTGTGCTCCAGGGTCACATATGGTTTAAACACGCTAAGAGCTCGTCACATGATGCATATCAGTCAGAGTCGAGGTGACTCACAGACGAGAGGCTTTAATGATGAAGGGAATGAAAGCACTATAGTCATTATTAAAGCAGACATGTCAAGACTAACACTGACCTCACTCTAATGTCAGAACTCAAAGAGCAAAAATTATATTTTTAAAAGAATATTTCCTCATGGTATATCTCAATTAGCATGAACTTATAAAAACTATATATATATAGCTATAATATAATAGTACTATTATAGTAATATATTAATTATATATATTTACTTATTTTATTTTGTTTAATAAGTAGTAATTATAATTATATAGGTTTACTTTCATATACTTAAATATTATTACAAAATCATATAAAATTATATATACAGTATATTTTACTTTAAAAGTATTTTAATTTACTCATTTACTTTAATGGTACATTTTAATATATTTTTTTACATCTTTTTATATTTATTATTTAAATGGTTTACTTTACTTTTATATTATATTTTTATTACTTTTATATACGTAAATATATGGCAAATGGACAGTTTTGCTTAGGACCTTTATTTATATGAAATAATATGTATAAAGTTCAAATGCAATATATATCTATATGCAATACCATATTTTTTTCTTACCAACTTAAATTACTACTATTAAAAGCACAAAATGTATCTGAAAGCACTGTTTGGAAAGATGCTGACAGTCGGCGTCATGAAGCACAGTTTCTAGTCTGTGTGGTCAAACTGTCCTTTTGTCCTCAAGCTTTACGGACGTTTTTATCGCCGTTTTTTAATGACTTACATTACAGCATCTGTTAATATAAAGATCATGCATGCAAAATTTCATGCGAAAGGTGTGTGCATTTCATAGCTGGTTATTAAGATTTGATGTGGAAATATAAAGCAGCTTCCCTGTAACCGGACCAAAGGCCCAGACTATGAATATTCACGCTTTCCCAGCTTTATTAATGAGGAAGACGAGTGCCTGACCTTTATCCTCTGACAAGCTCATGATGGAAAGATCAATTCTGTGTTTTAATGTCATTCAGCAGCAGAAACATACATGCAGGTATTATTTACTTACAGAAATCAGGTCTAGACATAAAGCTGGAGGGAAATACTCCTGCTGCAGCATTAGAGAACTAGTTAATGTTCCTGTGGCTTTCTGCCGCTCTTCTAAAGCATTAACAGGTCATTCAAAAGCAATTACCTTTTTCATCTGAACTTTAGAATGAAATGTCAGGATCTCATTGTACATTAAGCTAATGCATACTTCTGCTGTCATTATAATCCAATCCCTGCTTCTGATGGGAAAATATAAGTCAGAAACTTTAACCAGTTTGACCTGTGACTGACCTGTGAGCTGTTCATATGAGACCACTATATATATATATATATATATATATATATATATATATATATATATATATATATATATATATAGTGTTCTGGAAGAAAAAAGGGTGATAAATAATGACCTGTTGATCAGCGGCAAAGGCTGCGTGTGAAGGCTGGATCTGATCTGAATGTCCAGATGTGGCAGAGGTCATCATATATATTGATTGTAGTTGAGCACAGCCTGGTTTGCACCTTTAAATAAAAAGCATAAGTCAATTTCCTCAGCGATGCAGCAGCGACATGAAAGTTTAATGCTGCAAACGTCCGGCACAAATACTGCTGTGCAATCTTGTGAAAATTTAATGCCAATTTCCTCCTGACAACCCAGACACAATGTGACTTTAGCCATTCGGCTTTCTGCTCACCTTCCTCACGTCCTTGAGTTTCCTTCTGCAGCAGAAAGACGCAGCAAAGTCATTCATTCATTCATTCATTCATTCATTCATTCATTCATTCAGGTCATCAATGACAAACCGAAGGTGTTTGACAGAAGATGCTGCTGATACAGAAAGAAATTCCATCAGAAACCACAAAAACCAATTAGTGACAAAAAAAGTATTATTTCATTTTAAATTATATATTAAATTAAATTAATATACAGTATATTTTATATATTATACAGATTCATATTATATACTATTTATATTTAATAATATCCACAGCCATATCACCCTGCAGCCCAAGACTGGTTGCCTACTGAAGCTAAGCAGGGTTGAGCCTGGTCAGTATCTGGATGGGAGACCTCCTGAGAAAACTAGGTTGCTGCTGGAAGAGGTGTTAGTGAGGCCAGCAGGGGGTGCTCACCCTGTGGTCTGTGTGGGTCCTAACACCCCAGTATAGTGACGGGGACACTATACTGTCAAAAAGCACCATCCTTCGGATGAGACGTTAAACCGAGGTCCTGACTCTCTGTGGTCATTAAAAATCCCATGGCACTCGTAAAGAGTAGGGGTGTAACCCCGGTGTCCTGGCCAAATTCCGTCCACTGGCCCTTGTCAATCATGGCCTCCTAATAATCCCCATCCACTGAATTGGCTCTATCTCTCTCTCTTCTCTCCACCTGTAGCTGGTGTGTGGTGAGCGCTCTGGCACCGTTGTCCTGTGGCTGCCGTCACATCATCCAGGTGGTTGAGGAGAGACCCCCCCCCCCACATGATTGTAAAGCGCTTTGAGTGTACAGCAATACACAATAAAGCGCTATATAAATGCCTCATTTATTCATTCATTCATTTTTCTTAACAAACATTAATATTTTTGCCTAAGATTATTTTAATGATACTTAAGCACCCTCACTTTGTTTAGGCCCACCTAATTCTCTTAACTGCAATGTGAAAAAATTAAAAATGATAAACTAGTTTCATTGTTAAATAATACTACTTAATAAATATATAAAATGAAGTATTACTAAGTATATATATATATATATATATATATATATATATATATATATATATATTAAATAATAAATATTATATTATATTATTATATATTATATTATATTTATATTATATTGACTTCCAGTTTTGTGCACATGCACACATATATCTGTCACTAGTCAAGTGGTGACAGAGCATTTGACCACTGGATTTACAAAAATAATTTCAGGTTTAAGAAGTGTTTCAATATTGCATCAACTTCTTATGAACACATTAATTTTTATTTGAATTATCACTCTATAGGTTATTTAACCATGTATTTCTATGTCTTTAAAAGGCTTTTGTCTTTCAAACACATTAAAATGCACAAATTCATGAATTAATAAATTCACAATTTTTTTTTTCTCATCTGATGCTCTTTCACCTAAAATATTTACTTGAAGGACCCCATAGATTTTAAAATGAATATTTTAATAATTAAATATCACATTTGGTTCTCTGACGCTGGTTATGGTCACATGACATGCAGGTGAACAAATACAATTTTTTAAGTTTTTTTTTTTTTTGATTGATTGATTGATTAATTTTATAATTACTTATTTTAATTTAATATTTTTACTCTCATTAAACTCATAAACCCCCTTCAGTTCCTTCACAAACCCCAATTTGAGAAACCTTGACGTACTATAATATTTAATGCAATTCATGTTAATAACAATGAATACATATTTTCTTACCCTTTGTATTTTTATCAATATGGTACAAGATTACTTAAATAAATGTGATAGATAAATGAGTTAGGTCAAAAGGAATCTAAAAGTAATCTAAAAGTAGTCTGATTATATTATCTGAAATGTATAATGTAATGGATTACGTTACTAACTACTATTTTTTGTCATGTAATTTGGAATCAGTAATGGATTACAATTTGTGAGTAATCTACCCAGCTCTGTAAACCTCAAACCCTTCCTGTGCCACATTCCTGTCCTGTGAACAGAGAGAAGGAAAGCTGTATCTGTGAGACTGATGAAGAGCCGTGCATCTATCCGGTCTGCACTCACAGACTCCATAGATCATTCATGAGGAAATCATGAGTCCCCGTAAATCAGCCCATAAACACGTCTGATCTCATCCCAATCATCTCCTCCGTCCTCTCAAGGTCACAAACACCTCCTTCATTACAGTCTGTGTGTGCCGAGTCACTGATAAAAACACGTGACAGAGTTTAGAGCGAGAAAGAAGTGTGACACTGAGAGATCACAGATAGGAGCGAACTACACTTTGAGATCATTTGCAGAGGAGATTCCAGTGACGCTGACCTGTGCAACACTTGGCCCCATACCTGAAATTTGCTTAGGGCCCCCAAATCACTAAGTCCGCCCCTGGCGATAGTTGATTGCTATAACTATCGGCAAAAATTCATGCCGATAGTTTTCCGTGTTACGTCCGTTGCTGGAGCGGCTGAGAAGGGTCCGCAGTCATTATACAGTGCAAGAGTGGCCTCTAGAGGCGGAAATCACTGACATCTCGTGTTGTTTGTTTTAAAGTGCCCCTATTTATAGATTTTTGAAAATGACCTTTCATGCAGTGTGTAACACAGCTCTAAGTGAATGAAAACATCCTGCAAAGTTTTAAATCTGAAAATGCACCGTGTATAAAGTTATTGTCTCTGAAAAGAAAGAGTCGACTCTGAATCATTGAAACGAGTCGTTTTTAAAACGAATCTTAAGCCATTTCATTTTGACGTCATCATAAAACATTAGCATATTGCCTGCCCACTTGTTGCCACTAGGTGCCGCTTTTGGAGCGTTAAAAATAGCTATTTCCCCAGTAACGGCTGTACACAAAGCAGCACTGCACTAACAAACACTGCTCTAAATGAAATCAGACCAATCACCGCAGATTAGCGTCACGCAAAAGAGGGGTTTGGAAAAATTAATCATTGAGCGAATCGTTTGGGAGTCGTTGAGCAAGTAAGGTAAAAATAAATGCATATTATAAGAAAATGAAAGTGTTTTTTTTTTTTTTTGACCTTGCATGTGCATATCAACCTGTTGTTGGGGACTCCCAAAACCAAAATATGAACCTTTCATTACCCATAATATGGGCACTTTAAATGCAGCCGACAGAAAATCCTACAGTACAACAGAGCACCATTCACATAGTTTTCCATTCCATTATATTTGTCCCAAATCGTTGTTTATGTACATAATGACTTCACCCTAAGCTGTAAAATTGTGTATTGTTAATTTTTCAATGAAACATTTGTCTTTCTAATAAAGTATGCTTCATTTAGAGAGCTATAGATCACGCTTTCTCTTTCCGTTTGCTGTTTTTTTAACGTCGTACTTCAAAGTCATCTATGCCCCTTTGTTCATTCTTAAAGTTAACTTTTGCCCGCTTGGTGATTAAATAAACTGTTTTAGACCGCCACTCGAGTTGAACGTGACGTGTCCAGTGTGTGTAACCAGTGAATTGCCTTATAGACAAAGCGCTGCACTTTTCCCCGGTTTTTTAATTAACTTTTAGTAAGACTAATTAAATCAGCGTGCTAACTTGACTAGCTATATATAGTAGCCTATATCGCCAATGCCTGTGAAAAGCACAATAAAGTGTGTGTTTACAAATAATGTAAATGTAAATGGGTTTTCCAAGTCCTTTTTACTAAATATTTGTGTGAATTATATTTTGAAGTGATATTCTAATATAAATAGGCTATTTTATGTATTAAACTATCAGACACTATCAGAAAACAAATTCTCATCAAAAGCAGCCTGATCTGACCGTGGTGTTTAACTATAGAATGTTGTTCCTTTCGCCATCTGGTGAATATTGTGTGAAGCACAACAATGTTTTAAAGTGCCCCTATTATGGGTTAGGAAAGTTCATATTTTGGTTTTGGGAGTCCCCAACAACAGGTTGACATGCATGCAAGGTCAAAAAACACTTTCATTTTCCATTTTACCTTATTTGCTCAACGACTCCCAAACGATTCGCTCGACGATTAATTTTTCCAAACCCCTCCTTTGCGTGACGCTAATCTGCGGTCATTGGTCGATTTCATTTAAAGCAGTGTTTGTGAGCGCAGTGCTGCTTTGTGTACAGCGTTACCGGGGAAACAGCTATTTTTAACGCTCCAAAGCGGCACCTAGTGGCAAAGAATGAATTAGCATTTTTATTCAGACCAACGCAAAAGTTTTCCCAGGTCTGCGCGTAACAAGTGGGTGGGCAATATGCTAATGTTTCATGTTGACGTCAAAATGAAACGGCTTGGGATTAGTTTTAAAAATGACTAGTTTCAATGATTCAGAGTCGACTCTTTCTTTTGAGAGACAATAACTTTATACACGGTGCACCTTCAGATTTAAAACTTTGCAGGATGTTTTCATTCACTTAGAGCTGTGTTACACTGCATGAAAGCTCATTTACAAAAATCCATAATGGGGCACTTCTGAAATCTGAATCTGAAAAAGCACCTGCAGGGAGCTCCGTGATCACGAGTGCCGTGGCGAACCACATGCTGTCACATGAAAAAACACGCATTCTGTACATATCCATATGTATGTAATTTCAGTGCCATGGCTTTTGTGTATACATCATATGTAAAGATGACCATTTTTAAGCATGACTGTTGAAATGAAATGGTAACACTTTACAATAAGAGTCCATTTGTAACATTAAGATTAATGAAAGCTGTATAAGTAATGTTCCTTGTTAGAGTGTGTTAATTTCAACATTTATATTACTAATGGATTTTTCAGTTTTAAAGTTTCTTCTTATAACATTAGTTAATAAACTATAAATTAACTTTAATGATCAATATAATAATATTAATATTTTTTATTCATTTATATTATTCATTTACAAAGTATGGCTCAGTACAGTTTTTTTTTTTTTTTCCCAAATAGTAAAGCACTAAGTAGAGTAAATCCAGTAAAACACTAAGTAGAGTAAATCCAGTCATATATGAGCACAGTCCTCGGTCCAACACACACTTTCTTCGCTAAGCGGTCATTCTGGGTAATCTCAGCGGCTCGTGTGTGGTAATGGGGTCATCAGTCATGGCGGCCGGTGGCATGAAGTCTTTCCGCTCACGTAGAGAGCCAGACGAGAAGGTTACGGGGCCGTCTTAATTGTCCTAATGTGCCGGTGACTGACCTGCTATGATATGGAGCAGGTGAAGCGAGGTAAAGCCCACCGTTATGACACCGCAATCTGCAGCCATTCATCATGTTAGACACAGATGTGTCCTCGTCACTCGCCGCCGGTTCTCCTCAGATCACCCCGACAGGAGTGACGCTGATCCGTCCTGATGGATGTTTGTCCCTCCATCACAGACGCAGGTCTTTCCACAGGCCGTATGCAGTAAAGACGCGTGTGTCCAAGCAAAAAGTCAAAAAAAAAAAAGGAGATTTGTGCACTTAAGGGAGCAGCACAACCAAACAATGACAATTCTGTCACTGTCATTCTTTCCCTATGTGAAACATAAAAGCAGACGTTTAGCAGAATGTTCATGCTGTTCTTTTATATAAAAGTCTTGTAGATTGAACAGTAAAGCATGCTGGCAGCATTTTAAAAGGTCATGGGTTCGATTCCCAGTGAATGCATGAACTGAAAACATATATACATTGAATGCAATACAAGTCACTTTGGATAAAAGCCAAATATATGAATGTAAATATAAACTGCAATGTGAACAAATATTCTTAAGCACTTTAAAAATACTATAATAATCCTCTGCAGTGAATAGGTGCAATCAGAATGAGTCCAAACAGCTGATAAAAACATTACAAAAATCCACAAGTAATCCACAGCACTCCAGTCCATCAGTTAACATCTTGAGAAGACAAAAGCTGAAACAAATCCATCATTAAGATGTTTTTAACTTCAAATTGTTAATTAATATTCACCTAAAAATAATAACATTAATAATAATTAATAATAATGTAAAAAAAAAAATCACCCTCTGGAAAAAAACATGTCTATATTAAATATTAATATTAAAATATGAATCAGTTGACATTGAATTTTTCAGTTTCTTATTAGTATTTAATTAATATGTTGTAATATTAATTAAAATTATCATTAATTGTTAATTAATAATCCTATTAAATTATACTATTAATCATTTTTTAAATATTATTAATCATTATTTTATTATTAAATTAATAATACTATCAAAAATCACCCACTTGTAGTATCTTACAGTATCTTAATATTAAATATTAATGTTAAAATATTAATAAATTAACATTTAATAGTAAATATGTTGTATTATAAATTAATATTAAATGTAAAAAAAAAAACTATATATATATAGTTTTATGTGTATATATACATATATATATATATATATATATATATATATATATATATATATATATATATATATCACCCGCTGGTAAAACATTTCCAATATTAAACTATTAACCACTTATTATTAAACTATTCATATTATGATTAAACTTATAAAGATGTACTAGAGACTGATTTTTGACCCAAACTCTCAACATCCCCATCCTGCGGCACTCAGTCGTCATACATGAAACACAGCCGATGTGTTTCTCATGTGTTCTTGTGTCTACAGCAGAATCTCAGCTCACTTCTGTTTCCTCTCACTCCTGCCAACAGTGGCAATAAACAAACAGCAGCAGTGTTTCACCGTCTCAGCGTGTGATAGAGAAAACACTGTTCAGACGGGTCAGAGATCTGCTGCAGGCCTGTGTGTATTACTGCGTCAAAACAAACAAATCTGAGTGTGTGTGAGTGTGTGTGTGTGTTTGTGTGTGTGTGTGTGTGTGTGTGAGAGAGAGAGGGAGAGAGAGATCCCTACCTCCCAGATAACAGGAAACATCCTCAGAACATTAGCACATCTACCACTAATGTTCCTTTAAAGTGATCTGGTCTTTCTTGAAATGTTAGAACAAGCACATTTTTTTTTAAATGTCACTTCTCGTTTTAGAACATTGAGAGAGCATTCAAAAGTAACATTTCCCTTATGTTTGTAGAATGATGTAGTAGAATGTTCCCTTAACATTCATATAACCAACAATAAATGGAAGCAGCTTGTTGCAATGCATTCTGGGATTACCTTTCCATGAAAGACTGTGCCTTTAATGCTTTAAAACATATAATTCCAGCCACAAATTAGTCACTAGTAATCAATCATACAGTAAGAGTAGTATGAGTGCTATAGAATGAATGTGGAGTGGCTCAGATTATTAGTGAATAAATGTGAATATATTTTGAGAATCTGATCAGAAAAACATTGAGAAGCCGGAGAAAATTAAACGGAGAGCAAATGAATTTGGCTGCTGTTTAGGAGACACAGTTGAGATATTAAAGAGATGTGGGTTTTTCTCTCCAGTGGAAGAAGCTCACGTAATATACCTGGAAAACCATTTTCTGCTTCTCTTCCGCTTCAAAGCTAAAGTTCAGTCGACTCGCTCTGAATTCCTGTCAGGAATCTGTGCTTTTCTTCACTGTTTACAGCAGCAAAGCACAAGACTGAATCTCTCACACGCGTCTGCAATCTAAAGCATGAGTTCCTGCAGTCGCTTGCTTTCTTCTTTATGTCTCACTCGCTTTTCTTGCCTCTCAATTTGTGCTGCTCACTCTTGAGTCATTATTCAGAAACATGAATAATGTTTAAACTGTAACTTTAAACATGAATATGCATGAGAAGTAATTTAAGGAAGCATTTAAGGGTTTAATGTTCATAAATAAGCTCTGGTCAAGTTTAATAATTATAACTTGATTATATTAAAGCAAATCATGAGCAGGATGTGGATAAAGAGCTAAAGCTCAGTGACAGATTGAATTTCTTACATGAGGACGTCGACATGAAGATCATATTTTAGCACCTTTTGTTCACATCTCTCTTTCATGCATTGCTCTAATCCAGCACTAGCTGCTCTGGTAGGATAATAAGAGTGGAATCACACGCTGGTTATGTGATGGAGTGAAGGAGTAACACGGGCTGATGTGTGTGAGAGTGAGTCATGATGGGTATTTATATCTCTCTGTGAGGTCCTGACTCTAAACCTCAGACTCTTCTGCATCAGTGAACCTGGAGCATCACAGACACTGTATAAACTCTGCATGCTTACAGAAAACTCTGCATACTTATAGACGCACAGTAATAACTCTGCATAGAAATAGACAGTGATTACATGTAATCTGGATTATGTAATCTGATTCCCTAGTACTTGTAATTAAATTATATTACACATTAAAGTGCTTGTAATCAGATTACAGTTACTTTATTATGGATTACAGGATTACAAATTATTCACACATTGGCAGTATATTATTCATAATTTACTGATTCTCCCTCTTTTTTCTCTATTATTTTCATTTCTAATAAAATTCTACTGTGTGTCATATTGAATACAGTGAATATTCACAATATAGAATGGTCATGTAAATGTCATGTGAATTAATTTGTGATCCATGCTTCTGAATTTGGGGACAAAAGCACCTCTCAGTCAATTATATAAGACGTATAATTAAGCAAGTATATATTTTACTTTTTACAATACGATATTTACAATATTTTTTACTATTTTACAAATATTTCCCTGTGATTTAAAGTAAATATTTCAATAATTTAACACCATATCCACATGTTCTCTGATGCCGGTTAATAGTTACATTGAAATGCAGGTAAACAAATGAAATGTTTCAAATGTAAACATTTAATATGGTTTTACATTTTTGATTATTAGCTTTTCATCAGCTTGTAAACCCTCTGCCGTACTTTCATTTACCCCAGTTTGGGAAACCCTAAAGTAATGTAATGTTTAATGCATTTCATGATATCAATATAGCTATTTGATTTCTCTTTGTTTTTTAATAATAAACCCACTCAAAGCAAGATATGTGATAAGTAATCTAAAAGTAATCCAAAAGCTGTCAGAATGCATTACCTAAAATGAGTAATCTAGATTAGATTACTGATTTTCATCATGTAATCTGTAATCAGTAACAGACTACAATTTGTTAGCAATCTACCCAGCAGTGGAAACAGAACGGATAGTATGCTATTCCAAACTGAGAACTCATTTAAGTCTCCTGAGCTGTGAAAAAGATTAGAAATACACTTTCGTGCTAATATGCCATTGCTTTTTCAAGAGACACATGTTTTAGTCATCTTCCATCATAAAGCAGCGGCTGATTCTGTGAGTATGTAAGTGTTGCCGAAAATAACGTGTGTCCTTGCATTTCCCAATTATGCATTCCCAGATCAATTAAAGTGTCAGGTTTGATTTTATTGGGATGCATTAGCATATCAGGCGTGCCGGAGACCAAGCAGCGTGCCATTCTGGATAAATCAGTGTCAGCGCCGCGCTGATGCTGCACATTGTATTGTCATAGTGTCAGACTAAAGAATAATGCAGCAGAGAGAGGGACGCTCACACACTAAAACCCTTCATTCTGAGTGAGAAAACACACAACTGAAACCCATTCACTTATTCTCTTTCTCTTAAGTTTCGGAATCTGCATTGACTTCAATTTCTATTGGATTCACTTCAGCAGGAAAATCCAACTGATGCACATGAAGGAGACTCAGAAAGCCAATTATTAAACAATTTGCCCTTGAAATTGCCCTGTTGACTTCTAGTGTGAGTTTTTATTGCATGGCAGGTGCATTACAGTAATAATTCACCTAAAGTGATTGTTCACTCTTGCATTGTTCCAGACGTATATAGATATGCACGTCCCTACTGCATACTGTAGCATATGGAAG
Source organism: Spinibarbus caldwelli (assembly GCA_039654775.1). Classification (NCBI taxonomy): domain Eukaryota; kingdom Metazoa; phylum Chordata; class Actinopteri; order Cypriniformes; family Cyprinidae; genus Spinibarbus; species Spinibarbus caldwelli. The sequence goes on along the minus strand of CM077262.1, from coordinate 1,633,744 downwards.
TATGTTATTATGAACGCAGCCTTAATTAACACACCTGACTCATTAGTGCACAGGGCTTCTACAAATATAAACAAGTGAAATTTAAAACTTTTTAAGACCTTTTTAATACCACCTTATATGAGATTTAAGACCTAAACCTGTATTGGAAATACACATTATATTACATACATATATGTAATATTTAATGTGTTTAATGTAAAAAAAAAAAAAAAAAATTAATCGCTATTTATTACTACGATATACAGTGAACTTTTCATATGAGCAGACAATATTCCCCACAAAACTACCACATCACCGAGATTTTTGGTGGTGTAAACAATTTTTCTGAAGCAATATTTTCATCAGTGTTCTATCAGCTTTTGCATACTTAAATCTGCATATTTAATAAGTGTAGAACTGCACTGTCTGTTTTTTCACTTGCATCAATCAGAGTGAGAGAAACAGTGAGAGATGTTAAGACAGGTGAAAAGCGTTTGGGTAATAGTGAATTTTGACCTATTGTACGTACTGTTTGTGGCTCTGTTATCAGGGGATAATCGCTGTATTTGGGGTAAAAAAGACAGAATTATGTAGGGACACTGTCTGTTCGTTAACACAGGCACAAACTGATTGGCAGCTGCCTTTAGCGGAGGCTTTACCGATTACCTCCATTGATCAAAGCATTCGGCATTCTATTTGAAAATAGTCTGGAAAATCGTTCCATACAAAATGCTGAATCATTCAGTAACAAAACACCGCTGTGATCCTTGTTTGGAACTATTTTCGTTGGATTATTTTTAATTCTTAAAAAACGCCATTATTTTATTTAAAATAAATAATTTTATTTTGTTGACAAAATATTTTAGTTTGTCTTGTATATTTTTTTTCATGAGATCAGATAACATTTTAAGCTGTCATATGATCATGTTACAACGTGCCCCTCAGATGTTACAATTTACCCCACCTACGGGGCATGTTGTCACATTTCACTTCCAATTTTTGAGGGCAAATAAAGAAAAACGTATACACTGTAAATATGAAACAAAGCAGCATATTTGTACTAGACAAGTGTGAAATTACTGTGGATAAAAAAAAAATTATATTCTGAACCCCATGTGGATTTACACAATTTGAGAAAGTCAAAAAGTGTTACTTTGTGCCCCGCTCTCCCCTATAGTTCGACCTGTATTCTGCTGACGTTACTGCAAAGACTATAAAAAATACTGCCATTCTGTCTGATGACGCAGTAACTATCGTGGGGGGAGGAAAAAAAAAATCTTCGGTCTATCCAATGATAAACAGTCATTAGGTCCATCAGACTGAAGATATTTTAGCAGTAATGTAAAAAATATTTAAGACCTGTCGAATCTAAATTTAAGACTTTTTAAGGCCTTTTATTAGGAAAACGTTAAGACATTTTAAGACTTTTTACGGACCCACGGACACCCTGAGTACAGTCTCCATAGCTGTGTTCTCAATACTTCCACACTACTCTTACTATTGCTGCAGTATGTATACTGTGTGTAGTATGTAAGGATGGCCGGATAATCCACTAGCTTTACATTATTTTAAGGCAACATTTTGCCTTTAGTTTAACTTTACGTAAACCTACTAAAATATCTAAAACTAAAACCATAAAAATTGTTCATTACTTGACATCTGTGTTTGGTAAGTTACTCTAAAAAAGGTAATTCATTACTAGCTATTAATTACATCTTCAAGGGTGTATTTAGATTACTGTACTAATTACTCTCTCTCCAAAAAAGTATTGCATTACTTATTACTAATTCATTTCAAAATCCAATATTAACCTCGACCAGAAGAACAATAAAAGGATGGACATGAAACTGCTTTTAAATTCTTTTCAAATTAATTCTGCTTTAATTCTTTTAAATAAATAATATAAAATTGAATACATTATTTTTTTAACTAACCAAAGTATTTAAAGGGAGATGGTTACATTAAACATTTAACATTTTTAGTCAATTTTGAAGGTAAATCCACTATTGTTTTATATAGAATTGTATAGTATTTAAATGCAATAACATCAGAAGTAACTGTAATTAACTGAAAGCTTAAGAGTAATCTCTTACTTTATCAAGGGAAAATAATTAAATTACAGTAATTAATTACATATTAATCAACAATGTTTGATATAAGAGCAAATTTAACTGAAATAAAATATTTAAAAATCATTTTGATTGTTTAACTTGATGTACTTAAAATAACTAAAACTATAAGTGAAATATATACTAATATAAACATAGTAAAAATACCAATATTATATATTAATATAATAAATACTAATATTATATAAATATAAATATATATATAAATATAAATGACAAAAATACACAAAATTACTAAAGCTAAATTAAAATGAAAACAGAAAATATAAAAGTAAAAATTAATTCAAAAGATTAATATAAACTATAATAATATCTGATGCTAAAAATAACATATGCTCTTGACCGATTATCTCAATCAGGCTACCTTGATGATATAAAATACTTTTTTTTTCCCAGTTAAAGTTTATTTTATTTCAAGTAACACTTTTTTTTCCCATTAGTTTTGGTTTTAACTATAATAACCCTGGCCAAATCTGATGTGATTTCAGAGCAAAGCTCATAAATTAGCAGCAGAAGCATATGTGCAGATTAATTAAGATGCATATTAATCAGGTGAAATGAACCTGACTGTATGTCCACAGGGTAAGCACAGAAGAGCTGAGGATCGACTGAGATGAGATGATGTAACTTCACACAATACAGGAGCAGATTTTCCAGCAGCTCGCCGGATACGAATGAAATATATCTCACTAATGAGCTGCTGGCAGAGAATACAGAGCACTTCCTGCGGCGACAGGAAACACTCGTTGCTCTCATCTCAACATACCGTGTGCTGGAGGATCAGAAACTCCTGTTCAGTCACGACGAGGTAATGAAGAGAATGCAGGACAGATATCGCTGTTCCTAAACAGCAGAAGAACAAATGATGAGAGTCAAATGCTGAGAGTTAAATGTTGAGAGTTAAATGCTGCTACTGTATGTTTACATGCAAGACTTAAAGACACAGTAGCCAAAAACTGATCATTATATTGAAAGAGTCTGAAAGAGAGTGAATATTGTTAAATAATCTCAGTGCTTCTTAACCAAAACACTACCAAGGGTCGTAAAGATGACTTAAAATAAGAAAAAAAACAAGCTTTAAAATAAGCTAAAACAGCAAAAATCAAGATATAAGCTGACATTTAATATGTTTTTCAATTTGATTTTTTTTTTCAACAATTGTCATTTTCTACAAAGATTTCTAGACCAAGAAAATATATGGAAATTAATAAAATCTTAATCTTTAAGTCATGGAAATTTTTATAATGAATACACATTTTTCTTGTTATGTTAAGCCCTAAAATATTTTAATGTGTAGGAATAGCTTAGAAATTTCATGAAAGACATTTATAATGTTACAAAAGATTTCTATTTCAAATAAATGCTGTTCTTTTGAACTTCTGTGAATCCTGAAAAATAAATTGCATCACGGTTTCCACAAAAATATTGAGCCAGCACTACAGTTTTCAACATTGATAATAATCAGAAATGTTTCATATTAGAATGATTTCTGAAGGATCATGTGACACTGAAGACTGGAGTAATGATGCTGAATATTCAGCTTTGATCACAGAAATAAATTACAGTTTAACAGATAATCACATAGAAAACAGCTATTTTACATAGTAATAATATTTCACAATTTTTACTGCATTTTTGATCAAATAAACACAGCCTTGCTGAGCAGAAGAGACTTGATATCCCAGAGATTCAAATGACTGTGTGTGTTCAAATGAATGTGAACAAAATTAAAATGTACTGACCTGGAAGTCACAATAGAGAAAAGAAAAAAAAAGAGAGATGTCAAGTTTAACTCCAGCCTACATCAATCCAACCCTACAGAAAGACGCTGACCTCTGACTGTTGAAGTCCAGCTTTCTGCTTCAGATCAGTTTTAAACATGAGTTTGTGTTTGTGAAAGGTCAGCCAGAACAAAGAACAAACGAGATGAAAATAAGAGATTTTTAGTGGAAACAGGGAGACTTGTGCTTGAGAGAGCAAAGATGTGGATGTGAGAGTCAATGTGTGATGTGTTATGAATCTGATTGGATATTTTTCATGCATATTAATTAGTTTGCATAATATTAGGCATTGCAGGGCAGAGTCATACTGAAAAACTATTACTCTCAATTAGTGGATGTTCCTGATGAAGTTTAGTGTTTTTTCACTCGATATTCTTATTAAAAGATCACTCAAACACACAATAAACCCAGCAACAGGGAACGTTCTCAGAATGTTCTGGCAAGGTTCTCTCAAAGTTATTAACAAACTTTCTTCCAGTAACGTTAATAGAATGTTTGTTCAAAGTTCTCTGGTCTGTAACAATGTTCTCAAGCACAAAAACATTATTTATACATCGTTCATGGAATGTTTTCTCTGAAACGTTTTAGTTAAACAATCAATTAACGTTTTTAAATGCTACTTTTTTTTAGAATGTTTAGAGAAGATTCAAAGTAACATTTCCATAATGTTTGCAAAATTAAATGGAATGTCCCTCAGTGTCTGTAAATCCAAGAAAAATGGTTTAAAATAAATAAAACTAAATTAAATAAATAATAAAAAAACGGATGTTTTGAGAATATTTAGAAATGATGTTTTCATAACTTAGTGGAAGCATAAGAAAAATATTCTTAGAACATTGTTAATTGTGACACTGCAAAATATGATTTTCTTCAGTATTTCTGTCTTGATTTGCAAAAGATCTAAACATTTTTCAGTCAAAATACAAATGACAGAAAATAAGTCTTATTTTCTATAATCTGCCAGTGAGGTCAGGAAAATAAACTTGTTTTCTTTTTGGGTTAAATTTATTTTTCTGACCCCAATGGCATTTATTTGTTCTTATTTTAAATAAAAATGTAAATTATTCATTCATTCATTCTAGGAAAATGAATGCATCTCAAGTAAATGTTTCTTGATTTAAGAACAATTAGATATTTGTACTGCATGGAAAACGAGAGAAATACTGAGTAAAAAAATCACTTTCTGCAGTGTGCAGTTAACACTAGACAAAATAGTTCATAAATAGCCAAAAATGTACAGAAATGTTCTGTTTTGAAGTAAATCTTGGAGCTGAATTTACTAGCAGCTTCTGAGTGAAAATTGTTTGAAAGTAAACCCTGCATCAGTTTTTTTTTTTTTCAGACTGTATGCTACTGCTGCTTTCTTCATGATCGTGTTAATACAGCGTCTTCACTGTCGTCTTGAGTCTAAAACCACCTCCTGCTCCAGAAAAACAGCTCCTCCATTAAACTCTCAGACATTAAAGCGAGAGCTGCTCAGCGTGAGACAGATTGACTCGGACACGGAGAACAGCATCAATAAACTCAAGCACAGGTTTTCCATCAGCGTCAGGCTTCTCAAACCAGACCACAGTGTTTGTCCACACAATCACACACATATCTGAGTGATTCTGCTTGATCTTTAAAGGAATAGAACCCAAAAATGAACGTGCTGAAAAAGTGCTCACCCTCAGGCCATTTGAGATGTAGTTGAGTTTGTTTCTTCATCAGGTTTGTAGAAATGTGTCACTGCATCAGTGTCTCAGCAATGGATGCTCTGCAGTGAATGGGTGCCGTCAGAATGAGAGTGCAAACAGCTGATAAAAACATCACAATAATCCACAATTAATCCACACCACTCCAGTCCATCAGTTAACATCTGGAGAAGACAAAAGCTGAAACAAATCCAGCATGTTTTTAACTTCAAACCGTTACTTTAGGTTACAATATATCCATAATCCATAATATTGCTTTATGGATAACCATAACTAAACTAAAACTAAAAACAAAACCATAAAAATATTTTGTTACTTGAAATAAATGTGAACAGACATAATAAAATAAAATAAAATATGAAAAATGAAATGAAATATAAAAAATAATTTATTTCAGCCAGTAGCAAGGCATTTCTCGCTTTCATTTAGTTTAAATTTAAGTAGTAAAATAAATAAAACTAAGAAACAACAACAACAAGAAAAACTGTATAGACATTTTAAAAAAAATGCAACAAAATTACTTTAACTTTAACTAAAATTGCAATGAAAACAGAAAATACAAAAATAAAATCTAATTCAAAATATTAACAAAAAACTATAACAATAAATAGTATGTTAATTATACTAAAATAACACTGCCCCTTTCAAAATTTGGGGGCTAGATTTTTTTTTTTTTTTTTTTAAGAAATTAATATTTTCAGCAAGAATGCATTAAACTGATCAAAAGCAGCAGTAAAGACATTTATAATGCTACAGAAGATTTTGATGTTTTTCTAAACCCCTACAATGCAACTCTAATGGCAAAGGATAAATATTACAATGCACATAGCTTCAAAAGTATGAATAGGACAAACATAAACACTTTTAGACTCTACTGACTCTACTTTCAATGTATTTTTTCCCAAACCAGTCAAGCACAGCTTTCCGGACAGGTGGCAGTGTGATTGAGCTGACCAATGAAGTCAGGTTTGTAATGAACTGGTTTAGGAAGAAAAATCCCATGCAGTTTAGATTGTGTTTGCAGAGCGAGTTTGTTTAGTTTTCAGTGGTAATGTAGAGACGCTGTAGATGTTTAGATGCTGTAGATGAGTTAAACTGATGCAGCAGCATTAACCCGGGTGTAAACGCTGAAAGCTTCAGCAGATCTCTGTGGCTCAGAGCGCTGCGAGACTCGTGTTGTTTTGACCCCCGCTGAACTGACCATCTGTGTCCCTCCACTCATGTCAGGTCTGACCATCCGGATATTCATCTGCAGACATAAACACATAATTAAACTAACGATCAGCAGAGAAAGCGTTTGCTGGTCACTGACTCACAGTTTAGAGGTTTAGTGCAACGCACATCAGTCAAATCTGCACACTGCAAACATGCACATTAAATCAAGAAAACAAAATACTGATGTTTGTCATGATTTCAGGACACAGATTGCTCTAATCTAAGACTATTATCATTAACTAAAAACAAAACCAAAACTGTAAAAAATTTACTTAAAGCCTTTATGTATAATGCAAAATGCATTAAAATGTTTGTTTCTTTGTTATAACTAAAACATCTTGTGATGTTATTTAATGCAATATACTTTCTAAAGGTAAATAAAATGAACAACAAATTACCATGTATATTATTCATGAAATTATACATGCATCATAAGGTGCATTAAAAGTCATAATTAATGCCTTAAAATACTTGCATTATATGTAAAGGATTCAGGTAAAGTGTTACTGAACTTTCATTAACTGAAATCAAAATGACTAATACTTTAACAAATGTTAAGAAAATGGGAAATTTAAATAAACATTAATTAATATAAATGATAATACTCTCAATGATACAAAAAAAAAAACTGTTTAGAACACCTTTGTATCAATCCCATGTGTTTCCCATAAGTGGGAATTAAAATAAATATAAAATTATTAAAATGTCTGAATAATAATTTAAATATTATTTCAAATATATTTTAGTCTGATCATTAATCACACACACACACTAACATCTCTAACTTCACTATGATCAGTAGTAAGAGTGTTTAGTAGGTTTCTGCAGGTAAAAGAGCTAAAAACATCTCTGACTGAAGATTGTGATGAAGGCGTCTCTGATCGACTGCTTTGACACATTAGACAGTCGTTTGTGATAAATCTGATCACTGTGCTATTAATAATCAGTATCCATAGCAACAAAGATCCCAAATATAGCCGTTACAGTGATCAATCACTGCCAGCTTTACTTCAGAGGAGAAACTTACATTACGTCATCAAGTAAAGATGATAGAAGAAAAGATCAAACTTTCTGTGGGTTTAACAAATAAAAATCAGTCCAATCGGACCAATCTCAATCTACACTGATGAAGCCCCGCTGCCGTCTGCACCGAGCAAATGAACTAATAATGCTTCGTTATTTAGGCTACACATTCATTCCTCCTTTAAACACGCACTCCGCTTCTAATGGATTTACACAGACAGTGAATCTTTCAGACTGAAGCTGCTGTGATTTCTGACGTGTTCGCTGGCATATATTCATATAAAACAACACGAGCTGCACAAACACAGACAATAAACTTCAAAGATGGGAAACAATAGAGACAAACTCCTCCGTCTGAAGATCTCAGATCAAACACACTCGGACTGAACGAGTGAAAAACCCTCCTGTACTCTCAGAGCACTGATACAGTGTTATTTTTTGAGGGATTTAAAAAAAAAAATTGTATTTAATTTTCTGTATAGAAATGAAGCTTATTTCTGCCACGGGATGTTTTTTCTTTTTTTTTTTCTTTTTTTTTTTTTAAGTATAATTGTGACTTTTTATCTCACAATTATGACTTTTTTTTCTTGCAATTCTTAAAAAAGTCAGAACTGTGAGATGTAAACACAATTGTGAGTTTACAACAAAAAATACCTTTTTTTTTCATTTTATTTATTTATTTTTATTTTTTGACAAATTGCAAAACTAAGAATTTAGAAGAAAAAAAACATCCTAAGTGCGAGATAAAGTTGCAGTTTATCGTTTTTAATTTTTTTTTTTTAACGCGTGGCAGAAATGTTTTAGTTTTAGTTTAAATTTTTTTGCTTGTTTTATTTAGTTTACTAAGTTGAAATAAACTTAAAATAAGAAAAAATAAACATTTTTATTAAATGCTATTTCCATTTTTAGATTAAGTAATTTTATTACATCAAGGTAAATTAAATGAAAATGAGAAATGTTTTTGAAACCATTTACATTTAATTTACATTTAGTTGACATTTAATTCAAGTAACTTTTTTTTTTTCATGGTTTTAGTTTTACTTATTGTTAACATACATGCACTATGGTTCAAAAGTTTGTGGTCACTGTTTTAAAGAAATCAATACTTTTATTCATCAAGGATGCATTAAATTGATTAAAAGTGACAGACTTTTATAATGTTACAAAGGATTTCTATTTCAAATAAACGCTGTACTTTTGAACTTCCTATTCATCCGTGAATCCTGAAAAAGAAAATGTTTGACATTTCCACAAAAATATTCGGCAGGACAACTGTTTACAAAATGAATAAAATACTCTAAACGTGAGCTGGAGGGCTGAAATACATCAGAACCTTGAAGAAGGATCTCTAAGGTTTATCTAGAGCAGCTCTGAGCACTGAATGCACTCAAGAAGATCAGAGAAACTCACCTGAATCACAGAAGAACATCAGAAGCTCATTCAGACTCCAGATGCTGCAGACACAGAGGAACATGAATCAACATCAAACAGCCCTCACAACTACAATATCTGATCTACTGAACCAGATAAACCTTTCCTAAACAAAACAATGGCCAAACCTGAAGAAAGCAGTATTTACCTGAGGTTGATGGCTCGATCTGCTGTGTTTCTGTGGGTGTAGTATCTTCTAGTTCACACAGGTGCACAGATAAATCCACACAAACACACGTGTAACCAGGTCTTTATTATGAAACAGCAGGTCTGGTTCTTTGTCCTGAATAAGTGCATCTGATCACATGATTCACGTGTTTATCTAGACAGATTGAATGTTTGCTAATGCATTAAAACCATTTGGATTCATATGGAAACCACATCTACTTCACATGCATTCACATCACTTCTGCAGATTTCAAACCTCAAATGCTGCTGTTATTAAATTCAACAAAACGAATTGGTACCACTTTATGATAAGAATTAATTAATAATAATTAATATAAATATTATAGTGCTGTCAAAAGATTAATCATGATTAATCGCATCCAAAATAAAAGTTTTTGTTTACATAATATATGTATGTGTACTGTTTATTTATTATGTATTTATAAATACACACACATAATTATATATTTTGAAATTATTTACATGTATATACATTTATGTATTTATATTATTATATTTTATATCCTATAGAAATATATTCAATATATGAACATAAAATATTTTTCTTAAATATGTACATGCATGTGTTTGTATTTATATATACATAAATATACACAGTACACACTCATATTATGTAAACAAAAACTTTTATTTTGGATGCGTTTGACAGCATTAAAATATTAATAATAAGCATTTGTTTTTATTCTTAGTCATACATTTAATTAAATATTTAATTTGTATTTAATACATTATTACAAAAAAATGTATCATTGGAATTTATTATTTGAATAGTCTGGCATCTATTACAGTATATCATTTTGATTTAAGTTAATAATATTTTAATAGTCCTAAAATATTACTTTTAAATACTAGTTAACAATGATTCAAAGGAATCATCTCAAATTTCAAATGTTGTTGTCATGAGATTCAACAAAATGAATCATAATAAATTCATCTGGAAATAATATATATCATCTGGTCCTGTATTTAATGTTTAATTTGTAGTTAAGTTGTACAAAAAAAAATAATTATTAATTGCAATTTATTTTAATAGTCAATAGCATCATTTATTTATTATATAACTACTAAATTTTAGTAAAAATATTTTAATAATTATAAAATCTGACTTTTAAAGTCTGATTTAAAAATGATTGAAAGGAATGATTTGTAGATGTGCTGTGTTATTATGATGCATGAGTAACAGCAGCCGTATCTGTGTTTGTTTGTATGAAGAGATGAGATTTTGTGGAGGTCTCACAGCAGATGGAGTGATTTCTGATGATCTTTGAGAAGCTGATCCTCCAGCGCTGCGTATCTGAGCATCAGCGGCTCATAAACCTGCAACGACATGAACAACACGTCAATGAACAGCTCAAAACACACAACCTCTCAACACCTCCAGAAAACACAGCACTTTCAATATCACAGAATAAAAGATCAATCCATATTCAGCTCCTGTTCCCGTGTTTCCTCTGCTGCTGCTGCTGTGTAATGTGGTTTTGGACTGTATAAGGTTTGTCATTTGTCCTTGAGGAATTCATCTGGGAGTTTATTTCCACCATATGCTACCGTATTGTTCAGTGTTTGACTTACAAACTCACTATGTGTCTGGATGTGTTTGTCACATGACAGAGATGGGCGCTCATGTAAGACGCTGTGAGTGATTCACACTGATATACAGGGGAAAATGCTAAATTATTAAATTATTCTAAAGGCTTAGAGACAAAATATGTAATAAATAATAATAATAATAATAATAAGAATAAGAATAAGAATAAGAATAAGAATAAGAATAAGAATTAACTTTTTACAGCCAGTAAGAAATATTTCTAACCAGTAAATTTTATCGAGTCATTCGTCATTCACAGCTGTGGAAAAATGAAGCAATAAGCCAAACAAAAGCAACATGGAATCAACCTCATTTACCACAGTAAAAAAAATCAAATAAAATAAATAAATAGTAACAGACTTGTGTGGTTTTTGCTTTTATCAATTGGGGGCAAATATAATGGGGAAAAAACAATGAATAATAAATAATTTCATTTATTTTTATAATTTTATTATAACAATTATTGCTATTATATCATTACGTATGTATTAATTTTATATTTATCTTTAATGATGATGATTTTGTAATAATTATATTCATGTTTAATGATTATTTATATTTAATGATTATTAATTATTATTATTACCACTACTACTGTTTTAATAATAATAATAATTATATCATTATTATTATTATTATTATTATTATTATTATTATTATTATTATTATTATATTATTGTTGTTGTTGTTGTTTTGTTGTTATTATTAATATTAATATTAATAATACTATTGTTGTATTACATTTGTTTAGTTGTTGTTGCTGTTGTTGTTATTATTATTAATTTTATTATTATTTTTCTAACAATTATTTGTATATTATTATGTTTGATGAGTATTATTATTGATATATAATAGTCCTTCTTACAACAATTATTTTTATTTTATAATTATTATTATATTTATGCTTAAAAAATTGTTATGTTTAATTATTATTATTATTATTATTATTATTATTATTATTGCATTTACATTTTTATTATTATTATTATTATTATTATTATTATTATAATTATTATTATTATTAAACTGATTTACCTTTTTGGGGGGGGGTGGGGGGGGGGGGCAGCATACATCACAAAAAAACAAAAAAAAAACAGAAAACTCCTGAAAAATCATCTATTTTCCAATCGCAAGTTTTAAATTTTAAAGCACAATTTTAAAATTTTTAAATCCACAGCACTGGGTGAGATGCGTCGCCTGCTGGCTCAAATCAATCCACAGTAAGACATTACTTTTAAAAGAAAGACTAATGCATTCCTATCTAGCTTTATTTTTATTTTAGTTTTAGTAATTTTAGCAAAATATTGTTTATGCAAATATTCTATAAGACTCTGCTGTTATATAAATAAAATGAAAAAAATAAAAAATAAAAAACTGTGAATGACTTTAAAATGTCATTGAGTCGCTCCATCTAAACATTAGTAGAATTTCCTTTAATGCACTACAATGCAAACAGAAGAAAGAGAAAATACACTCCAGCTCTTCTGAAAGGGAATGAGACACAGAAAGGACATTAAGATAACGAGATGTAATCAAAGGCTGTTTGAATGTGCAGCTGGAGGTCAGAGCCATCATTGTGTGCTTATAATAAACCAGTGGCCTGCGTATGACACACAGTCATATCATCAAATGCACATCTCTAATTTATACAGCACAAGTCAGCGGGACACACTACACCGCCTGCCCTCAGCGGCTCATCGATATGAATGAATCCCGCTAAATAATGCAACTCTACAACACAGACTGTGTTGATGCTGCTGTTAATGCATGAGTTTCCAGGTGTTTCAGACACAACAGCGTTATATTCCCTTTAGACATTCTGGAAGATTTCAGCAAATCAGAATTATGAGATAAAGTCACAATTACGACAAAAATGATGAAAAAGTCTTAAATATGAGTTAAAAAGTCAAAATTATGACACACTAAGTCACAGTTATGAAGACAAAATTAATAATTATGACATAAGTCAAAATAATGACAGTCATGATTATGAGATAAATTGAAATTATGACACCAAGGCATAATTTTAACAAAAAAAAATTATATAATATATTGCTGTATGGCACATGAAAATGGCACATGAAAATTATGACATAAGTAATGAGACAAAAAGTCATAATTATGACATACAAAGTTAAAATAACATACATACTAAAAGTTATAATAACAACTATGAGGAAAAGTCAAAATATGAGGAAAAGTCAAAATATGACATCCAAGTTATAATTATGAGATAAATCGAAATTATGACATTGAGTTATAATTTTAACATAAGTCATAATTATGAGATTAAAAGGTCATTACTATGATATGAAAAATTATGGAATACTGAGTCATAATTATGAGATAAAGTCACATTTCCAACATAAGCCACAACGATGGCTAAGTCATAATGAGACAAAAAAAAAATCATAATTGTGAGATAGTCAAAATTACAACATTCAATTATGACAAACTAAGTTAGAATTATAAAATGAAATTATGACAGTCATCGAGTCAGTTTTAACAAACAGATAGTTATGAGATTAAAAAGTCATTATTAAGAAATGTTGAAATTATGAAACACTAAGTCATAAGATTAAAAATCATAATTATGAGATAAAAAGTCACAATTACAACATACTAAGTCATAAATATGACAAAAAGATTATGACATAGTAAGTAAATTAATAAAATCAATTATGAGATTAAAAGTAGTAATTAAACATAAGTCATAACTGTGGGGTAAAAAGTCAAAATTATGACATCTAAGTCTTAATTATGAGATAAAAACTCAAAATTGTTATGTAAAAGGTAGAAAATAGTAGCATAAAAGATTTCGGCATTTTATGTTACAATTTCAACTTTTTATATCCTAATTATGCCCAAGTATGTCATAATTCTGAGTGTTTATCTCATAGTTTTGACTTACTCATAACTATGGTTCACCAAAGCTTGATGTTTTTTTCTGATGTGTTGGAAAGGGGCTTCCATACATTTCACACACATACGTGACTGAAATTTATAGAAGCACATTAATGCAATAGTTTAACAAAAAATGATCATATTGTCATCATTTATTCACTCCATATGACTTTCTTTCTTCTGTGGAAAACACGTCAAGCTCCAGATCATCCGATCATCTGAGGCCTCAGAGCCTCTAATACAAACTACATCTTCCACATTCAGATAAACCGGATCATAATGCTTCGTGTTGAGCCGTCATAGCCAAACTCATGCATAGTAATGAGGTTCACAGAGCATGATGGGAATTTTCCTTCAATTTGCCTTTTGCTAAATAGAGCTGTCAGTCTTTCAGCTTTGATCGGGAAGGTAGTTAAAACGCTTTTGACAGGTAAACTGGACCGCCAGAAAAACAAAACGGAATATAAACAGCTCATTATAACAAATTATACTAGTATTTGACATATTAATTATCCAGAAACAAAAAGAAATCAAAATCTCCATAGAAGAGTTCATTGCACTATGCAAAATACTCTAACTTCCAGAACTTAAAACTTCCTCCATAGCCGGGTTTCTCAAACTGGGATTTGTGAATTGATGAAAAGTCAAAATTAAGTAAATCATAATTTAAAATATATATATATATATATATATATATATATATATATATATATATATATATATATATATATGTATATATATATATATATATATATATATGATAAATCATTTGAAAACATTCAAAATATCCCCCCAAAGGGATAAAATATTAGAATTATATATATTTTTTGTTTTGTTTAAATATAATGATAATGTGGTGGCTAAATGATAATTATAATAAAATTACTTAAATAATTATAAGAGTATTAAAATAAATAAAGAAAGAAAGAAATGCATTTAAATAAAATTTTAAATGTAAACTAATTAAATTACATGCATTTAAAAATAAATCATATGCATTTAAAAAAATTTATTTAAATGCACTTAAAAATAAATGTAAATGCATTTAAATAAATAAATATATTCAAATGCATATAAATAAATGTAAATGCAAATAAATAAATTTATTCATTCATTCATTTATTCAACAAACAAAAAACTGTTTCCACAAAAATAATAAACGACCAATGTATATGTGCAACGTTGCCTTTCGAGAAATGAGGCAGTGCACAACAGCACACTGGGGTTAATACTGGGGTCTAATGCATAATATACAGTAAGGAGGAAAGAAAATCAATTCACTTGCATAAAATGAGTGCACACTAATTTCTGTCAGACATGAGGTGAAAAAGTGTTCAAAACCATATAATTCTAATAATATTTCTACTCCTGACCTCGGCCATTCAGGATCATGTACACCTGATATAGATGCATCAGTCTCATTTCTCTGTCAGGTGAGGATGCATTTCTCTCATCCTGCAGGTTCATGGGGTCTGACTGTGTTTGTAAAGCTTTAGATGATCCACTCAATGAAAGAGGCTTTGTCGAAATTCAGCGGCATTTGGCTCGTCCTGGACTGACCCTGCGTGTGTAATTTCCTTCACAATGGGTCTCTGCGGAGCGATGAAGCATTTAATGAAGACGCACTGACTCATGAAGCGGGTCAGACGACAGAGAGACACCGATCATGTGCAGCGTTCAGAAGATCAGAGTGACCGATCTGCTGTTTCACTAGTGATCACTCAGATATATCCATCAATAAGCTTATATTTCTAGTCTGAAGTCAACAGTAAAGAGACCTGATGGACAAAGAGACACTGTTACTACATCAAACACTCATTCAACTTCTACATGGATTTATTCAAAAACACAAAACCGGTCTGAACCGAATCGTCATCTGAAGGCTCATGACCCCGATCTTGAGGTGAGGACTAATGAATATTAACTGTTTAATGACAAATTATATTTTGGTTGTATACTGTATAACTATGTGTCCTGATTTGAATCAGAGAAACAAAACAAAACAAAACAAAAAACAAAACAAAATAAAATAAAATAAAATAAAATAAAATAAAATAAAATAAAATAAAATAAAATAAAATAAAATAAAATAAAATAAAATATCCCTCTGACCTGCAAAAACACACACATTCAGTCATACAGCGTCACTGAAGAAACACACAATCAGTTCGGTACAGGACTCTTCAAAATAAAGGTGCTTCACGATGCCACAGAAGAACCTTTTTGTCTAAATGGTTCCATAAAGAACCTTTAACATCTAAAGAACCTTTCTGTTTCACAAAAAGTTCTTTGTGGAAAAAGAAGGTTCTTCAGATTATAAAAAGGTAAGAAGGAGATGGTTCTTTAAAGAAGCTTTGACTGAATGCTTCTTCTATGGCATCGCTGTGAAGAACCTTTGAAGCTCCTTTATTTTTAAGAGTGTACATTTGTGTTTCATAAAGAGTTTAAGGGAATATTTCAGCCAACAAATTAAAATTCTGTCATCATTGACTCACTCTCAGGCCAAATGCTATATTTTTCATGTGTCAGGTCACTTTTGTTATACTTTTATGGTGCTTATTTTGTCCTTTTTAGAGAATTTAACAACAAAATCACAATCAAAGTTCCATTTTATGGAATAGAGCAGCTCAGACAAAAATGAATAAACAAATAAATCCATCTTCTTTTTTTGTGTTCTTCTTAAAGCTTTTATTTTTATTATAAATCACAATCTATATTCCATTTATAGAAAAGAGCAGCTTAGATGAATAAAATGTAAAAATAAAATAAAATTATAGAAAATATATTTAATTTTAATCATTTTATTATTAATCCATTTTAAAGCTTGTTATTATAAATCCCAATCATTTTATAAAACAGATCAGGTCTGACAAATAAAAATATTTAAATAAATAAGTAAAGAAATTATTTAAATAAATAAATAAATACATTCATTAGTTTAAAAAAAAAATAAAAATTACTATGTGAATTTTAACTATAAAAAGTACTTATAAAATAGAGCAGCTCAGACCAAAAAATAAATAAATAAATAAATAAATAAATAAATACATAAATAAATAAATAAATAAATAAAATAAAAAACTAAATAAATAAAAATAAACATAAAACCTTTATGGAGCTTTTTTTAAAGCTTTAAAATATAAAATCACCATATTTTTAATTCACAAATTTACAAACGCATCTCATGTGTTTTCATGTTGACTGGAGGAATCTATAATTCTCTGACTTTTATAAATCCATATGTCTCATTAAGAATATCTTCTACTTTTCCACCGAGAGCTTTGATATAAAAGAAAAGCACTTTATATCTGAAATCAAAGTACTTGAACCCAAAAACCACATGAGATGTATTGGTTTCTTCCACAAACATTCATAACATGTAGATAAGATGTTATAAAAAATTGGGTCTATCACACAGCTTTGGTGTGATGATGATCAGCACTGATCAATGATTAAAAACGCTTCTTCTGAGAAGTTTAATTAGCATTTAAACAGGTAAAAATCAAGGTTTAGAGCAGCAGTGATCTGTTGTCTCATCTTCTACACAATGTTCAGATGAACTGTGAACCAAACAGCAGTGAAATCCAGCGGATGCATTACAGCAGTGAAAAGCAGCAGAATAATGAAAGCCTTATTGAACCCAGAAACTGAAATAAAAGCGATTTCTTCTGAGAGGATGCAATGAAAAGCAGCGGCCGGCCGTATGACATCGTGTGAGAACCGAGGTCTTATTAAATCATAGACAAAAGCAAACAGATTTCAAAATAAGGTGAATAAAGGCCTTATCAAACACGCTCTGCCAGTATAACAGTATATCAGTATAACACACATGAACTCAGTGAACGGACGGACAGAAGATCCGCAGGGTTTTACTGTTTCACAGATGTTGCTTCATCTCGTGTGAAAGACTAATGAGGTTTTACAGCAGCTACATCAGTTTCTCCTTCAGCTCACAACCGCTGCATCATCCTCAGAGAAACTATACGTCCACTCGACGGTCAGCATCCAGTACAGATTGCAGAACAAGAACCAGAAAAGAAGAGATGTGCATCTGAATTTCACATCATAGATTTCTGATAGAAGAATCCTGACAGATACAGGACTGACAGGAGTGATTAAGCATCAAATACAACATAATAATGTGACTACAACTATATAAACATAATATGCATTATGCACCTGTTTATTTTTTAAATTTTATATATCAAAAATAATATAATTTATTTATTGTGTGTGTGTGCATGAGTGTGTGTGTGTATATTTATATATATATATATATATATATATATATATGTATGTATGTGTGTGTGTGTGTGTGTGTATGTAATATATACAAACACGCACAATAAATGAATTATATTATTTTTTATATATATATATATATATATATATATATATATATGTATATATGTATATACATATATACATGTATGTGTGTATATATATATATATATATATATATATATATATATATATATATATAATGAATGAATGAATATTACTATTATTATTACTACTACTTAACTTTATTTATATATAATATTATAAATAAATAGTAAATATATAATAGTACAAACAGTAAATACATTTTATAAATATGAAGTCATTAAATAGTCACACATGTAGAAATAGTCGTATACATAAAAAAGCAAATAAATCAATACAGTACTTACAGAGTAAATAGAAATGTATATTTCATATTTAATATTTAAATATTATTTTTATTTAAAAATATACAGAATACACTTACATATATATATATATATATATATATATATATAACTTATTTAACATATTTAACATTTTATATGTATATGTGTGTGTGTGTGTTTACATTTATTTTTTTATTTTTTTTATTTACAATTTATGTATATTTGCTAAATCCATAAAAGTTTTTGAAAGAAATGTTTTTGTTGATATCTCCCAGTTGTGTCTCCACACTGTTTTCTGCGGGTCAATGTGTTTCTATGGAAACGAGTGGCATTTCAAGTAAAGGGATGAAGCCAATCTGAGTCTGTTCACCTAATTAACAGCAGCTCGTCGTCAGGATTAATGCACAATAAGAATCATCTGTAAACCCTTCAGAAAGTCACTCTCCACGTCTGTTAAAGAAAGAGCCCTGACCTTTAATTATGAAGCAGAAAGTCCTCATCAGGCTGTGATTAAAGCCTCATCCGCTTGTGTTTGATTCTGACGGGACGCTTCAGATTTCACTGCTGCACTGCTGTTAAACGAGCCTCTCCATCATATTCTCCTGATCAGAGCCATGCGTCTCACACACTCACAGCAAACACACATCATTAGCACTGCGTCTGTATGATCAGATCGATGCAGATCGAGCAGGAGATGCTGACGCTGAACTGAAGCAGAGATTCTGGACAGCAAATATCAAATATTGCTTCGGTCCTTCTAATAACTGTCTAGGGTGCCAAATATGAAAAAAAAAAAAGCCAACAAAACAGCTCTTTTTTGCCAGATTTACTTAAATAATATTTTGTCTAATTTTTTAAATTTTTTGCATTAGTTAAATATAATAAAATAATAAATAAATAATAATAAATATAAATCTTAAATCATTTTTTGTCCAAATGTAAATAGTAAATCTAACTTTAAATCAAAATATAAACAAAATAACTTTTTTAGGCAGATTTACCTAAATAAACATTTTTAAAAAAGTAATCCAAATTTCATACATCATAGCCTGAAGTATTTTTCATACATTATAGAAGTTATATGAAGTCATGAATAAAAAAAAAAAAAAAAATTAGCTATTACATGTAAATCTTAAGTAGATTTTTGTCCAAATGTAAATATTAAATCTAACTTAAAATCAGAATGTTAAATCTAAACAAAAATCTTCAAATCTTTAAACCAAACATCTTTACAAAGGAAAAAATAAATAAATAAATAAATAAATTATATATATATATATATATATATATATATATATATATATATATATATATATATCTCAAATAAATTATATTACATTGATTGGCAGTGTTGATCAACATACAGATTTACAACATATTTAATATTTAAATTAAAATGTAAATTACATACACGTTAAAAATGCTAATAGTTTATTTAGTCATTAAAATATATAAAAATTAGATATCTGAAATTGCATTATCTACTTTTTTTTTATCTAATTTATTTTGCTAAACATTTTTTCCCAAATGTAAATGCACATATTAAATATTTAAAATAAAAAATAAAATAAAATAAAAATAAAATACACTTACATATAAATCTTAAATCAGTACACAGTATACACACATATATTGTTTAAACAAAATCTTTTATTTTGGATGCGATTAATCACGATTAATCATTTGACAGCACTACTTATTTTCTGAAAAAAAATATCAAAATTATGTTAGTTTTTGCTTAAAACAAGCAAAAATATCTGCCAATGGGCAAGAAAAATAATCTTGTTTAGCCTTTGAATTAAGATTATTTTTCTCACCCCATTGGCAGATATTTTTACTAGTTTTAAGCAAAAGCTTACAAAATTTTGATAATTTTTTCAGAAAACAAGACTTAATATCTTAAGTCATTTTACTTGTCAAGTAAATGCATCTTGATTCAAGAATGTTTAGACATTTATACTAGAAAACAAGACGAAAATACTAAGTAAGAAAATCATTTATATAAATCTGGCAAATCTCAGTGTTGTTTTGTAAAATACTGTAAATACCTGTAAAATGTCCTTGTTGGATGACACTCCTCCTGTGGCCAGCACTCATGTACCCGCATCTATAAAACTGATTAATTTATGTTATACTGTATATCATCATAAACCACACTTACTGAGACACAGACCTGTGACAACTAGCCCCGGTCTACCCTAGAATAACAGAGCTGAGAGCTGATTTTCTCTTTGCATGTGTTTATATGATTCAACGCCAGACATCAAACATGTTAACGCTGCCATCACAGGCAACAATGAGACATAAAACATTATGTTATGCTAATTAAAGCATAATTCAGGCTGCATGAAGCATAAAAACAAATAGAGTCTCTGGTTCTGTTTTTTTTCCCAGCATTCCTGCATTTCCTCTGCATAAAAACACTGATGGGATGATTAAGATCAGCCTCGTTTGCATGCATTAAATATTCATGAGGCTTGTTTCTATTAATGCATGCACACACACAAAACATGGTCAGACCTACAGGTGCTGCTGACACACACACACACACACACACACAAAACATACAAACACACAACTATCAGCAGATACTGTGATCACTCCTACAACAACAGAACAGCAATCCTGAGACAGAAAGAAAGAAAGAAAGAAAGAAAGAAAGAAAGAAAGAAAGAAAGAGAGAGAAAGAAATAAAGAAAGAAAGAAAGAAAGAAAGAAAGGACAAAGAGAAAAACATTAAGTAAAACAGTATTAAGTAAATAATTTTCCATATTTTAAATATATATATTTTTTATTTTAAATACTGATTTCCAAAATTAAATAATATTTAAATAAAATCCCATGCATGCAAAAAAATTAAAATTTTAAAAAGCAAGCAAGAAAGTGAGAAATAGAGAAGTTAAAGAAAGAAAGAAAGAAAGAAAGAACATTTAAAAACATTAAAAAATACAAATGTCTAATTTTTCCATACATTTTAATAAATAAATATATAAACAAATTGAAATAAGTATATATACTCATAGGTTTTATATTTAAAATAAAAAAACAAGAAAGAAACAAAGTAAAATAAAATTACATTAAAAATGCAAATGTCTGATTGCATTCCATTCATTATAGTTTAAGAAATATAAAAACAAAATTAAAAATAAAATAATATACAAACATTAATTTTATTATTATTATTTTTTTCTAAATGTAGATATAAATATACTAAACATAATTTTACAACTTTAAGCACTTGGGAACTAGTAAAATTAAAGCAAGCAAAAGATGCATATCAATTTTAAAAATAAATGTACATGTAAATCTTACTTATAAATGTAAATATAAATGTAAATAAAGGATGCATCATTTCTATATGAATTAGTGATGCGTCCCATTTGGATTTATAATTAATACTCTGATCATTACAATTCGCAATGAGGGTTTAATATATTAAGATTTATACACTTTTAAATATTCATTAAAGAATACATGTTTTTATACAAGATATTTGATACTGAAATACATTACAGATAGTGAATAATTCCAGTATTAATATCCTTCAGCACTATGATGAATTTAGTAAGATCTCCACCCATATATATATATATATATATAAATATATAATCAAGAGAGAGAGAATCATAAGGACGGTCACAGAATGAACTGCGTGGCTGTTTAATGATCAATAATGTAAATGTGTAATGCATTGAGACGCAGCTGCATCACGGAGATGCTTGTGTTGACTACAGAAGAGTGCATTATTAATAAGTATTGATGGAGGACGTTTGTCCGGCATAAACCCTGATCTGAACACCGCTGACCTTCACTCAGCCTTCGCCCCGCAGCAAACACCTTCAGCACAAATCGACCCGCAGAGAACCTGTCTGATAAAAGCCGCCTCCGGCGAACAGAGAAAACATGCGGATATATGTCAAATCCTGCTGGAAGAGACACGGATATCACTGGAGGAAACTTTCATCTGATGTTATTAGTGGAGCGCAAACACTCAATACTTATATATATATTTATATATGATATACACTAGCAATCAAAAGTTTGGACAAAGATTTTTTTTTGTTTTTTGAAAGAAGTCTCTTCTCCATTCATGTGAAAACCCACATGCCTCTGCATCATCATGAGTGAATATTAAACATGACAGAAGCATGACTGACTGATCTTCCCCACACAGATCCACTAACAGGTCAGCCAGAGGAGATTCCCAGCACTCAGAGGCTGATGGGAGTTTAATTCCACTGTGTTTGTGTGGCTCTTAGCAGCCGGAGTCCCGCTTCATCAGAGAACGAGAACAGAGCAGACACAGCCGAGCGTCACAAACACCCTAGAAAGACATTTACATTTACATTTATTCATTTAGCAGAAGGTTTTATCCAAAGTGACTTACAAATTAGGAAACTAGAAGCAATCAAAATCAACAAAAGAGCAATAATATGTAAGTGCTATAACAAGTCTCAGTTAGCTTAATGCAGTACACGTATCAAGGGTTTATATATATATATATATATACACACATATACATATATATATATATATGTGTTTGTGTGTACGTGCATATACTTTTTCTATTCTCTCTCTATATGTGTATGTATGTGTGTATGTGTGTGTGTGTGTGTGTGTGTGTGTGCGTTTATACACACACACACACACACACACACATATATACATATAGAGAGAGAGAGAATAGAAAAAGTATATGCACACACAGATAGATAGATTAGAATTAGAATTAGAATTAGAATAGAGAGTGCTAGAGTTAGAGGGTCAAATAAAGATGGAAGAGATGTGTTTTAATCGATTCTTGAAGATGGCTAAGGATTCAGCTGCTGGGATTGAGTTGGGCAGGTCATTCCACCAGAAGGGAACAGTTAATGAAAAAGTCTGTGAAAGTGATTTTGTGTCTCTTTGGGATGAAGAATAAAGTGATGTTCGCTTGCAGAACGCAAGCTTATCGAGGTACATAACTCTGAAGTACTGAATTTAGGTAAAGGGGTGCAGAGCCAGTGCTGGTTTTGTAGGCAAACATTAATGCCTTGAATTTTATGCGAGCAGCTATTGGTAGCCAGTGCAAATGATGAACAGAGGTGTGACGTGCATTCTTTTTGGCTCGTTAAAAATTAATCTTGTTGCTGCGTTCTGGATTAATTGTAAAGGTTTGATAGAATTGGCTGGAAGACCTGCCAAGAGAGCATTGCAATAGTCTGGACAGAACAAGAGCTTAAACAAGAAATTGTGAAGCATGCTCTGAAGGACTCGAGTATTCAAACACAACACAAACTCATTCAGCTGTTAAAGTGCGCTTGCTGAGGTAATATAGACGGCTGACCTCCAGAAACAGCACTAATGATTGAGACACCAGACACTCACTGATCTTATAGCCCAGTTTTTCTGCATGAAGTCGTTTGGCCAGGAACTGTCCTTCAATCAGAGCTCGGATTTCCACCTCGTGCTCAAACGCATCGACCAGAGCGAGAGCCAACACAAAGACTGGATTCACACCGCGAGAACTGAGAACGTCTCGGTTACGTATGTAACCCTCGTTCCCTGAAGGAGGGAACGGAGACGTCACGTCGGATGACCGACGAAATTGGGATCTCGCCAGAGAGACCAATCCACTTCGAGTGTAACTAAACGAGCCAATGGACATTGGCATGCGATTATTGCATCCAGCTGCCGCTGATCACAGCGTGAGCATAAGAGGCAGCTGATGCACCGCATCAATTATGTTTTCGCTGAGGAGCCGAGCCGGCGACCCGGCAGCTCAGCGGTGGTACAGCGACTGTGGCGACGGGACGTGACGTCTCCGTTCCCTCCTTCAGGGAACGAGGGTTACATACGTAACCGAGACGTTCCCCTTTCAGTCGGTCACTCCGAGTCACGTCGGATGACCGACGAAATTGGGATCCCTACCAAAGCGCCACAGGAGCTGCCCCTTCCAGTGCCCTGTGTAGGGCTCCTGACCCTTCCTATAAGGCAGACGATAGGACCGGGCTCTACACAGAGAAGGTCAACTACTGGTGTTCCTTGAGCAACCCAAACAGTAGGACTAGGATAACACTGGGAAGCGTGCCCTTCCACTTGGAAGAGGCACACTGCGGAGTCACCTCCTCCCAAAGGGGGTTTAAGTGACATTCAAACATGTGAAGTAACCCAGAGGGCCCTTTTGCACATGGAAGTCTCTGAGATGGCTCAGGCTGCATCTTTAGAGATGGCAGAACGTGGTCCGCCAGGGGAAACACGGCTCCAATAAGAATACCGTGGAATACACATATGGGATCCCGACAGGGTCTCTCATATGGGCACTAGCCTCGCACCAGATTTCAAGAATTCATTGGCTGAAGGCCTGGCGCCGGACGCTCCGCCGTGTCCGGACGCCGGAGTGCTGGAGGACTCAACAGGGTTTGCCTGGTTAAGGAACTCTCTGGAGAATTTAGGCGTAAGGACGCCGCAAGCCGACTCTGAGCCGGCCCTCTCAGTGCCACTACCCGTTTGAGGTGAGAACACAGGAGGAAACCGGTTCGACACGTAGGCTATAAAACCTAGCGAACGTGTTGGGAGTCGCCCAACCCGCAGCTCTACAGATGTCTGCTAGCGAGGCACCACGAGCCAGCGCCCAGGACGATGCGACACCCCTAGTGGAGTGAGCACGCAACCTGAGCGGGCAGGGCACACCTTGTGCTTCATAGGCCAAGGTGATGGCATCCACTATCCAGTGGGCCATCCTCTGCTTGGAGACAGCCTTCCCCTTCTGCTGTCCTCCGAAACAGACAAAGAGCTGTTCTGAGGTCCTGAAGCTCTGAGTTCTATCCACGTACTGACGCAGTGCGCGTACAGGACAGAGCAAAGCTAGGGCTGGGTCTGCCTCCTCCAAGGGCAGCGCTTGCAGGCTCACTACCTGGTCCCTGAAGGGCGTGGTAGGAACCTTGGGCACATAGCCGGGCCGGGGCCTCAGTGTTGCACTGGAGTCAGCCGGCCCAAACTCAAGGCACGACTCGTCGACCGAAAATGCCTGCAGGTCCCCCACCCTCTTGATTGAGGCCAATGCAGTCAGGAGTAGGGTTTTCATAGAAAGAAACTTCAACTCGACTGACTGCAATGGCTCAAAGGGGGCAGTTTGTAGGGCTCTTAGCACCAAAGCCAAATCCCAAGAGGGAAGGGAGGGAGGCCTCGGAGGATTTAACCTCCTGGCCCCCCTAAGAAACCTGACGACCAGATCGTGCTTCCCCACCGACCTCCCCTCTATGGGGTCGTGGTGGGCAGAAATAGCAGCAACATATACCTTAAGGGTGGAGGGGGACAGCCTACGCTCCAACCCTTGTTGCAAAAAGGAAAGCACGGCTCTGATCGAACATCTCCGGGGGTCCTCCTGGTAAGAGGAACACCATTCGACGAACAGGTTCCACTTCAGCGCGTAGGCCCGTCTTGTGGACGGTGCTCGTGCTGAAGCGATAGTGAGCGCTACCTCCTGGGGCAGGTCACCTAGAACCTCCGCGTCCCGTCCAGGGACCACACATGAAGTTTCCACAAGTCTGGACGCGGGTGCCAGAGGGTGCCCCGTCTCTGAGAAAGCAGATCCTTCCTCAGAGGAATCGGCCAGGGAGGGGCTGTCGCGAGGAGCATGAGTTCCGGGAACCAGGTCCTGTTGGGCCAATATGGAGCCACTAACAGGACCTGCTCCTCGTCCTCCCTGATCTTGCACAATATCTGTGCTAGCAGGCTCACTGGGGGAAACGCATACTTGCGCAAGCCCTGGGGCCAGCTGTGTGCCAGTGCATCCGTGCCGAGCGTTGCCTCGGACAGGGAGTAGAACCACTGGCAGTGGGTGGTTTCTGGAGATGCAAACAGGTCTACCTGAGCAACTCCGAACCGACTCCAAATCAGCTGGACCGCCTGGGGATGGAGTCTCCACTCCCCAGGAAGTGCCGCTCGAGACAGCTCGTCGGCCACCTGATTGAACACTCCTGGGATGTGGATGGCACGAAGGGACCTCAGATGCTTCTGACTCCAGAGGAGGAGGTGGCGGGCGAGTTGCGACATGCGACGGGAGCGCAAACCGCCTTGCCGGTTGATATAGGCAACGGTCGCAGTGTTGTCCGTACGGACCAGAACGTCCCTGCCCCGAAGGCGCCCTCTGAGGCGGCACAGGGCAAGGCGTACTGCCAGCAACTCGAGGCAATTGATATGCCAACGCAGAAGGGGGCCCGTCCAAACCCCTGATACTGCGTGCCCGTTGTACGTGGCACCCCAGCCGGTGGCCGAGGCATCCGTGAATACCACAGCATGCCTGGATACCTGCTCCAGGGGCACTCCTGCCCGAAGGAACGAAGGATCTGACCACGGGCTGAAGGTCTTGCGGCAGGCCGGTGTAATCTGAACCCGGTGAGTACCGCGTTTCCACGCCCACCTCGGGATTCGGCCATGGAGCCAGTGCTGAAGCGGTCTCATATGGAGCAGACCGAGCGGAACTATGGCCGCAGCTGCAGCCATATGCCCCAGGAGCCTCTGAAAGAGTTTCAGTGGGACCGCTGTCCTGCCTGATAAAGTCTTGAGGCAGTTCAGCACCGACTGAGCACGTTCCTGGGTGAGGCGTGCTGTCTGGTTGACCGAATCCAACTCCATGCCGAGAAAAGAGATCCTCTGCACTGGCACGAGTTGCTCTTTTCCCAATTGACCCGAAGGCCCAACTGGCTGAGGTGCCTGAGCACCAGGTCCCTGTGTGCGCACAACAGCTCTCGAGACTGTGCAAGTATGAGCCAGTCGTAGAGGTAGTTGAGAATGCGCACACCCCGTTCTCTCAGGGGAACAAGGGGCCGCCTCTGCGACTTTGGTGAAGACACGAGGCGAAAAGGGACAGCCCGAAGGGCAGGACCTTGTACTGATATGCCCGACCGTCGAACGCGAATCGCAGGAATGGCCTGTGTCGCGGGATAATCGAAACATGAAAGTACGCGTCCTTCAGGTCGATTGCTGCAAACCAATCTAGGGGACGGACGCATCCAAAAATGCGTTTCTGCGTCAACATCTTGAACGGCATCTTGTGAAGTGCACGGTTCAAAACTCGCAGATCCAAGATCGGTCGTAACCCACCGCTTTTCTTGGGCACAATGAAGTAAGGGCTGTAAAACCCCGACCTCATATCGGCTGGAGGGACCGGCTCTATTGCATCCTTCGCCAGTAGGACTGCAATCTCCGCGAGCAAGACAGGGGCATCGACGGCTTTGACTGAAGTGAACCGGATGCCCCTGAACTTGGGGGGACGCCGGGCGAACTGAATCGCATAGCCGAGTCTGATGGTCCGCAGGAGCCACCGGGACGGGCTGGGGAGCGCTAACCAGGCTCTGAGAGACCGCACCAGCGGGGCCAACGGGCCCACCGACATGCCCGCGGTGGGGCAGCGAGGTGGAACACAGGGACCGGCCCCAGGGCCTGTGACGGCCTGGCCTGTGACGGCAGGGGGCGGGGTCTGGGTGTGTAGTGTAGCACTCACCTGATTTCTCCTCGCGTGGGAGGAGACACAGGAACCCGGCTTGAGGCTTGTGACAGCCCGGCGTTTGACGACTTGAAGCGGGGACTGGAGTGCTACTGCCCTTACCTGGTTCCACGAATGGGCAGGAGGGGTGCTCTTGGGCAACCACCCACTGCCTGCTGGCGAGAGAGGAGGAGGGAAGCGATCCTGTGATGCACGGATCACCACTCTCCTCCTCTTGAGACCCGGAGATTGAGGAGACCGCTCTTTACTGATGTTTTGGGTACCGCTGGCTGCTGGGCCAGAGGCGGAACAAAATGAACAAAAGATACTCCACCCGGCCCTCCTCCGGGGGAGGGAGTGGTGCAGTCACCATCTCCCGATGAGCAGTCTCCTCCATCTCTGGGTCGACCGTCCCAGGGCCTCTTGCACTTGCGCTTGCCGCCAGGTTTGGCGGGGGCCTGGACGGGCTGGGCGTCCTGCCTGCGACCGGCTCCACGACGCTGCCTGGTGAAAGGCTGCTGCGGCTGCGCGGGAGTGGCCGCAGGGGGGCGCCCACGGCGACGAGCAGGCTGAGTGGCTGCAGCCGGAGTGAAAGCAGCAGGTTTCCTCCGGCGCATGATGTGTTTGCCTCAGTCTGCTTCTGGGCTGCCGAGAACTGCTGGGCAAAGCTCTCGACAGCGTCGCCGAAAGGGCCGGTCTGTGACACGGGAGCATTCAGGAACTGTACCTTCTCCTGCTCCTTCATGTCATCGAGACACAGCCAGAGATGGCGCTCCTGGACATCGCACGACCCAGAGACTGTGCGGTCACCTTCGTCGCTCGTAGCGCGAGGTCCGTCGCAGCACGCAGCTCATGTAGAACCGCCAGGTCGTGACCACCCTCGTGCAGGTCTTTCAGTGCTTTGGCCTGGTGGACCTGCAGCAACGCCATAGCGTGGAGGGCGGAAGCCGCCTCCCCACAGGCTCTATAAGCACTGCCAGTTAGACCTGACGAATACTTAGAGGCCCGTGAGGGGAGACACGGATCACCCCGCAGGGTGGAAGCGGCTGTTGGACACAGTTGCATGGCCACAGACCGTTCCACCGAGGGGATGCCCGCATACCCCAAAGCGGCTCCACCATCGAGGGTGGTGAGAGCGGAAGAACTACAAGATGTGTTTCGGGCAGTGAAAGGTGCCCTCCACGATCTTGTCAGCTCCTCATGCACTTCCGGAAAGAATGGCACCGGAGGGGGGCGCTGAGAACCAGCGCCACCCCCACCGAGGAACCACTCGCCCAGCCTCGAAGGATCGGGACACGGTGGCTTTTTAGGATTCCACACGAGCCCGACATTCTCGGCGGCCCAGGAAAGCATAGCCGTCATTTCTGGGTCTGGCACGGACAACGCTACCACACCCGAAGGGGGCAACGCAGCCGGGTCGTCATCCCCGGAGAGAGAGGGCCCGCCCTCCGATGCAGTGATCGACATCTGGTCGTCAGAGGGGGCACCGAAGGAAACGCGTGGCCAGCGCGTTCCTTCGGCAGCTCCACCGGCTGCGGAGTGCTTGAGGGGTGAGGAGCTCCACTTGGGGAAGCCCTCACCGTAATCCTCAAATCACCTCTGACTCCACCGGATCCAGTGTGCACGCCGGATCAGGGCAGGCAGAGGGACTCTGCCATGTTTGACATAGCAGAGTCGCACTCCGAGATGGTCATGTCCCCCTTTTTTTTTCAAGAAGAACATGAACCATCCACGAAAGCCACCTCAGCGTGCTGAATGCCCAGACACGTGAGGAAGCGATCGTGACCGTCCTGAGGCGCCAGGAAACGACCACACCCAGAAACGCACGGGTGAAAAGACATCTTTAAAAAGACGCGATCACCCGTGTTGCTCTTTTAGAGAAATTGCTCTTTCAGAGAAATGCTCTTTTAGTGCTGAAGCACGCAGGGGAGCTGGCCACCGCACACTCCTAGTGTGGCTGTCAGCAGGAAGACGATCTTTCTCTCGCGGACACCGTGACCACCGCTGCCGCGCCGTAACGCCCGCACTCGCTCGCAGAACACTCTCTTGGAAGGGAGAGCAGTAGCTTTAACCACTACCGCTCGGCTCCGAAGCGAAAGGATAATTGATGCGGTGCATCAGCTGCCTCTTATGCTCACGCTGTGATCAGCGGCAGCTGGATGCAATAATCGCATGCCAATGTCCATTGGCTCGTTTAGTTACACTCGAAGTGGATTGGTCTCTCTGGCGAGATCCCAATTTCGTCGGTCATCCGACGTGACTCGGAGTGACCGACTGAAAGGGGAACCAAAACACTCCAATAACAAAGAGGGGTTTTTTTTCAGATAAGACCTGATTATCTAGCGCTTTAGAAAATTTGTGTTGTAGTGCTTAAAACAAACTTTAAAAAGAACCTACTGTATAAAGAAATCATCAAGAACATTTCTACAGAACAATCAAAAACATACCCAGGTCTTAGTTCACCTCGAAACTAATGAAGAGTTCATCAAATTAAGCTTGTTTTTAAGACCATTAAGATTTTTTGACTCAGACATTGTTTTCATGATAATTAACTCACATTACTGTAATCCAAAAACAAAAACACACAAAAAAACAACTGTTTAAATATTTTAAATAAAGAATAGAATATTTATTTATTTTATATTTTATTTATATTTTATAGAAATTGTAATACTGATTTAAATTAAAAACTGTAATATATATATATATATATATATATATATATATATATATATATATATGTATACAAATAATGTATTTATTTATTTATATCTCTATTGTATTTTATTTATTATTATGCAAAATAATTAAGTAAAACCGTGACAAGAGTGAGATTTTGTTGCATTACAGAGAATCTGAATAATATACTTAATTGACAGTAATGTAATAAAAATTTGGAATTTCTTGAAAAATGGTTCTTGAAATAATCAGCACCACAAAAGAACTGTATGTATATATATATATATATATATATATATATATATATATATATATATACACTATAAAAAATACAATAAAATATAACTTTAATTTTTATTGCTGTATACAGTCTGCACTGTTGTTCTGGGTAAAAACAGCGCAAATATCACAGAAAGAGCGCGATCACTGGCGGTGGATCTTCTGGAGGGTTAATGAGCATCTTATGGCAGGTGAACCGAACTGTGACCCAATTAGCACAAATTCAGCAATTATCTGATCAGAGGCAATATTTGCAAACCTGTTCAGCCTCAGTAAATGAAGCTGAAAAGGGCAAATCAATCAGCAGCGAGTCGTGCATCTCGTTTACAGCGACTAACCCTTTGACCTTCAGAGTTAAACCTGTGAACACCGGCGGCGGGAGGAGTGATCTCCATCACGTCAAAATACACGCCTGAAAACACACACACACACACACGGCTTCACTGATTAATGAAACACAGGAGACGTCTCAGATTAAACACAAACACAGACAGTCTCGCCCCAAACTCACGTCACTGGATGACTTTTCATTTACATTATATTCTCATATTTTCAGTTGTATTTTTAGTAAATGTGTTGTGTTTTTATCATTTTTATTTTTGTTGCTTTTAAATACACTTATATATGCATATATAAATGTCTATATAGTTTTTAATAATTTTATTTCAGTTTCAGGTTTAGTTATTTTAGTACATCAAGTTAAACTAAATGAAAATGAGAAATGCTGCCTTGCCAACCAACTGAAATAAAATAAGTTTTTATATTTCATTTTATTTCAGTTAACATTTATGTTATTTCAAGTAGCTAAAAGTTTCTTATGGTTTTAGTAAGTTTGTTATGCGTTGTTGTCATTTTTGTTTTGTTTTTTGTTTTTTATGCCTATATAGCTGTTTTCAGTTATTTTTAATATTAGTTTTATTTTTAGTATTTTAGTGCATCAAGTTAAACAAAATGAAAATGAGAAACACAATAAGTTTAAGTTTTTTTATATTTTATTTTATTTTATTTCAGTTAACATGTATTTTATTTGAGGGAACAAACACGTTTTTATGGTTTTAATCATTTTGTTGTGTGTTTCTGTCATTTTTATTCATTTTTTTAAACTATATAGTTTTTATCAATTTTTATTTCAGTTTTAGTTATTTTAGTGCATCAAACAAAATAAAAATGAGAAATAAGTTTTTTTATATTTCATTTCAATTAACATGTATTTTATCAAAAATTAATAAAATAAAAAAAGAATTTCATGCTTCCAGTAATTTTGCTGTTTGTTTTTGTCATTTTTAATATATATGTCCATATACTTTTTATTCATTTTTATTTTAGTTTTAGTTACTTTAAAACATTAAGTTAAATGAAATAAAAATGAGAAATGTTGCTTTGGTAATTATTTACCAAATAAAACAAGTTTAACTTTTTATATTTTATTTCAGTTCACTTTTCTTTATTTCAAGGCGGGCAAATAACTTTTTTATTATTATTATTATTATTATTGTTTTAGATTTAGTTAACCATCAAAATCCTGGTATCTAGAATATTTAATCACCTAAATTTCCATTGTTTCCCATCGGTGTGGATCTCAAAGCGCTGGAGAAACGCTCCCATGATCCTCCAGCACACTCATCACGGATCCGCTCTCGTGTGAAAGAGCTGTTTTTAAAGCTGTGAGAGAAAAAACATTACAGTCTGAGTTTATGAAGAACCAGACAGTCAAACTACTTCACTTCAACACTTCAGACTCAAACTCCTGTCTTTCCTCTCGTCTGGATGGCGTTATTAATGAGGTCAATCTTCATTTCATCTCAAGTGTTTTAAATGCAAACAGAAGAAATGCAGCACTTAAGCGACTGGCATTTCAACTCATGAACAGTTTTACAAGTGCATAACCAAAAATCACTCTTTATACAGCCAGCCTTCACAGGTGAAAAAAAACAAAACAAAAAAAAACACTGAAACAACTTTTAAAAATTCAACAAGGTCAGTCGAGAGTCTCAAAAAGAGCACAGTATTTACACTGACTCTCTCTTTTCTTCCTCAAACGCTAAAGTGTGAAAACCACACAGAAATCACTTAACTTCAGAATCTTCTAGTTGGCAAAATCTCACAGAGTAATGTCATATTTAACCCCAAAATCTAGACAAAAAAATATGATATAAAAATTAAGGTAAGAAAATATATAATTTAATTTCAATTATATAAATATATAAAGAAATTAAATCCTCTTTTTAGCACCATTAAAAACATTTACCCCTAATTTCCCATTACTGTAATGAAATCAGATGCTTTACTTTTTAATTTTTTTCTCATTTTCTCTAAAGTTTTATAATTTTTATATTAAATTAGAATAAAAAAATTACTACAAACTATTTACAAACATTAAATAATATTTAAGATTTAAGATTTTCTTTATATTACCTTTTTCTTTATATTATTTTTAATATTACCTTTATATTTACCTAATTTTACTCATTATACATTAATGAGAATTAATACATTCAAAGTGCAAGATCAAACACTGAAGTACCAGATCAATATGTATTAGACAATTATAGCTATTATTAGACAATAGACAATTAATTATTAATCATAGTTCATACCAAAATAAAAATAAAAATATTTAAGAATACAGTCTTGTTAATATATTTAAATTAAATTAAATTAAGCCTCTTTTTATGTTTGGCTGTTAAGATTGTCCTCAATTTCTTATTACTGTAATGTGTTCAGATTTTTCATAATTTTCATGACTCTATTTTCTATTTATTTACTCTCTATTTACTCTATCATGATAATAAAATGACTATACAATGATTTCTATTTAAATCTGAATAAATTAAATGAAATACAACAAATACTTTACTATTTTTTGTTTACATAATAAAAATCAAAGACAGCATTAGTGTTTTATCTGAACTTATTATATTTCAAAATAAAAAGAAAAAATATTTCTGTTTATTTACTATTTATTTCTATTTATTTACTATTTATTTTCTTTTTTTAAATTTAAATCAGAATAAATTAAATGCAATACAACCAATACTTTTCATTAAAGTAAAAAGCCTTTGGAGGAAAATGAGCACAATACAAATTTTTTATTCATTTATTTATTTTTTTATACATAAAAACAATCTTGATTGTTTTAATTAAATCCAATACAACTCATTTATTTTTTGTTTACATTGTTAATAAGAATGAGATTTTTTTCCATTACAGTAAAGAGAAAAACAAGTACACAAAAACCAGTTTCATTTTCTTTACATTAAAACAATTTCTAATTTCCTTAATTGATTTTAAGATGAATTATAATCAATGAAATAACATCTTGACCATTTACATCAGAATAAAACAAAGCATATCTCACAGTAAGCAGTGCTCTGGTGAGTCAGTATAAGTTCTGTCTGGTTTAGTCTGTCTGACAGTAGCGTACGGGTTACACCGGTAACTGTGTAGGCGCTGTAGTCCACCGGGTTACAGAAGATGTGGCCCTCGATGCTGGGTCTGGGGTCCCGGATCCACAGGAAAACCGTATCGCTGGTGCCCAAACTCACCTGGAGAAACCAGAACTAAAGTCCATCACAAACACCTCTGGACATTAAAAACACAGATCCCAGCTAACACATGTGGATTATCACCGTGTGGGAATAATAAAGTTTTGAAATGTTTCTAAAATGTTGAAACGTTTAGTTTCCTTGTTGTGGTTATAAGGTTACAAAAATGCTTCTTACAACTTTTTATTTTCACCCTAAATAAAACATTATTTGAACATTTATTTTTAATATTCTAAGAATTATTCTAATGTTATTTAAAGGTTCATAAAACATTCTTGCTACATTCTACTAACTTTATTTTCACCCACAATACAACACTGTTTTTAATGTTTATTTTTAATATTTTAAGCAAATTAAAATGTCCGGTTTTCTTTTCATAATTAGAACATTATTCAAGGGTTACAAAAAGTATCTTACAACATTCATAACTTTTATTTTCACCCAAAATATAACTTTATTTGAACGTTTATTTTTAATATTCTAAGAATTATTATAATGTTATTTAAAGGTTCATAAAACATATTTGCAACATTCTACTAACTTTATTTTCACCCACAATACAACATTATTTTTAATGTTTATTTTTAATATTCTAAGAATTATTACTGACTTTATTTTTACCCAAAATAATGTAATTTGAACTTTTTTTTTTTAAACATTCCAAGAACGTTAAAATGTCCAATTTTCTTTTCATAATTAAAACATTATTTAAAGGTTACAAAAAGTGTCTTATAACATTCTGCTAACTTTTATTTTCACCTAAAATATACCTTTATTTGAACGTTTATTTTTAATATTCTAAGAATTATTACTAACTTTATTTTTACCCAAAATAATGTTACTTGAACATTTTTTAAACATTCTAATAATGTTAAAATGTCCAATTTTCTTGTCGTTATTATAATTTTATTTAAAGGTTCCTAAAATGTTTTTTGCAACATTCTACAAACTTTATTTTCACCCACAATACAACATTACTTTTAATGTTTATTTTTAATATTCTAAAAATTATTACTAATTTTATTTTTACCCAAAATGATGTTATTTGAACATTTTTAAACCTTTTAAGAACGTTAAAATGTCAATTTTTCTGGTCGTTATTATAACTATATTTAAAGGTTCCTAAAATGTTTCTTTGGCAACGTTCTACTAACTCTATTTTCATCCCAAAACTATAATGTTATTTGAATGTTTATTTTTTTTTTATATTCTAAGAATATTTTCTCAATGTTACAAGAACATTTATCAAATACAAATAACACCATAAGGACGTTCAGAGAATTTTCTCAGAAGGTTTTCTCTCATTGTTAAGACAACATACATCAAATATTAACAAAGTTAAAGAACATTACATAGACATTACATAAAAATTACTTTAAGAATGTTTTGTCCTAACATTTATACCACTTTACTGAAAAAACAAACTGAAAAGTTGCAAGAACGTTCTCATTCCCTTAGTCCATGCTAAAGCCATAAATGCAGCAGGTTTGGGTTATTTTAGGCAGTTTCTGAGTTATGTTTCCATGTGCTCTCGAACAAACTGATCAATTTTCAGCAAAAAGCAGAGCAAACACTGACTCTAATGCAAACAAGCACAAGCGTCTGTGCTAACATTCATTCAAACGGAGAGGGATGAAAGAGGCTGAAATTACTGATGAAGAGACGAGTCGAAGAGAGATTCATGATTTCAGAGCGGATCAAAGCTGCTTCTTTAGCATCTTAAACACACGCGTGCTGTCGTGAGATGATTCCACACAGGAATCCAGCGTTTATACAGCACAGCTTTGATGTCTGGATCATACATTCATCACTCACAGAGCATATATATATCACTAATTGCACCATTTCATTTTAGAAATATAAACGCAGAAGGCAATTACAGGGCTAAAAATGTTTAAAAAAAAAAAAAAAACTGGTCCCTTTTAGACAAAAGCAAAAAAAGGCCTCTAACACTAGCTTGCTCCATTCTTTTTCTATTCTATCTGTTTTCTTTTTATTTATTATATAATAAGAAAATAAAAAAAAACCTTGCTACATGTGCTGTGTTAAGCTAACAGACTTGAAATAGCACTTGTATATTATTGCTCTTTTGTTGGTTTTGATTGCTTCTATTGTCCTCATTTGTAAGTGAATTTGGATAAAAGCGTCTGCTAAATGACTAAATGTAATTGTAAATTTAGTTTTGTTTTTAATATATCATATATATATATATATATATATATATATATATATATATATATATATATGATATATTAAAATATATATATATATATATATATATATATATATACTATATATATATATATATATAGATTTTGTTTTAGTTATCACAGTATTTCAAGTTAAAATAAATGAAAAAGTGAAATGTTAAATAATGTAATATCTAAGTATATATAAATATACATTAAATATATATATTATTTTATTTTATGTCAGTTAAAGTTTATTTAATTTCAAGCAATGAAAATGTTTTTTATGGTTTTAATTTAGTTTTAGGTAACTACAAAAAAAATTATAATATAAAGAGCAGGTTTAGCCCAAATATAATTTTCACATTTTTTTTTAAGTTATAAGCTATAAACAATTTGCTGGTCTAAAGATTATCTGACCAGTTTGGGGGGGGAAGTATATATTTCTTATTATAAATAACAATTACAGTAGCGTTCAAAAGTTTGGGGTCAGTAAGATTTTTAATGTTTTAGAAAGACATCTATTCACCAAGGCTGCTTTTATTTGATCAAGAATACAGTAAAAATGTGAAATATTACTACAATGTAAAATATCTGTTTTCTACGTGAATACCTGTTAAAATGCAATTTATTTCTGTGATGCGCAGCTGAATTTTCAGCATCATTACTCCAGTCTTCAGTGTCACATGATCCTTCAGAAATCATTCTAATATACTGATTTGCTGCTCAAGAAACATTTCTGATTATTATCAATGTTGAAAACAGTTGTGCTGCACAATATTTTTGTGGAAACTGTGATACATTTTATTTTTCAGGATTCACAGATGAATAGAAAGTTCAAAAGAACAGCATTTATTTAAAATAGAAACCTTTTGTAATAGTATAAATGTCTTTACTGACACTTTTGAACAATTCAATGCGTCCTTGATTAATAATTGTTTTTGCAGTTTTATATGTGTATTAATAAGTCACTCACCGCTAGATCTCCTTCCTGTAGCCTCATACCAGCCAGAGATCCTGAAACAAAACATTTCTGATCATTAAATCAGACAAATGAAACAGTCTTAAGAAGGTCTCTAAACAGAGAGGAAGTCTTGAAGGACGTCAGAAAGCTAATAAAGATGTTTCTGATATATTATGAAAGGCAGACAAGCATCAGGAAGAATGTGATCTGGTTTTGGAGGAGGCTGTTAATGCTGAACACACAGGTACAGACCGAGGGTTTTACATGTTTTCATCTGAGACTCGCTGTAGTTTAATGGCAGGCGGTCAGCGGTGATCCTGATGCCCTTGCAGGAAAAAAACATTTAATAAATCACCTGCTAACAGGAGCTTCAGCAGCCAGGAAAAATGATCCCTGGATACTAATATCAATACATCAGGAAAATCCATTTCAGCACTTTATAGCAAAATGGAAACGTACGCTGTTAACTGAACAGCTAACTTCGTCAACTCAGATGCATCATCGTCATTTTTTAGCTGTTTCATAAAACACAGCCTCCTCCTACAAGAATAAATTATAAATCTCTCATCACATCAGCTCATCTGCTCATCTGGTTCGGAGTATGACGATTATATAACTTATATTATTTTAAATATATTATATTTATAATTAATTAAAATTAACGTATATATTCAACAAGTATTTTACAAAAAAATAATTACTTTAAATTTTATAATAATTATTAAAAATTATTAATAATATTACATACAAATATTTTATATAATATAAAATAAATATGTGTGAATTTATTCATTATTAATTGTAAATAACCCATAGAATTATATTATAATTTATATAAATTTAAATACTCATATACATATTCTTGCCTTTCATTTTCATAAAAATATATTTATCTAAAATATTATATAAAATAAATAGTTTACTTAATTTACTTTAAATTCCATAGATTAGTATAAATACATTATATACATAATTATAATTTATGTTAATATAAATACACGTTTGCTGTGTTTTATAATTTATAAAAATAAAATTTATATAAAATTTTAAAAAGTTTTAGGTAATATAAATTCTATAAATTATTACAAATTTATGTCAATTCTATACATTTATATGTATGTATGTATGTGTGTGTGTGTGTGTGTGTGTGTGTGTATATATATATGTATATATATATAGTATATTATTTATATTATGGACATTATATGTATATTAATATATATTAATTTAAACATGCATATTTTAATTGCTGGATTGGATTTACAATCATACATTAATTTTATACTATTTATTAAATATACAACTGTTTTATGTAAAATACATAATATAAAATATATGCTATGTATTTAAAAACTTATTTGAATTGAATTATTTATAACAATTATTTTAAAACTGATATTAATTGAAATATACATATGTATATGTACATACAGTATATATTGAGTCTCAAAGCAAAGACTGCATTGGTTTTCTTCTGCTGCCCTCTACAGTCAGGAAGTTCTCAGCAGCGATCAGATGTCGAATGACTGTAAAATCACACATTCATCACCCGTTTGTTCAGTGTAACATTCTCCTGCTCTATGCTTTATGATGAATTATAATAACAGACACAATCCATATTGATAAAAGATCCTTTGTACCTGCTGCGATCGGATTTATTAATCAGGATTGTATACCAGGATTGTCTCCAGTGAAGGCCACCACTTTACAAGCGTTCAGTGTAATACAGAGACACACAGCCCTGGAAACACAAACAATGAAGCAGCTGAGACTGATCTGATGTTCAAGATATTGTTATTGTTATTAGTAAAACAGTGTATTTCACCAGAACGGCTGTAGACGGCGTCAGGTCAGCGAGGCGTTGGGCTAACTGCGGCGTCCAGACAAACCTGAGACCACTGCTTCTGAAATATATCCATCAGATTCATCCCTGAACCCTCACATAAACACAAACACACGGCCAGTAAATATACATCAGACTGCGTCAGATTCAGTGCAGTCTAGTTATGATACTTCAGTACAGAGAGATGCTTCTGAAAGCTTCTTCATATTTCACAGTTTAATATTATTATTAACATTATAATCTATATTCATTTAAATATATATATACATATTTTAATTGCTGAATTGGACATTGTATAGTAATAATTAATATAAACAAATATCTTATATCTAAATATAAAAAATATTGTTTATAAAATATATACTATAAAATATTAATTTATATAAATTGTATAAATTAATATATGTATATGTGTGTGTGTGTGTGTGTGTGTGTGTGTATATATATATGTATATATTAGTGCTGTCAAATGATTAACATAATTTACATAATATATGTATGTGTACTGTGTATATTTATTATGTATATATAAATACAAACACACGCATGTATATATTTAAGAAAAATATGTTATGTTTATATATGAAATATATTTATATATAATATAAAATATAATTATATAAATATATATACATGTAGATATTTTCAAAATATATATACTGTATGTGTGTGTATTTACATATACATAATAAATAAACACAGTACACATACATATATTATGTAAACAAAAACTTTTCTTTTGGGTATATATACATAAATTATAATCTTATTACAGTGTATATTATTTCAAATATACATGCATATTTTAATTGTATATAATATTAGTGTATATTATATTTTAATAGTATTATTATATTTATTATACACATATATTTTATTTAAAATTTATATAAATTCTGTAATCATATATATATATATATATATATATATATATACTTATAAAAAACAACAATTTCAATCATTTAAAGACATGTTATTAATAATCATTAATATATACATATATTATATAAAACATAAAAAAATAACATTTATTTGAATTTATGTTTAATTTTTATATAAAATGCATATATATTATTTATATAGAGAACTTATATTTTAATTTACATTAATTTAAATATGAATGTGTGAGCTTCAATGCAGTTTAATTACAAAGACTTCAGATATAGAGAGGAGCTTCTAAAAGCTTCTTAATAATTCACAGCTTAATATTTCAGCTCATAACGGACAACAAACTTCCCGTCTTCATCTGGTCACGGTTTTATAGAAAATCATCTGTGAGTTATTTATAATGCATCATTTCTTGACATTGCAAATGTGATCTGAGATCTGAGAGGAGAAGGAGGTAAAACAAAAGACACGTGAAATCATTTTTAGTGCAAAAAGACAATTTGTCTCGACTGTGATGAAAGAAATACCGTCGCTGTAGTCGATCAGAGCGTAATCGCCCAGGAACAGAGATGAAGCGAAGCTGCTGATCAGCGAGATTCTCTGAAAACCACACCACATTACATGTTATTAACGCAAATATTGATGCTCGCCTGTTTCACCAGTTCATTCACATGGCTAATTAGTTCTGAGCTTTAATTACTGGCAGAAAAGCTTTCAGTGTGTCTGACACGCACTAAACACTCTTTAATTCAGCAAAATAAACACATCAATTCAACTCATGAGGAATACTTATTCATTACTGAAGCCATACAGCTCGTTTAACTGCTTACACATGTACACATAATTAATTACAATTGATATTTATATATTATAAAACAACATTAGTAAATGTTGTAAATTATTATACATATTTAGTAAATTATTATACATTTAATTTATTGATTTATATGATATTACGTTATAGTAATCATGTCGTAGTAATTTATTATACATTTAAATATGCCTTCATATTTTAATCTGACTTAAATACCTCATAAAAGGGTTTGAAAGCAAGGTTTATTAGTGTTGATTAATTTCCCACTGAAATATGAATTTGGGATGGAAAATACCAAAGCACTCATTTCTTTTTATGTCTGAACTAAAAAATAAAATAAATTATTAAAAAAATAATAGCTTTTTTTTATATATATATATATATATATATAAAATAGGTAATAAAAATTGTAATATTTTAATTTATATACATTCTATACATTATTATAAATATATATTATAATTTAACCATTTATAATTTAAAATAGTTTTTATTACATAATATTCAATAATAATAATAATAATAATAATAATAATAATAATAATAATAAGACATATATAAAGTGCTTGCCCCCTAAACCTAATAACTGGTTGGGCCACCCTTAGCAGCAACAACTGCAATCAAGCGTTTGTGATAACTTGCAATGAGTCTGAAGGCAAGCACTTTTTCACACAGGGCCATGTGGGTTTGGATTTTGTTTTCCCTTCATAATAAAAACCTTCATTTAAAAACTGCATGTTGTGTTTACTTGTGTTATATCTGATTAATATTTCAATTTGTTTGATGATCTGAAACATTAAAGTGTGACAAACATGCAAAAAAATAAAAAATTAGGAAGGGGGCAAACAATTTTTCACACCACTGTGTGTGTGTGTGTATATATATATATATATATATATATTTTTTTTTTTTTTTTTTTTTTTTTACAGTCAAAAAGCTGGACATTTTTGGAAGCGTGTCAGAAACAGAAACATCTCAAAACAATGCTCCCACAACATGAAGTACAAAACAGTATCGTGTAAATATCATTGTAAACAAATCAGAATCATGGCATATATCAGATATTTCCATCTCACTCCATCAATATAGCAGCACTAAAGCACTTTTTGTAAGCGTAGTCTATCATAAAATTACTCCAAAACATTATCTCTCACTGATATGAGCATTTATCTGCCTGTTGCGTGCTGAAATCGAACCCCAAAAAACAAGAATCCGCTCCTACAGCCATTCAGATCACAAACATCCCGCCATCGAGCGACACACTGTAGCAAGACTCGCCTTATGAATATTCATGAGCACGCTAACCTTAACTTCTTGGAGCGACGGTCACGTGACCTAATTAACATTCATAAGTGCAACCCTCACCAGAGCAGGATTCGTTCTTTCACCTCTCTTAGTCACTCCCACTCACCATGTCAGCCAATAATGTCAGCGAACGTCATGTAGTGTCATTAATATTCATGAGCCAGCGAGCACGTCATATAAACAGACCTGTGTTCAGTACTCTTAAAGGGACTGTGCATCGCCTAAAAAAAACTTAACTTGCTTAATTTAGTGAACTTTAATCTATGACCCCGTCATGCTAGAGGTTTAATTTTTGCCGTGCTTTTTAGAAATATGTATTTATAATAGCACGAAGTGGAGTTTTCAGCACATTTTAGAAAACAGGAAGCTGAAGGATGTCTGAAACAATTCATGGAAGTTGCATAGAAGTTAAACATGCACGTGCAAAAACAAAGCTTTTTATGTGCTTGAATAAAATAAAGCAGCCAAGCAATTTGAGCTCATTTTATTTCAATAAAATAGCATTAAATAGTATTTTATGAAAGTGACCTGATATTGTGGTCAAACAACCCAAGATTATATTTATGCAATATTATTCATGTCTCAGTTAATAAACAAACTGCAATAATACACTTCAGCTTCAACACAGTAAAGTAACTAACATGCAAAATGAGTGAGTTTCTGAATGTTCACCTCACCCATTGCATCAACAATACTGA
This sequence comes from Spinibarbus caldwelli, assembly GCA_039654775.1. NCBI lineage: Eukaryota > Metazoa > Chordata > Actinopteri > Cypriniformes > Cyprinidae > Spinibarbus > Spinibarbus caldwelli. Next base: position 1,590,486 of record CM077262.1, on the reverse strand, counting down.
GCAAACATTCTGACGAATTACATGATTAATGAGTTTAACTGCATTATTTTATTTTTCTAATGTCTTTCTTTTCTCTCTCTTTTTTCTATAGTTATTTTAGCTAGACTTTGCTCAACATAATAATATTGAAATATGAATATTGCATGAGTGTTCCTCCTTGTCTTTGTCTTTGCAAACTGCAGAACAACCTTGAATTGTCCTCTTTTGTTTGCATTTTGATGTAACTCTTTTCGGCAATGCCCTCAAAGCACACATGCACATGAGACGAGAGCCTTCAGATGGACAAATCAAGCTGCATTTATGATTATACTGCAATAAAAGCAGATTTCTCTGGATGTTATCAGGATGTGGCTGTGCTGTTGCTCATATCTGACGTGTGCAGACGTGTGGGGAGAGATCAGGACAGAAGAGGACCAGAGCAGCGTCAGGATGGACATCGAGCTTTTAGAGGAGCAATACAGCTCCATCAGAGAGAAACAGAGACGCCAAACTCAGGTCATCTGCTTCAAGAAAGGTAAGAAATGATGCTTGGGTTTGAAAGTGAAGTTTAGACTCTAGAATTCATTAAAGAATCCAGCGAACAGGAAACATTCTCAGAAGGTTCTGTCGAGGTTCTCTCAAACATTCTTTCACTAGAGTGTTTGCTCAGAGTTATGTGCTATTTAATAACGTTCTCAAAAATGTTATTTATACATCATTCGTGGCATGTTTTTCTGAAACATTTTAATAGGCAAAATTTTATAGGCATATGTAATGTTTGCAAAATGACAAAATGTTCCTGTAATGTTTTTTCTAAAGTTCACATAACAAAAGAAAAATGTTTTTAAAATGTATTTGAACATTCAGAGAATAGAAATAAAAAATTTCTAGCATTAGCAAAACATATTTTTGTTCGCTTGGATTAGATGTATATGTTCCAAAAACAATAAAAGGTCACAAATAATTGCATAAATTAATCGTCCTATTGTTAGTTACATGTTTTTTAGTTAATATTTATTGCATTTAAATCAGTTGCATTTATTGTTAAACACAGCGAAATGTATTTTAAAGTTTTGTCACACATTTTACTCAGTGTTCGAATTTTGTCAAAGCTCTTGGGGGGGGTCCCCCCTCCCCAACACCCCCTTCAAAAATAAATAAAATAATTAAATATCTAGCCTAGGGGTGTGCGATATAGACAAAAAAGAAAAATGATTTCTTGATATTTTCTGGGATTTTATTGATAATGATTATCAGACGCTATTTTGCTGAGTGTGTTGTGCTGCAGGACTGCTATGGACTCCTAAAGTTTTTGATATTATTCATATTCTGTGTGGTCAGTTCACAGCAGTGACAGAAATTAATGTTTTCCAACAAGTTTAAAGTGATTTTTACTCTTTATGGGCATTTTTACCTTTATAAAGCCATTTTTCTAGAAGTGTGCATTATATTTTGCGTTAAGTTATTATATTTAATCAATAAAGTAAATTAGAATAAGAAGACATTTGCGGCTGTTACCAAACAAATAAAATCATTATCAACAAAATTCATCTTTGCAATAGAGGAAACAGAAGCTGCACCTGAAGTGGCATTTAGATGCATTTACACACTGTTTAATGCAGGACATGAATGCATTTAACCTGCGGTTACAAATGCATAAAATGTTTTGATTATTTATGCGTGGTTTTATCCTAAAACGTTGAATACTGATATTTGAAATTATTTTTAAAAAATGAAAAGGTACTTTAAATGTGAAATTACAACCGTCAGCAGGTGGCAGCAAGTCACTGTTAAGTGAGTCATTGTGATTGAACCAAATCATTTAAACGGTTGATCATTCAGGAACAAAACACCGTCATGTTGCTCAGAGACGCAAAACAGCACTGTGGCTGTGTTTGGAACCATTTTTGTTGGTGAAAATAGAGCAAAAATAGGCAATATGGTTTCTAAAATGTAAGTCTATTAATATTAACTTCTTGTTTATTGAACTGTTGTATAAAATCAATATCACATTTGTGATTTTTGTGAAAAAAGGGTACTCTCCGTGTGATATCGATTAACTATATGAAATTATATAAATATATAAATTTCTGCCCCCATATCTTGAATTTTAGTAGCATTCTAAATGCATTTTATTTGACTGAATCATGATTCACGCAGTGAAAGAATGCACTCTAAATGAGCTGTCAGTTTAGCTAGTGTTTAAACACTCATAACTCCTCTTAAAATCTGTATGATAAATGAATCTCTTACTTTTATCATACGTACATTTTGCAATATACCTTTGTTGCTTATGATGAGAGAATTCACAAGTTTCAGTCCAAACTAAATTCAGCAATGACTAATCTGAACGCCTCTGATTTAACACTGCCTTCCTAAGCTCAACAGAATCGTGTGTGATTGGTTATTATGAGCAACACTGTAAAAACACATAAAAATAAAATACTATGTAACATGAGCAGGTCTAAATTTAATACAGGAATTGAATATGTCCATTTCATTTTTATTTTCACTAGTTTCATGTTTGAAGTATTATAGTTTTATTGAAAAACCAGGGGACCCCCCAAGTATATATTTTGGGTGTTATGGGGGGTCCCTTGATGCTTATGGGAGGTCTGGGACCCCCCCAACTTGCCCCACCTTGATATTTATGTAAAATATTCTAGTCCTGAGTTCAACTTCAGTTCAGTCTTCATTATATACAGTAGCTGACTCTTGTCCTAATTGTCAGTGTGGTTAATTGTTATTTATTGGACATTATTTATCATAACTGAGATACTGACTCTGTGACACCTAGCCCCAGTTATGCCTTAAATAAGTCTTTTTTAAGCAGGGAACTTTTTCAAATGCATTGTCATGATTTACAGTTGTATTTAATCATGTGATGTTGTGTTTAATGAGCTTGTGTTCATCTACAGCACAAAACAATGAAGAGATAAGTGGCATAAATCTAGTGGACGTGGTTCCCGTGTGTCAGATCAAACGCTCTCCTTTAAGAAAAGCACCAGAAACCTGGTCTGAGCGTGTGGTGGATTCTGATAGCGGTCTATGGCACTCACATCTGGACCTACACCGCATTAAACACACGACTGATGAAACTGAGCACAGAAATAACAGCGCTGCGTCTACAGAAGCCTCCAGCACGAGCTCAGAGTCAGAGCGGCTCTCTGAGGACTCGAACCCTGGGGAACCTCATCTGAAGATCAAGAACTCTAGGAAGTTCTCAGCTCCAGCGGTTTTGTCTCGTCAGCTGAGCCTCGGGAGTTATCGCTCCACACCTGCTGGCTTGAAATATTACCCTTTCCCTCAGAAGAAAACCCTGAGGAAATCAGAGACGGCCAGGAGACTGGGCCTCTACGCCTCGCTCTAAAAAAATTTACCTAACTCAAAAAAATGAAGGCAACTTATTGCACTCAACTTGTCAAGTTAACTCAACTTAATTCAACATTTCTCATTTTCATTTAGTTTATCTGGATGTACTAAAATAACTAAAACTAAAATATATAAATATAATTGCAAAAATTTTAACTAAAATTAAAATGCAAATAGAAAATATAAAAATAAATTAATTCAAAATATTAATAAAAACTATAATAGTATCTCTTTATACTAAAATAACCATGCTACAAATAAAAATAGTGAGCATTTCCACTATTATTACCCTGGAAAAAATTGTAACAAAATTCATAAAATATAACAAAGGTAACATCAAAGGCATCATGTGCCAACTTGCCCCGCCTTGATATTTGTGTAAAATATTCTAGTCCTGAGTTCAACTTCAGTTCAGTCTTCATTATATACAGTAGCTGACTCTTGTCCTAATTGTCAGTGTGGTTAATTGTCTGTGGTAAGCAACCAACAACTTAAAAACTTTAGTTCATCTAATGAATAAAAGTCAGTCTACTGAATTTTAAAAGATCTGTCAGAGCAACTAAAGATTATTTAGCATTTAGCAATGATAATCCTCTTTAACAATACTCTTTCTTTTAGATTTATGTTTATTTTCAAGCCAACTACATAACAGGGGAAGTATCTGTCTCTTAAAACTAAATGCAAACCATTTATGCTGATAGACAAACGTATTAAATCCAGATGTTGCAATGAGAATAATGGTATAAGAATGATCCCTAAATAATACTTTAAGAAAGTTTTCTTAACATTATGAGAATGTTTATCAAACACAAATAACATCATAAGAAAGTTCTAGAATGCTGAGTGCAGAATGTTTCTGACTGTATATCAAATATTAATAAGGTTATAAGAATGTTCCATAAATGTTACTTTAAGAATGTTTTGTCCTAACATTTTTATAACCTTTAGTCAAATGTTCCTTGTTAGCTGGGAACATGTCATACTTTCCTTCTTTCTTTTCTTTTCTTTCTTTTTTTTTTACACCAGTAGTACACTGAAAAAAAATAACTCATTGAATTTACTAAATTTTTTTAAGGTTGAATTTATTTTAGCTACATTTAAATAAACAAATTTAGTTGACTAACTTTCAACTAAATTTGTTTATTTAAATGTAGCTAAAATAAATTGATTGCAACCACTTACCTTAAAAAACTTTAGTAAATTCAATGAGTCATTTTTTTCAGTGTATTCTGTAATGACCAAAATGAGCTGAAAACAAAAACAACAGCTGTTTCTAATGGCTTTCTAGCATGACACTGACAGATAAGCGGTTGTGTTTGATTATTGATGGTGTTTTGATTGTTGATGGTGTTGGTTGATATTCATGCAGACTGTAAACAAAAGCTCATGTATTTACTTGAAATCATATGTATATTGTTACAGTATATATTGATATGCATTGATTTAAAACACATCAAACTTGACATTACAGGAGATAATTAATGAAACAAGAGACATCGGTTGCATTTGCATCATATAACTAATTCTTCGTTTGCATAGTTTGCACAATCACTAATTGTCAGATCAATGTTTGATGTACATTGTACAAAAAGATTTTTTGAAGTTGTAAATAAAAAAATAAAACAAGATTATTGGAGTATGTTTTATAAGAAAAATACTGTTTCAGTCTTTCAACTTCAACATTTCTTGTTTAATTCAATGTGTTACTTGCCATTTCTTTGTGATTTGTGATATTTTCTAGCAATTTCTGAGTGAAAATTGTTTCAAAATTAATCTTACACAAATCTTGTTTCAAAATTTTTTCAGTGTATATAATGCAAGCACAATCCATCTGTGTAACTTAGGTAACAGTGTTATTTATATAAAATAAATATTGATCTCTCTGTAATTATATATATATATATATATATATATATATATATATACACACATATGTATAGAGAGAGAGAGAGAGAGCACACATTCATTTATAAAAATCATATTAATCAAGTATTTTTCACAACAAGTAAAAGTAAAAAAAAATCCATATAAAATGAATGAATTGTTGTGTGGACCAAAGTTAAATTAAATTAAATTAAATTTTAAAAATTAAATTAAATTAAATGATAAAATTAAATTCAATTCAATTCAATTCAATTCAATTCAATTCAATTCAATTTTTCATTGGAATCATACATGCATCAAAATTATTATCCTTCTAGTAAACCTAATAAATTCTCAATATACACCACAGGAAAAAACAAAACGAAACAATAGATCAATAGACAATAGATTTTCAGTAAAACTAGTTGTTGTTTTTTGGAGCAAAAATCATAGGAATAATCAATACCACAAAAATGCAATCCATCTACTTTTACTTATATATCTAATTAGTCAAGTTAGTCATGTGAAATCTGGGGAACAAGCACTTGTATTTGCATTTTTCCTCCTTTGTGAGTAGCTTTAGGTAAAACGGAGTTTTAAATGAATAAAAATGAATCAATTATCAAAAATATAATTTTTAATATTTTTATACACATTCTATTTTATAAATATATAATATAGAGATAAAATATATATTACAGCAGACATTTCCTCCCCAGTCCAGTAGGAGGTGCTAAAAGCACAAAAAGATAAAAAGAAAAAAAAATCACATGACGTGCAACCGGAAGTGACCGTGAATCAGGAAGAAAACAATAACAACATCACGTGTTCATCAGCGCAGAGTCGGTGAGACGTTCTTAACTTCTAACAATATATTTAAACACAGCGCAGGAGTCTCACATTGACAACACATGCACATGCATACACATGTAGAAATAATAATAAAGCGTTTAAATGTGTTGAGCTGTTATTTGCAGCGTTCGATGATAATAAAGGCCGGATTTTCAGGGGATTTCCACTCAAGAGCGGATGGGTTTCGCTTTCAGTTCCAGACGCTGTGAGCTTCAGAAGATCTCTGGAGGTGTGTAGAGATGGAGGAGAAGCACATGCAGGCAGTGCTGATCTCTCTGCTGAGGCAGGATAAAGTCCAGCTGTGGACAGAGCCCTTCATCTCTGACCAGCAGAAGATCCAGGTGAGTGTAGCACCTACAGCTCTGCGCTTTCTGCTCTTCAGCGCTGGGAGCCCCCTGCTTCTACTACAAACAGAACAAAACAAACATGCTAACCACGAATTAACCATGGTTTTACTACAAATTCAATTCAATTCAAGTTTATTTGTGTAGCGCTTTTCACGATGTAAATCGTTGCAAAGCAGCTTTACCGAAAATGAAAGCTTCTACATTATATTTAGTAGTAGCTTATCAGTGGTGACTATCTCAAGATGATGTCCATATGGCAGAAATGTACAGTAAAAATCAAGCAATTAGTTAATGACGTAATCAAACAGATGGTGAACACTATTAACAGTAATGATTATATGTTGCAGTCAAACTTATAGCAAAATTTGGTAGTTTTGTATGTTGTCCAAAAAAATAAATAAAAAACATGGTAACCACAAATTAACCATGGTTTTGCAACACTAACCATAGTTTAATCATGGTAGTTGTAGTAAAACTGTGGTTATACAAATGGTAGTAAATACACCAAAAATCCATGGTTACTACAATTTTACTATAATAAAACCATGGATAATTTTCGTTTGGGAAGGTCACTTTAGGGTAACATTTTATTTTACGGTGTCATTGTTACACGTTACATGTACTGACTATTATAATAATAATAATAAATTATGCATAATTACATGCAAGTAACCCTAAGCCAAACCCTAACCATATAGTACATGTTTAAAACCATAACAAATAATTTAGATATGATATTGTTTTTGAAATCATATGACTGGAAACACTTGCGTCTAAAAATGCCTTGGAAAAAAAATCAGTTAGTATTGAATAATACATATACATAAACCCAAATAGGAAATAAAACAGTTATCAAATAAGCATGTGCCCTAAACTCCTGAAACATTGGTGTCTCATATTTTACAACAGTCACTGCAACTTATAATAGAAATCAGTTATGTGTGTGAAAAAAAAATCAGATGTAGCTGTAACTTAATTGCACTTTTTTTTCTAAGTAACTGATTACAATTACATTTATTTTGGGTAACACTTTATTTACAGTGTCATTGTTACACATGTTACATGTACTTGCTGTTATAATAACAATAAATTATGCATAATTATTACATGCAAGTAAGCCTAAGCCAAACTCCAATCCTAACCCTAACCATATAGTAAGCACATGTAATTAATTAATATTACTCAGTACTTAAATGTATAATTACACTGCAACAAGGACACCTTAAAATAAAGTGTAACCTTAGTTGTAATTGAATTATGTAATTTAGTTACATGTAACCGTTAACGTATATTTTACTTCATCTGCTCAGGAACTGGCTCAGAAATACGTGACAGCCACTGAGTTCACTCTGGAGGAGGTGATATCAACTCTGGAGAGCATCAGAGCAGACACCAGCAGGAAAGATGAAGGGAATAAACAGTTTAAAGAGACGGCAGTGGCCTCGCTGGAGCTGCACCTGCCCAAAAGAGAAGGAGAGGTACTGATGCATTCACATTCATTTACTCTACATGGACAGTAACGAAGTACTCTATTGACCTGATTAAAATGTACCAACAATCACATTTAAAAATACACTTTTTGATATACCATAAAAATAACAGGTAGCCCATCTGAATTATATAACAATTGTGACCCTGGAGCACAAAAGCAGTCATAAGTAGCACAGGTATATTTGTAGCAATAGCCAACAATACATTGTATGGGTCAAAATTATCCATTTTTCTTTTATGCCAAAAATCATTAGGATATTAAGTAAAGATCATGTTCCATGAAGATATTTTGTAAATTTCCTACTGTAAATATATCAAAACTTAATTTTTGATTAGTAATATGCATTGCTAAGAACTTCATTTGGACAACTTTAAAGGTGATTTTCTCAATATTTAGATTTTTTTGCACCCTCAGATTCCAGATTTTCAAATAGTTGTATCTCAGCCAAATATTGTCCTCCTAACAAACCATACATCAATGGAAAGCTTTATTATTATTTATTTATTCAGCTTTCAGATGATGTATAAATATCAATTTCCAAAAACTGACACTTAAGACTGGTTTTGTGGTCCAGGGTCACAATTAGGCTATCCATCTCATAGTAGCGTACCAAAGTTTTATTAACAGTAGAAGTGAAATCTTATTGTAGTCAAATCTGGGTACTGTCTTTTAAAGTCACTTACAGAGGAAGTAACACGACAGTCACGACTCATGCAGCTGTACGCTTTTCTTTTGTTTTCACTCGCGATCTTCTAACATTATTACAACACACATTATATTATGTATTTCATGGCTCACTCGTTTTGTGTGTATGTAGCGCCACCTATTGTTGCAGGTGTATTATTGACATGTCAAAGTCTAGACCCCGAATATAAGACGACTGCGTTATTTCAGATGTATTTCCAAGAAAAAAACATTGTCTTATATTCGGGTCAATACGGTACTTTTTTACTTGATTACTGTATTTAAGTACACTTTTTAAGTATCTGCACTTTACTTGAGTATTAATTTTTATGGAAACTTATGCTTTTAACTTCACTACACTTAAAAGACAAATATCATAGTTTTCACTCCATTACATTTCTATCAAGGTCCTAGAAGTAGAAAGTCATTACTATATCGATTTCCCAGCATTTTTTTGAACACTAACTAGTTGCAGATGTGATATTTATTTACAACAATTCAGCAATAAGAAGTTAATATTGTGATATATATTAGACACAATATTGTCTGATTTTGCAAAATTGTGTAAATGTTTCTGTAGGTTTCGTTTCTCTACAGTAGGTTTTTAACATTCTAAAAGCTCTTCATTCCAAAGATATACTACAAGCTAGTCAGTGTATTATTCAGGAGGCGTAATGTACTGTAAGTTGCATCAGAGGCGTAAGGTATTGCAAGTATTACATGCAACAATAATAAAACAGTGCATTTACATAAAAAGGAAATTTACTTTTAGTACTTTTAAAAGCAAGTACTTCTGTACTTTTACTTAAGTCTTTACAACTTTCACTTGTAATGGAGTAATATTTGACCAGCAGTATCTGTTCTTTCACTCAAGTAATAGAGTTGTGTACTTTGTCCAGCTCTGCATGTACTGTTTACTAATTTAACTCATGATTTGTTGTTGTTTTATTTATTTATTTATTTTAAGACTAAGAAAAAGAAAGTTCAATTAAAAACCAAACTGGACATCACCACGCAAGAGCTGAAGAAACAGTAAGTTTAAAACTGGACTGAAGCCCATTTCTTTGGAGGCCTGTTTCTGCAACGGAATAGAAAAATAAAAATAAAAATTGCAACATTTTTAAGATATTTTCAGATGTAGACCCTTCGTGTGATCGCTGTGGGCTTGCACCATCATCGGTGGCCAATATGTTTTGGAGCTGTTCAAAAATATCAACCTATTGGAAAAGCGTGTTCTGTTATTATCAAGAATATTGATTTTTTTTCTTGATAATTTAGATCTTCTGATGGCATTTTTTTTTTTTATTGTAGATTCTAAGATGGCTAAAACACTGCTGAGCACAGTATAGTTTCATTTGTCAGTCTACTAGCACAAAGATTATTATTAATAAACTGAAAACACAAAGCTGCACCTACACACCTGAGAAAATCAGATTCTCTTTGAAAAAGAAAGAAGAGAAATTTTATCAAATCTGGCAACCTTTGATAGATTGCTTTAATGATATTAATTCTAGTGTTCCCTATGTAAAAGTAAATTATTAAGCCAAGAAGAGGAATAAACTAATAAGTTGAGGTATCTGTTTACCCTTTTTTTGTATTTTATTTATTTATTAATTAACTGATTTGTTTGTTTATAATTTTTTCCCAACAGATACACAGGATATATACTTAACCCTTAACCCATAACCCTTGATCTCAGATATTATCAAGCCTTGATGTTGGTCAATATTTAAAATGATTCAGCCTGCTGTGTAACATGCTTTCGGATAGAGTTTGGAGTGCACAGGTCACATAAGTTAAATCAGTTATGCAGAATGTGCTCTTGAAGAAGAGACACTAGAAACACTTTGATCTCTATTCCTTTTGCTACTGGTAGACATTGTTAAAGTTATCCAGTGAGTTAATGTGTGTAAGTGTATATGTGTTGGTTTATATGTGCTGTATGGTTTTGTAGTGTTTAATAAAAGTCCAATAAATAAAGTAAAAAAAAAAAAAAAAATCAACATTTTTCTCACAATTCTGACTTTTTTCTTGCAGTTCTAAAAACAGAAAGTGCAATTCTGAGAAGAAAAGTCTGAATTCTGAGATATAAACTGGAAATTGTGTGATTAAAAAGTCACACTTACCTTTTAAAATGTTGATTCTCTGGTGGGGAAAAAAAAAACAGAAGATGTAAACTCAGAATTTAGAGAAAAATTGTGAAAAAAAAGTCAGAATTTTAAGATAAGTTGCAATTACCCTTTTTTGTTTTTTATTCCATGGCAAAAATGGGCTTCTAAACATTTCTGTTGCGATTCACTCATTTAAATCTTTTTTTTTTTTTTTTTTCAGTCTTTGTGTTTAATTTTAAACTTATTCTGCTTTAAAGGATGAGTGAAGAGTATGGATTCAAACACTTTAATCTGATTTTGATGGGAAAAATACTGTCTCCAGGTAAATACGTAATGTTTATATTAGAGCCTTTATTCATAGTTGTATTAATTACTGCACATTGTAACACAATCTGTGTTTGTTTAAGGGAAAAGGCTTGATGAACAGAATGTGAAGAACAACAGTAAGATCATGGTGCTGGTTGTGTCCTCGGAGCAGGAGAAGACTGAAATGCTGAAGAAAGAGGAGAAGAAGCGCCAGCAAGATGAAGGATTGCAGAGAACGCAGAAGGGTTTCCAGATCCTATCGGAGAGAGGTGAACCTTCAGTATTATGGTCACAAAACACTTTCCAGCGCCTCAGTTTTTCACAAATCTGTGATGCAAAATCAATGTGATTGCAATTTTTTTGCAATCCTGTTTGATTCGTCATTTAACTGCAAAATAATCACAAAAAGCAAAGCACCATTTAAAGTTATTGACCCATTAATATGATAAAGAAAATGCATGAATGCAAAAAAGTGCAGAACGTTCCGAATTTTAAGAGTTATTAAGTACAGTAAGCCGCGAAAAAGGACTCAATGCAGCACTCACGCATTAACTGATGCACGCACACAGAAAGCCGCTTATGATTCGCTTAAATGATCAAATACAACCAAAATGATGTCAAAATGCCCAGTATTCCCATAAAAATATCAATTGGATTCATGCATTAGATCTTGAAGTGACAGCAGCCTAATATACCTGCTGCTGTCTTTGTCATTAATGGTAGCAACAAAAGAAAAGAGAAAATCAGTCTCTGCTCTTGACTGAATCACTTTTGTAACTTTAATAAAGATTAGTATGTTTAATTCATACAGTAAAGACTGTGCAGGGTTTTATTTTACGTTTGATTATTCAGTTTCTGTGGTGTTTTGTGAACCTGAGTGCTAAACCTACCTGCGCTCTTTCTTTCATTTGTAACTTTGTCCTGTTGTTTGTCATTTTCTTTTGTTCCTATTTTTTTAACAGCAACATAAAAGTTTCAAAAAATCTTTTTAAAAGTTGTGTGTCAGATTTTGATAAGACCCAAAAAATATTTGTAGGACTGATCCTACAAACCTGTTTGAAGTCACATATATGTATTATATCATTTTATCATTTCTGTATTCATCAGACGGGAGTGAAGATCCAGCCACGACCCCGTTCTTAGAGATCGCCGATCAGAAAGGAAATCCGCTGCAGATCCCTGACAGCGAGAGGAAGGTGAATCCCATCGTCTTACTGTGAAGAGTTTTCCTATAAATGTCTTCCAGTCCTCTGAACCTCACAGAGATGAGATGAATTCTTTAGCATGCATACAGTATCTCCTTATGAATTGGTGTTATTTTTTTTCTCTTAAAGCATTAAGCATGTTAGTTTGTTGCTTGCATTAATGTCTGATCTCTTGTATTGATCAGGCTCTGATCCTGGCCATGGGTTTTCATGAGAAAGGTCGAGCTCTGATGAAGAAGAGGAGCCACGGCGCTGCTCTGTCTCACCTGCTGCAGGCCGACGAGCAGTTCAAGTACGACTTTATCAAACATTAAAACATTACCAACAGCATGAGAAAACATGCGGAAAAAAAGATTCAAACCTTAGAATCAATCATGACTGTTCACTATTCAAGCTTCAGGTTTCATTCCATCATCAGTAGAACAGAACACTGTCTTTTCTGGCTGTATATTTTCAAAAAAGCAAAGCGCAATCATTATGCAATGAAATGCATGAAAAACCACATGAAAAAATAATACAGTGACATCAGCGCTGTCTTCTGAAGAGCTGCTTTATAGCTGATTCAGATCTGAACTTTGAAATATCAACACTGTTATTGAACTGAATTGAAACAACATTGAACCAAACTACAGGATACAGCTCATTTGATTCTTAGAGAATCAATCATTTGACTCTTATAATATATGACTCATTTCATTGATTATATTATAGATGCAATGCATTTGATTCTTTTGCAAGTCGTTTGATTCTTAGAACATGACTCATTTAAATCTTATAGAATACATCGCCAGAAAATGATGCTTTTGATTCTTAGAATATGACTCGTTTGATTCTATAGAATCCAATACCTCTTTTGATATAAAATATGGTGTGTTCGATTCTTTTAGAATTCTACTTGTTTGATTTTAGAATATGACTCATTTGATTCTTATAGAATACGACTCATTTAAATCTTATATAATGCGACACCTTTGATTCTTGTAGAATCTGGCTTTTTTGATTCTTAGAATGTGACTCATTTGATTCAACTCCTTTGATTCTTGTAGAATATTCCAACTGGTTATATTCTTAGAATGTGACTCATTTGAATCTTGTAGAATACGACACCTTTGATTCTTGTAGACTATGACTTGTTTGATTCTTAGAATATGACTCATTTGATTCTTATATTACACAACTCCTTTGATTCTTGTAGAATATGACACATTTGGTTCTTATAGAATACATCTGGTTAGATTCTTAGAATATGGCTCATTTGATTCTTATACAATATGACTCATTTGATACTTGTATAATACAGCTGCTTTCATTCCAATAGACTGATTGATTTGATTCGTTTAAGAGCTGTGGAGTGTTAATCCAGTGCTGTGCTGTGATCATTATCTTGCATCTGCTAATGTGTGTTAATGTGTGTGTTGAGCAGTAAGTGTAACTCTGCGCTGCTGAGGACGGTGGATAACTACGCTGTTCTGCAGCTGGATGTGGTTTGGTGTTATCAGGCTCTGCAGCAGCTCGACTGTCTGAACGATGCCAGAGAGCGTCTGGAACGAGCCGAGGACTGCTTCAAGAGATGCTACGGAGAGCAGCAGAGCCGTCTGCAGCAGATCAAGGTCTGAGAACCACCTCGAGCATCTGAACACTGAGCTTCACATCACACACACGCATGTGTTTACAGCGTATGTCATGTGTTTCTGGCTCTCAGGGTCACACCGGAGGAGAGGACGTTCTCTTTCTGAGGCTCTATCTGCTCCAGAGTCTGCTGGCCTACCATGATGGCAAAAAGAACCAAGCGTTAAACAAGCTCAGAAACGTAAATGCTTACGTTTTTAATTATTCTGTTTCTATTACTGTGTTTATTTACTTTGATTACCAAACTCAAAAGAGCATCAAGTGGTAGTACTGCAGATTGAGATTCATCCCAGTGATCTGAATCTTTTGATTCTGTTCAACAAAAAGACTCGTTCACAATTGTTCAGTGAAACACCAGTAGATGGAAACCGCTGAGAGTATTTGGAACGAATCTTTGAATCGTTCGCCCAACACATTTGTTCATGAAATAAAACCCACATCACAGGCATGTTCACATATTAATGCTAATAAAAATCTATTTAAAAAATAGATATAAAATAAAAAATCAACAAATAAAAAAAAAAATCAACATTTCGGTAAATTAAAAAATATGTAATTTTTTTATGTATGTATGTATGTATGTATGTATGTATGTATTTATTTATTTATTCATTCATGAAAATGTAATATATTTAATTGTTCAAATAGAAATCATAGAGGTATAGTAACAAAAATGGTTTAATTCTAAACAATAAAATACAAAATAAATAAATAGATTTAAAAATCTAATAAATAAACAAATATAAAATAAAAAATAAATACAAAAAAATGGATAGAAAATAAAAATAAATTTGATATTTTTCATAAAAGCTATTTTTAAAATAAAATAACTAAATACATTTAAAAATCCAACCAATAAATAAGTAAATATATTTTAAAGTACAATAAAAAAATTATACAAAATATTTATAATTATTATTTGACTATGATATAATATAATATAAATTTCTTTATGAAAATATGTTTTCATAAAGAAAATGAAAGTATTTTTAGAACTTTTTTTTTTTTTTTTTTGCATTACAGCATTATTTTAAATATATTTAAGTGACCATATAGGCTCTTACAGGTACAGTTACAAAGACAGTTTACTTCTAAACAACAGAAAGACATTTCAGGTGAACAATAAAATGCTTCAGAATTATATGATTGTTTCTTAGAATATGACTTGTTTCATTCTTATAGTATACATCATTTCATATTTATATAATACAACTTGTTTGATTTGTAGAATTTGACTCGTTTAATACTGGTACAATCTGCCTTAATTAATTCTTATAGAATATGTCTCATTTGGTACTTATATCGTATGACTCTTTGAATTTTTATAGAAAATGACTTTATTATTATAGCATATTGATTCATTTGATTGTTGAAGAATATGACTTGTTTGATTCTTCTAGGTATGACTTGTTTCATTCTTCTAGAATATGACTCGTTTGATTCTTCTAGATATGACTCATTTGATTCTTGTAGAATCTGATTCTTCTAGATATGACTCGTTTGATTCTTCTAGATATGACTCATTTGATTCTTCTAGATATGACTCATTTGATTCTTGTAGAATCTGACTCGTCTGTGTGTGTTGGTCAGGTGGAGGAGCTGTATGGTCAGCTGTGTCTGGACCCTGAGAAGATGCTCCAGCTGATGGCTCTGGGTTTCTCGGAGCAGGAGGCGCGTCTGGGTCTGAGAGCCTGTCGAGGAGACGTGGAGGCGGCTGAGAGGCTCATCAGGCAGAAGAAGAAGGTGCTGCAGCGCAAACATATTCATAAAACACCACAGCCTTTCCTCACGTGAGTTAAACATGAGCTGATCTCTCATCAGGAGAAGAAGGAGCTGAAGGAGAGAGAGCGGGAGAAGAGGAGGCGCCGTCTGCAGGACATCAACACTCTGGTGGAGCTGGGCTTCAGTAAGAGAGACGCCGCCAGAGCCCTCCATCAGACCAGAGGAGACGTGGACAAGGCCTACGGGGTCAGAACACACACACGCTCACACACACACACACACACACACACACTTGTTTTGCTATCCTTGTGGGGACTTCCATAGGTGTAATGGTTTTTCTACTGTACAGACCGTATATTCTATTGCCTTACACCAACCCTACACCAGTGAATGAAATTTTTTTTTTTTTTTTTTTTTTTTTTTAAAAGTATGCATTTTTTTTTTTCCAGATTTTTAAAAAACATTTTGCAAAAGAAGAAAATGGATTAATACAAAACAAATTAATACAAGATTTATTAATGTGCATAAATTAATTGAATATATGCATATTAATAAACTAATTAATTTATTCATTCAGTTATGCATACTTATAAAAAATGTTCAGGTTTGTATTGAATGAAAAGAGAAAACAGACACAATATATGATCAACAAATCTTATCATATTTTCTAAAAAAAAAAAAAAAAAAATTATATAGAATGAAAAATAAAATATATCATCAAACCATCTATTCAGATATTTAAAACATTTTACAAAAGGAAAAAAAAAATAGGTGAATGAATAAATAAATTAATAAAAATAAATATATATATTGTTTATATTATGCATAAATATAAAAATACCATTATATATTAATAAAAACAAAGGAACATTCATGTTTAACTGCATCCACAAATATATATAAACATATATATGAAAAATGTATTTTTACAACAAAAAACTTTTTTCAACAAAAAAGGGAAAACGTGAGAAAATAAAAAAAAATACAAATAGATACACATATATAACTGTCCACAAGCATATATAAACATGAAAATACATATAAAAAACATTTCAGATTTTTAAAAAGAAAAACATAGATGAATACAAACAATTATTTAAAAAAAATGTGTAAATATAAAGATGCCATTATTGAATAATAAATGCATATATAACTGTGTTCTTATATATTATATTTTATAGATGTTTTTTGTTCAATTATTTTGTAAAGAGAAAACAGACAGGCTAAAAAATACATCATTTCAAATTTTTTGCTTTTTTAACTTTTTTACAACAGAAAAAAAAAAAATAAAAAATAAAAATAAATCTGCATATAATTCTGTTTAATATATAAAAATATTCAAGTCTGAAGAAAACTGAAGTGGGTTCCCAGATAGCACAAGTACATCTGCAAGATATCTGTTAAAGATCTCTTGATCTGGAAAGCATCTGCTGTGACAGACGTCTGTAAGATATCGGTTTTACATACATTCTAAATCATAAACATCTTGAAGACATCTAAAAGATGTCTATTTGACATCTAAAAGGAAACGTCCTATAGACGTATTGCAGATGAGCAAACACTCTAAAAAATATGTCTTCCAGATGTAAATGTAGATGTCAAATAGACGTCTCTGTGATGTGCGTGTGCTATCAGGGTTATAAACAGGTCTGTGTTGAGACTGAATGATGTTGTTCTGCAGGTTCTGCTGGACAGCGCTGAAGCTCAGAGTTCAGACAGCCAGACTAACCTGGATCAGGTGTGTTCCTGTGTGTGTGTTCATGCATGAATCCAGCTGTGAGCTCAGGATGATGCTGATGATTCTGTGTGTGTTTGAGCAGCTGCTGGCGCTGGGCTTTCAGATGGACATGGCCGACTCGGCGCTGAGGATCATGGGAGATGATCTGGCTCAGGCCACACAGATGCTGCTAGATAACCAGGGTGTGGTTCCTCCGGACCTCCTGTCTCCATCACCTCCATCCTCCTCCTCCGAGGAGCCCAGCACCTCCTCCGACTCCACCGGTGAGACCTGCATCCGCTCACGTGATCAATGGAAACAGACTAATATATGATCAACTTACAGAAAATCTGTTCTGCGTTTTAAAAACTTTTTACATTTTACATTACGAAAAAAATAGATTAAAAAAATATGGATATTTAAAATAGACTTTAAAAAGAACATTATAAAAACATTATTAAAAAAAAAAAAAAAAAAAAAATATATATATATATATATATATATATATATATATATATATATACTATGATAATATGATAATATATATATACACACACACACACACACACACACACACACAATATATGATCAACACAGATTAAAAACAAAAAAACAAAAAATGACATTAATACAAAAAAATCATAAAAAATAAACATTTAAAATAAATGAAAAATTCAAATATATGTCAACTGTTATATATATGATATAGAAAAGAGAAACCAGACACAATATATAGTCAAGAAACAGAAACAAATCAGATTTTTTTTTAATAGGAAAAAAATTAGAATAAAATATATATATATTTAAGAAAATGGTTATTTAAATACAAAAAAGAAAAATTAGATGAATACTAAAACACACACACACACACACATATATATATATATATATATATATATATATATAATAAATACATATTATAATTGCACAGATTTATATAATGCTATTATTTATTAGTAATAAAAAATAAATAAATGTGTATATTTAACTATGACCAAACAATAATACATTATTATAATTTATAATAAATAAAGATGTAAGATATAAAACATTGACAGTAACTTTAAAAATCTATAAAAATATATTATATATTATGTACATAATATACAGTTCATGTGTGTGTGTGTGTGTGTGTGTGTGTATATATATATATATATATGTGTTAATTTATTATTTTTATTATTTATTAATAATTAAGACATAAACAATTATTTTTAGTATTTATTTTTTTCATGTATTATTGTTTTATCTAATAATAATTATTTGTTTGATATAAAGACATCATGATGAGTGTGAGCTGCAGGTGTTTGAGGAGCTGTGTGTGTGTGTGTGTGTGTGTGTTCAGCGTCCGGCTCGAGTCGTCTGGACGAGGAGCTGGTGAACGAGGTTCTGGAGGACATTCCCAGACATGAAGAAGATTATCTGGACCTGACGCTGGACGAGGAGAAGCAGCTGATAGAGCAGATCAGATCCAGTCTGGAGAAACAGAGCTCGTCCTCCGGATGAAACCAGCTCAGCGTTCATTAACGAGTTGAGAATGTGTGCCATTTTATTTGTTTCAGTTAGCACTCGATCAAAAAAGAAAAGAACCTTGTATTTATACAATGATAATAGTAGTAATATCTGTTAATAATTTGAGTAATATTCTGAAGCTTGGTTGATGACGTATGTCAAAGAGCGATTGATTTATCTTTATTTAAAGATTGGCTGAAGGGAATGTTTGTTTGGTTTGATGGTGATTCTACACTAATTTCATGATCGGTTCAGTTGAAGCGCTTTCATTTCTTTCAGTTCGATTCTGATTCTTTTGTTCCAGTTTATAATGTTCAACTTCAGATGTTTGTTGAACATGCAATAAAGATTCGCTCGTTGTGAACGTTGACAGTGTCCACATTTTTTATTCTCACTACTCACTTAAAAAAAAAACATTCAAGTTGTGCATAAGAAAAAAGATTATTGGAATGTTTCTTAATTTTTAATTGTGAAATTAACAAGTAATGTGAAAATTGTGTAAAAAAAAAGTAAATCTAAATTTTTTTTTCAGCTTAGTTTTCAAATATATATATATATATATATATATATATAATTAATTGTGGTTTAATATTTTATTGAACTAGTTGAAATGAACTAGTGAAGGTAAATGAGTGAGTCAAAATTAAATTTTTATATATTTCTAAAAAAAAATTGTCTCTTCTGCTCACCAGGCCTGCATTTATTTGATCACAAATACAGTAAAAATTGTGATATATTACAATTTAATAATAGTTGTTTTTTATGTGAATGTGTGTTAAACTGTATTTTATTTCTGTGATGCGCAGCTGTATTTTCAGCATCATTACTCCAGTCTTCAGTGTCACATGATCCTTCAGAAATCATTCTAATATGCTGATTTGCTGCTCAAGAAACATTTCTGATTATTATCAATGTTGAAAACAGTTGTGCTGCACAATATTTTTGTGGAAACCATGAAAGAGTTTATTTTTCAGGATTCACAGACGAATAGAAAGTTCAAAAGAACAGCATTTATTTAAAATAGAAATCTATTGTGACATTATAAATGTCTTTACTGTCACTTTTGATCAATTTAATGCATCCTTGATTAATAAAAGTATATATATACATATATAATTTTTTTATTTTTTTATTTTTTTTTTGTTTAAATGACTGAACCCAAATGTTTGAAGAGTAGAGTGTTTGTAAATGTGAAGCTGAACTGATGTTGATGGCAGTGTGATGAAGTCAGAGACAGACACAGAGACTCTTGTGTGATAAAATACCATCTTGACTGTGGTTTTGAGAGTTTATTTTACATATTGAGAGAGAAACGGGGGTCACGGGAGGATGGAGGGTTTAGAAGTAGTTGACGACCCTGCGGATGGACTGGATGTTGGGATTCTGCGCATGCCACTCGTTATGACTGCAGTAATTACCTCGCTCCACGATGTACATGCGGCCGCGGAAGTTCGGCTCTTCATACATCACCCACCTGAAGATTAGACCACATACCACAGAAATAAATGTCAAATATGTGACCCTGGAGCACAAAAACAGTCATAGTCAATTTCTGGAAATTGAGATTTATACATCATCTGAGAGCTGAATAAATAATCTTTCCATTGATGTATGGTTTGTTAGGATAGGACAATATTTGGCTGAGATACAATTATTTGAAAATCTGGAATCTGAGGGTGCAAAAAAATCAAAATATTGAGAAAATCACCTTTAAAGTTGTTCAAATGAAGTTCTTAGCAATGCATATTACTAATCAAAAATGAAGTTTTGATATATTTACGGTAGGAAATTTACAAAATATCTTCATGGAAGATGATCTTTACTTAATATCCTAATGATTTTTGGCATAAAAGAAAAATGGATAATTTTGACCCATACAATGTATTGTTGGCTATTGCTACAAATATACCTGTGCTACTTATGACTGCTTTTGTGCTCCAGGGTCACATATTAATGAACATTAACATTAAAATAAATAAATAAATAAAACTAAAATAAATAAAACTTGAACTTCAAAAAATTCTAGCACTAAAATTACTAAAACTAAAATTAAAGCTAAAAAAAAGACAAGCATATAACATTAACAAACTAAAACTAAAAAAATAAAAATAGAAATACAGCTGAAATAAAATATGAATAGTAGATGAAAAACAAACTTCAACAAAAATTAAAAATGTTGCTTTGGCAACTAACTAAAATAAAAATCTAAGTTCTAAAATAATAATAAAAACTAAATATAAATAATGCAACAGACTAATAGAGATGACAATGACAATGTCAAAATAATCTAAAACTAAGACAAATGTTGGCATTTTAAATAAAGTTAATAAAATAATATAGTAAAGAATGAATATTAGATGAATAAATTAAACATCAAAAACTTTAAATGAAATACATTTACAAAATAAGTACTAAATTTAAAAAATAAATTATAAAAACTGACAATATCATTAAAACAAATTAAAATTAAAAAATAATCAGAATATTAATAAAGACTGTAACAGTAAACAAATAATGGTGTTCATCGCTAACTCTTTTTTTCTAGAAGAAATGCTGCACTTTAAACTATTTTCAACTTGTATAAGTTTGTAGTCCATTTTTATGGCCACATTTGTACTTTTATAAGTGCATCTGTCACTAAAGCGATCAAACATGTTGAGAAACTGGAGCAGCTGCAGCATCTGAACATGCATCTGTGATCTTAATTACACTGTGAACTCTGAACAGAATGAGAGAGTGAATATCTCGTTAGTGCATGGATTAATCAGCATGAGTGATGAGAGTGGACTCACGCTCCATCTCCGAACACTCGCACGGAGTTGACGCAGTTGGTGTTGAATCCACGGCTCTGAAGGAAGGGACAGTCGTCGCACAGATCCATGCACTGACCCGTGTAGTTACAGCCCTCGAACAGCTGCATGCGGTACTGCTCGCCGTGCTGAAGGAAAACAGACCACAAAATCATGACGTCTGTTAATGCACAGCCTTCGAGATGCATCTCGTGTCATCCTGTCCTGTTTAGTGCATTCGAGCCCTTGATAGTGTGCTCGAGTCGAGTCGAGCTTTATTGTCATTAACACTAAATGTGTGCTCATACAGTGGAATTAAATGTCATGTCTCACAGGAACACAGTGCTACATAATTAAACATAAATATAAACAACACTAGACATAAGAAACCATTTTTTAAACCTATACACAGCTAACTTACTGAAAGCGGTACTCTAACTATAGTGTATTATAAATAATTGACTATACATATACATAATCTAAGACAGACTTTACATAATACCCGTACATGATATTGTGCAAAAGAGGTATTTAAGGGTAAGAAGCAAATAGTGCAAAATGATTTGTGGTGCATTCGCAAGTAAACATTTCTTATTCTTATTAAGTCCTTATAACGGAGTGTTTTTTGCTAGAATGTAAAATTTCATGACAATTTTTTCACATATTTCTAAAGTATGAAGTATAGGCTACAATACTGAATGATATAGGCCTACCACATCCCAATCTAAAAAAAAAAAAGTTACCTAAAATAAAATAAATAAAATAAAATTACTTTTTGTCAGGTTTTTGACATTTTTGTTAAGTTTAACTGAGAACTAAAATGAAAACTGAAAACTAAAGTAAAAATTCTTTAAAAATAGAAACAGAATCAAATGCTAAAACAACAAACTTACTAAATTCTTAACTAAAATTAAAATGAAAATTCTTAAAAATAGACATGATAAAAAATAAATAAATAAATACTAAAAATAATGAAAACCCACAACAAAATTACTAGCTAAAATTTTAAATGAAATTAAAATGAAAATGGAAAATCTAAAAATAAATACTAGGCTAATTGAAAATATTTACAAACATATATTATACCCTAAAATAATCCTGCAACTTAATATTCCATAGTGATAAATGTAACAAGGTCATGTGACATTGTTTATCACTGATCGTAGGCTATAATGTAAAAAAAATATATATATATATGCTGTATTTATAAATAGTACAAAGGTTTAAAATAATGAAAATAGTATAGAAATTATAGGGTGTCATGCTATGTTTTAATGCATGGCAAGTTTTAAATAAAAAATTATTAATCACGATTAATTGCATCCAAAATAAAAGTTGTGTACATAATATATGTGTGTGTGCTGTGTATATTATATAAAGACATACATATACAGTGTATATTTAGAAAATATTTACATGCATATATTTATATTAATATAATTTATATTATATATAAATATATTTGATATATAAACATAACATTTTTAACATTGTATACATATATATACACACACACATAAAAATAGAGCAGAAAAATTAAGCTAGTGTTAGAGTTTTTTTTTACAAAACAAGCAGTTAGAAAGTGAATAGAGCGTGCTAGAGTTGAAATGAAGAAGGCAGAGGTGTGTTCTCACCATCCTGATTGGTTTGCAGGAGCCCATGTGATCGTTGTGTGCGTTCCAGCGCTGGAACTCGGGGTACTCTCCGCGCTCGAGGATGTACTGCTGGCCCTTGAAGTCCGGATGATCGAAGCAGATCCAGGCAGCGCTCTCCACGCGAATAGAGTTAACTCTGTTCATGAAGCCGCGGTCCTGGAAGTTATCGCAGTCTCCATAGACCTCCAGTCTCCGGCCGGTGAAGCAGCGGCCCTCGTAAAACACGATCTGAGGAGCAGAGGCCAGGCTTTCAGTCAGAAATCATCAGCTGAGAGAGCATTTCTTCTGAAGGCCTTTCAATTTATGTGTTACGGCCCAGGACTTGAGTCTGAGAATAACATCAGTAAAGGGTTTTACACCAGACTGCTTGTGTTCTCTCTTTCTTTATTATTATTTTATTTTATTGGATTATTATCTTTATTATTATTATTCTTTATATATATATATATATATATATATATATATATATATATATATATATATATATTCTTTTTACTAGTCAAGGTTAATGGCAATAAAGTCTGCAGGCTTTTTGGCCCATGTTTTAAAGTCTTCTGGCACTTATCTGTATTTCATTCTTTATAATAGTTGGAATAATTTACATATGTATGCACGAATGTGTTTGAGCTCACCTAGAAATTCCAGACAATTATGTTGTTTGGCAATAAATAAAAAATAAATAAAATAATCAGCACACAAATGGGAAGTGAAAGAGCTTCAGGGTTGGGCCAATAAACAAAAAACAGAATCTACCTTTTTCCTGAAAAAGCTTACTACGCTACAAAGAAAAAAATCTGAAAACCCCCCAAACAAATAAACTCTGAAGATGACTTTCTTGAATGTCAAACTGTAAGTGTCAAATAAAAAAAGATGACAGAAACTCTCCAAGTCAAGGTTATTACTGTTAACTTAAACTAAAATCATTAAAAACATTACTTAATATTAAATTAAAACAAATAAAAAATTACAAAAATCCCATGGCAACATTTCTCTTTTTCATTACATTTGAATTAAAGTACCAGTGTAAACTAAAACTAAATAAATAAAAAAATAAAACAAACAATCTAAAAATAACAAATAAAAATGGTTAAAACTATACAGACATAAAAAAAAAATACTACAATTTTAAGTACCAACATAAACTAAACCTAAATAAATAAATAAATAAATAAATAAATAAATCAATAAATCAATAAATCAATAAATAAAGACTAAAACTAATGCAAAACTGGACATATTAAAAAATACTAAAACTTAAACTAAAATTACAATTACAATGTCAAACTGTAAATATTGTGTAAAAATGATAACAGAAACTCTCCAAGTAGAGATTTATTGTTAACTAAAGCATTATTTAAAATAAAATACACATTAACTGAAATAAAGAAAATTAAAAAAAAAAAAACATTTATAAAAATTCAGAAAAACTAAAACTAATAAATAAATATGAATAAAAACTATATAGACTTTAAAAAACAACCAAAAACTAATAAAAATGACAAAAATATAATAAAACTTTAACTAATATTAAAATGAAAAGAGAAAATATAAAAATAAAATCTAATTCATGATGTCAAAGTGTAAATGCGATGTAAAACAATGACAGAAACTCTCCAAACCAGAGTCATAATTAACTAAAACCATTAAGAAATTTAAAATTAATGGAAATTTTTATTTATTTATTAATTTTTTTAATTCAGCTAGTTGCCAAGGCAACATTTCATAGTGTAAACGGAAGTATTAAAATAAACAAAAACTAAATAAAAAAGAAATAAATAAAAAGAAATAAACTAATACTAATAAATAAAAATTTGTGAAAACTACTGTATATAAACATTTAAAAGCAAGAAAAGCTAATAAAAATGAAAAAAAAAAAAAAAAAACCTAAGGTTAAAATGAAAATAAAAAAATATATATACATATATAAAAATAAAATCTAATTCAAAATAATAACAAAATGTATAACAGTATCTCAGTGATACTAAAATAACCCTGCAGGCATGAAGGGGCCTAAAGGAGGTCAAAGATCGGGGTTTGATGGATTCTGGACTAAACTCTGCTGACCAATCACACTCTTACCTTTCCAGAATACTGCGACATCTCCACTGGATTGTGTCCAAACTCACCCACACGCACCAAAGTGTGAGAGGGAAAAGTTGGACGGGTCAATATATACGGGCGACACGATCTCGCGAGATCCGCTGCACAATGAAGAGCTTTAGGCTTCTGCTGACGCCACGCTTTCCTCGTCCTGCTGATGCTGGGCTTTGAGCGCAATAGATTTTGCTTCGCTCGACTTTGTGTCTCATTCTGACATCAGATCATTCTTCTGCTTTCATATCCCAGGGTTTGAAGCAAGATGTTCGTGAGGATTATTCATGTTTCACACTTTATCTGGATGCTTTTTGATGGAAAACAAACAAGCATCACTCACATGTTCAAAGCAGATCTGAACTGATTCAAAAATGAATCAAATTTGACAGTCGTTCAGAACACAGACAGATACATCACTGTTACTGATTTAATATACTATAAATATATTTAAAATATAAATATATAATATATAAATATATAAAATATAAATATATTTTCAATTAATATTTTGAATTGATTTTATTTTTGTTTTTCATTAGTATTTTAATTTTAGCTTGAATAATTGTTTTTGTCATTTTTATTACATATATATATATATATATATATATATATATATATATATATATATATATATATATATATATAGTTTCAGTTAATGAAATATATAACTGAAATGTATTTAAATTAATTAAATTAATTTTATTAGTTTATGTTAACAATAGTTTCTATATATATATAAATATTGTATATATATATATATATATATATATATATTATATATGTATATATATATATATTCTATTTGTATTTTAATTTTAGTTAGTTTTAGTAAATTAGTTGTTTTTCGTAGTTCTTATTAGCTGTTAAAATACCTTTTATTTAATGATTTGCATATATACATACATACACATATATATATATTATTAGTTTTATTCCAGTTGTAGTTTTAGTTAAGGAAATCACCTGAAACTAAATGAAAATGAGAAATGCAGTATTTAATTTTAATGTTTGATTTAATAGTAATCAAGTACGCTTTGTTTGTTTGTTTGTTTGTTTTAGTTAACGATGTTTCAATTTAGTTTTTATTTTTATACTCTCCATTCCTATTTTAGTAATTTTGTTGTTTTTGTCATTTCTATTAGTTTTTATTTTATTTTGTTGTTTTTGTCATTTCTATTAGTTTTTATTTTATATATATATATATATATATATATATATATATGTGTGTGTGTGTGTGTGTGTGTGTGTGTGTTTGTATGTATATATAGTTTTTATTCTTTTTATTTAAATTTTAGTTGTAGATATTCAAGGAAATCAACTCAAAGTAAACAAAAATGAGAAATGTTGCAGCTGACAAGTTTTTTTTTTAACATTTTATTTCAAGCATTTTATTTTTATTAATTTAACAATAATAACCCTGAACTCAATCACACATACAGACTATAAAAAGAGCTTTTATGAAGCATAAATATCTTGTTCTTTCAGTAAATAATAGAGAAACCATCATCTGTGATTGTACTATTGCTTTACTTCACATTTTTAATCAAACAGCCCTGTTATCATTTCAGATCGATTATTACACGTGTAATTAGTTTTTAATCAGATCATCCTGCCTGGTCTTTATCAGCATCAGAACATTAATCTTGTTCAGATCACATTTATCTTGTTGAGCGTTTATGAATCAGAGGATTGAAACTGACTCTATTATAAACTTTCTGCTTAATTCACCGTAAATAAATCAATAAATAAATAAATACATATTTTAAGCATCTTTTGAACTTCTGATCTTATAAAACTGATCTTGTTTGTTTGATCAAACAGGATGAATGTTTTTAGAGCAACACAAACCATCAAAACATCCCAGAATTCATCAAATCCTCTGATACTTACTGATGTTTGTGCTGCTTTCCCTCCAGAATGATGTCACTTCCTGCAGGATGATGTCA
The DNA here is from genome assembly GCA_039654775.1 of Spinibarbus caldwelli. NCBI lineage: Eukaryota > Metazoa > Chordata > Actinopteri > Cypriniformes > Cyprinidae > Spinibarbus > Spinibarbus caldwelli. Next base: position 1,563,211 of record CM077262.1, on the reverse strand, counting down.
TTCAGGAAGTGGTTTCTGTTAGTTCAAGGCATTTTTATGAAAGACTGACAGGATGGATTAAAACACATTTAATCTGAAATATTCCAATTAAAATAGAAAACAAAGAAATACCTGGAATATTTTAAATGGATTTCTTAAAAAAAAAAAAAGGTTAATATTTGAATTTCTTCAAGGCTTAATAGAGTTTATATAAACCTGACAGAAATCTGACAAAACCAAGTCAAAATCTTGAGCTTTTTTATATATATACAATAGTTTTTTTTAATATATTAAATTAGCTTTTATTTGAATATTTTTCATTTCTATTTTAATTTTAGATTTTAATGTTTTTTTTTTGTAATTTTGTTTTGCCATTTTTATTATTATTATTTTAAATATGTATTTGTAGTTTTTATTAACTTTTATTTCTTAAACTAAATGAAATTGAGAAATGTAGCTGAAAATGAGTTTTAGTTAACAATATTCTAAATTATTTTTTTTTTACTTTCATATTTTCTATGTTTTCATTTAGTTTTATTAACATCGTTGTGGTTTTTGTAATTTGCATTATTTTAAAAAATATTGCTATAAAAGCTTTTAAATTTTATTTCAGTTTTAGTTTCATATATTTAAGGAAATCAACTTTAAATAAAAATGAGAAATGATGTATATTTGACCTCATCAGAATGCCATCACTGTAATGCTAAATTTTTACATAATTATAAAATGTTACATTAAGCATATTTTATATCTATCTATACATCTATATTTATATGTATATATATATATTATCTATTTATATATATATACATACATACATACATACACACATACATATATCACCAAAATCTTATACATTATTTAAATTAAGCATGAGAAATATATATATACATATTATTTTTTGCATCAAAAAATCTGTGTGTGCTAAAATATTAATGATTAAGAAAAAAAAAGAATCTAAAACTATATTCTCATTAGGAAGACATTTTTGTCAGTGTATGTGTGTAATCAGTAACAGCCTTGAGTTCATATTTCTATAAATCACAGCAAGCGACTCGAGTGATAGTGAAACAAAATGCTGCGTTTAATGATTACAATCAAAAAAGTCCAACAACATTCACAACTGAATGAATGCTGCCGACTTTATTGGCCATAATTACCGTTTAAGAAACACGATATACAAATTCCAGAGGGTTTGGGGAACAGAGAGGAGGATGAGAGGTAGAGAAGAGCGAAACGCAAACGTAAGGCTGAGACGCACACCAGTGTGTGTGTGTGTGTGTGTGTGTGTGTTATTCACAGACAGATTCTGTCTCACAAAGGAATAAATAAAAGAAAAATATCACACAACTAAAAAATTAAGTCAAATGAAGTATAAAAAGGTTTAAAAGAAAAAGCCGACATGTCTATATGCAGGAAACAGGCAGTTAGCCACTTCAAGTAGAGGGATTGGTTTCCCAGTGTCCAGTGCTGCAAACAGACTTTTCTAGCAAACATCTCAAGATAAATGTCTTGAACCCTGTTCAAATCCATTAAACCTAGAACTAGACCAGAAAACACAAGCCAAGCCCAAACTCCAGCCTCAAACAAACATGCTTGCTAGAAAAGTTTGTGCTGGTTCTCCGGTGGGCGGGGCAGACTGTGGGAGAGGGGCGGGGCCAGGGCAGGGAGGGGCGGGGTTATCTACATCATTGAGCAGGGTGTCCGGCCCTGAGGAGCGCCGCCGTCTATCTTCTCCGCCTCCAGGATTATCCTCTTAAACACCTCCACGGCCGTCTGCGAACAAACACACGGAAATATGATGCGAAAAAATCATGATTGGGATCCATTCATCACTTTATCTTTCGGTGACGCTATTTCAGCTAAAAAATTAAAAATTAAAAACATTAAAAAGAATAATAAATCATTACATGAAATAAAATAAATGTTAAATGGTATAATTTTTTTTTTATTAAAATTAAAATAAATTTAAATAAATTTAAAATTTAAAGTTTTTTTTTAGTTTGTCATTTCTATTAGTTTTTTATTTTTATATATATATATATATATATGTTTGTATGTATATATAGTTTTTATTAATTTTATTTAAATTTTAGTTGTAGATATTCAAGGAAATCAACTCAAAGTAAACAAAAATGAGGAATGTTGTAGCTGAAATAAGTATAAAAAAAAAAAAAATTTATTTCAAGCATTTTATTTTCTTAATTTAACAATAATAACCCTAAACTCAATCATACATAGTCTATAAAAAAAAAAAAACTAAAAACATTTAAAAAAAAAAAAAAAAACAATAAATCATTACATGAAAAAATAAATGCAGTTTAAAAAAAATTTAACTGCAGTATAAGATATGCAGTATAAAATATTTCCAGTTTTTTAAAATTAAAATTAAATTAGATTTAAATTAATTTAAAATGTAAAGGTTTTTTTTTTAGTTTTTGTCATTTGTATTAGTTTTTAATTTTGCATATATATATATATATATATATTTTTTTTTTTATTAATTTTAATTGTGATCCATTCATCACTTTATCTTCCAGTGATGCTATTTCAGCTAAAAAAACAAAACAAAAGAAAACTAAGAACATAAAAAAAAAAAAAAAAATCATTACATGAAAAAATAAATGTTAACTGGTATAATATATATAAGTAAATTAAAATGAAATTTAATTTAAATAAATTTAAAGTTTTTTTTGTTTTTAAAATGAAGTTTTTTTTTCATTTTCCTTTAGTTTTACTTGATGTTCTAAAATAACTGTAACAAAATCAATAAAAAGCTACATAAACATTTTAAAACAACAAAACATAAAAATGACAAACACACCAAAAGTACTAAAACCTATATGAAAATAAAATCTAATTTAAATATTAAAACTATAATATCTCAAAAAAGCTAAAATAACACTGCCAGAGTAGTCTAAAAAAAAAAAAAATAAAACATTTAAATTATTAAAACAGCAACAAATTTTTAAGAAGACCACCAGAAAGGAAAATCATAGCAAAGACACAAATATAAATATAGCAATAGCATAATAACATGATAAATCAATGGCATCTTCCCATATAATATCTTTAAAAAAATTTAAATATTATATGTAAGATATTAATTAAAGGTTTAAATATTTGTTCTGTCAAAAAATTCTTGTGTGATGTTATTATTTTAATGCAAAAAAAATACATTTTTATTTTTATTTTTTTTTTTTTTTTTACATTTTACCACTGAAAATAGGCCACAAAATATTATGCAGAAGAAATGAGTTTATAATGCACTGGGCATCATAAACTGGTTCATTATCAAATCATAATTTTGCACTGAATTTTCATTCTCATATTGATGCATTAATGATTAATATTGTATTGTTACACAAAAGTATGCAGTTTTAAATTTCTCAGTTCAGGATTATTTGCTGGAAAAAATACATAAAAATGTGCTACATAAAATAAAACAAAATATAAAAAATAAACTTATTTTATTTAAGCTACCTGCCAAGAAATTAATTCTGATTTTCATTTAGTTGAACTTGATGTACTAAAATAACTAAACGGTAATGAATTAGTTAAAACTATACAGACATTTAAAAAAAAAAAAAAAATTAACTAAAATTAAAAGAAAAAAATAAAATTAAAATATAAACATAAAAACTTAAATAAAAACTATAATACTATCTCAGTGATATTAAAATTAGTGCTGTCAAACAATTTATCGCAATTAATTGCATCCAAAATAAAAGTTTTTGTTTACATAATATATGTGTGTGTACTGTGTATATTTATTGTATATATAAACACACACATACAGTATATATTTTGAAAATATTTACATGTATATACATTTATAGTCTTATATTTTATAGCATATATAAATATATTTAATATATAAACATTTTTCTAAAATATATACATGCATGTGTTTGTATTTATATGTACAAAATAAATATACACAGTACACACATACACATATTATGTGAACAAAAACTTTTATTTTGGATGTGATTAATCGTTTGACAGCACAAAAAAACAGTGTCTGTACCCAATTAAAAAAACAAAACAAATGAAACAATGAAAACAGGCATCATTATCAGTAAGTACCAAAAATGAAAGTTTTGGTATTGCCCTTTTCTGTGAAAAAGTGGTATCGGAACATCCCTAATAATACTACTACTACTACTACTACTACTACTAATAATAATAATAATAATAATAATAACAATAATGTAGTGTAAATCAGACGGTAGGATTCAGCAGAGAATGAATGCAATCAGCTGCAGCTCTTCATCAACACTTCTACAAATAAAGCTGATTCTCCTGCGAGACGTCCATCAGGACAAACCTTCACATCAGAAACTCAACATCACAAACACGTTCAGTCAGAGTCTGGAAGAACGTCTCGAGACGCGAGACTGAATAATGAGAGGAACTGATTATTATACTAATACTGAACGTCTGCTGGATCAGACGTCATCGACTCGTTCACGTCTCACAGAAGAATCATCAGACAGTTCCTCAGAGAAGAAAACGCTAGAGGAAGAGGAAGAGGAAGGAGGTGAGACAGGAAACGCATCATCACCTGATTCTCTTTGGCTGAGGACTCCATGAACGCTGCGTTCCATGATTCTGCCAAAGCTTTGCCCTCTTCACAGCTGATAACACTGAGAAAAACCAAACAAATCTTTATTTGAACTCTCTGAGATCAAAATAACATACAAAACAATCACTAATGATACATTCATGATTAAACTTTTGCATTGCAATAACTCCAAATATCAATGGATTCAAAAATGTTTCAAATTATAACTTCAACTTCACTGAACTAATGATTTGACTCATTAAATACAGGCGTTTATATGCACATCAATGATTTATCAGTCAGATTGTGTTGATATTCAGATTAGGATCGAGTGTAAATGACCTGAACATTTGCAGTTTGTGACCGTGTTTTTTTTAATTTTATTTCAGCTTTATTTCAATTAGCAAAAATGTAAAAAATAGTTTTAAAGATAAAACCTTGATGAAAAATAGTTTTCAGATAAAAAAAAAAGTTTTATTTTACCATTATTTATATACTATTATAGTTTTTATTAATATTTTAATATTTCATTAAGATTTTATTAATATTAGCTTTTATTTTTACATATATTTTTTAGTTTCCATTTTAATTCTAGTTTAACTTTTAGTAACTTTTATGTGCTTTTATCATTATTATTTGTTTTTAAATATTTAAATATTACTACTGGGGTTTTCATTTATTTTTATTTCAGTTTTATTTAGTTTTCATTAATGAGATGTGATTATGAATGAACGCTGGACAAGTAAGAGTTAAATCTGAATCCTGACAGAGGCAGAATCTCAGAGGATCGATACACTGCAGACGACATACACACAGTCTCTGCATGTCGATGTGTGTGAGTGTGTGTGTGTGTGTGTGTGTGTGTGTGTGTGTGTATGTGTATTGTTAGGAATTCATGAGTTTGAAATATATATCCTGAACATGAAGTTTAATACTCCATCACATCAATATGAGCACTAGAGAGGAGCGACTAACTAATATCTTGAAGAAAATAAAGTAATTATTCTCTGATTTACACAAAACGCTGAAAAATAAAAAATAAAAAAAATCCAGAAAAAGTCAAGATCTGATTGAGATCTGACATGATGAAACAGAAGTGCACTTAGAATATTAATGAAATAAAGACTTAGAGACACATGACCCTTTCTTATTTTAAAAAGCACATTTTGTAATAAAGTTTTACTTTAAAAGCACATTTTAAATTAAAAAAGAAAAAATATTCAATAAATAAAGTATTAAATACAAATTATTATTGCTATTACTATAACTTACATATTATATATAAAAAATATATTTTAGTAGATATATATATATATATATATATATATCTACTAAAATACTACACGTTACACACATGCAGATGTTTAGTTGCGCACGTTAGTATCATTAAGATACTATTATAGTAAAAAAAAAAAAATATATATATATATATATATATATATATATATATATATATATATATATATATATATATATTTTTTTTTTTACTATAATAGTATCTTAATGATACTAATGTGCGCAACTAAACATCTGCATGTGTGTAACGTGTAGGACTCTAAACATGTTCCCAGCATGCACTTGATCCTGTGATCGACCCGTATATCAGAGCGCTGAGACCTCGAGACCAAATCTCTCACACACACACACACACACACACACACACACACACACACACACACACACACACACACACACAGCCTGGCGTCACGTACCGTTCCATGTGAAGGTCTTTCTTATTGCCCACCAGCATTATGGGTACTCTAGGAAAAGAGGGCATTAGGACATTACTGATGAACATTTATAACACATACAGACATGAACTCACAGTTTAATGAAATTGATCACATTGTGGAAGTAAAATTAACTGTAATATGAACCAACCTGAATTATCAAAACAATTACAGTCTCGGTAATAGAAAAACTGGACTCTGCAAATTCTAAACTAAATAATATATATATTATATTATATTATATTATATATATATATAAATAAATAAATATTCAATATTTGTTTTTAAATATTACTTTGCTTTGGGGAAAAAAGAACTTCGCAAATGCTAAATTTAATAAATATTTTTGTTTGAACAAAAAACTAACCTTTGCAAATGCTAAATAAAAACATACATATATTTTTGTCTTTAGAAATTATCTTTGCAAATGCTAAATTAAACACACACACACATATATATATATATATATATATATATATATATATATATATATATATATATATATATATATATATATATATATATAAATAATACAAATAAAATGAAATATTTGGTTAAAAAAACCCTGAACTTTGCAAGAGCTAAATAAAAATGAATAAAAAAAAAAATACATATTTTTTGTTTTAAAAATAAAAAACTGAACTTTGCAAATGCTAAATTAAGAAAAATATATACTTACTGTACTTTTCCCACCATATCCAACAACTTTTCATGGATAACTTTTACTACTTCAAAACTGCAAAAAAGAGGGAGAGACAGATCAGAAAACTATCAGATAATTTTAACTAAAGTTATTTAAAAATGAGAATAAAACAGGCATTAATCAGAGGATAAAATTACTGTAAAACATCTCATGGCTTATTCCATCATTCATAAAGCAATAAAAGACCTTCACTATCTTCACCAGAAATCAAAGCACGACTAACAGTCCCTTAATGTTCAGAACATCACATCTGATCTTATTTAATAACTCTGTGAGAGAGCTGAGATCTTCTAGAAATAAGATGTCATGTCTCAAACTAATGAGAATTCAATCAGATGCAATGTTTTATTCATAAACCATATTCTGACAGTCATCAGCAGCAGATTTTCATCTTCACATCCGGAATCAGCCTCAAAGCCGACTGTGCTTCAAAGAGAAACCCTGAGAAATGATCCAGCATCAGCATCTCTTACCTTTTATTTGACGTGACTGAATACACCAGAATGTAGCCGTTGATATCTATGGAGTAAGTCTGAGGGAAAATCGAGTATTCATCCTGAAAGAAGAATTCAAAACACACTTCAGAGAGATGAAATCAAAATTCCATTCAAAGAATTCATGACATTATATTTTTATAAGAACATTTTGCCATCAGTGCAGTGTTGTTTTAGTATTACTAATAAACTATTACATTCATTAATATTTTGAATTAGATTTTACATTTTCAGTTTTCATTTTAATTTTAGTTTAAATTTTAATAATTTTATGTTTTTTATAATATATATTTTTTAATATTTTTATTTAGCTTTCATTTGTTCTTATTTCAATTTCATTCATTTTAGTACATCAAATTAAACTTGTTTTATTTTGGTTAAATTTTCAGTTTTTTAAAGTTTAAGTTTATCATCTAATATTTATTCATGCTGTCAAACGATTAATCACGATTAAATCGCATCCAAAATAAAAGTTTTTGTTTGTCTGTATTTATATACACACACACACACACACACACACACACATATATATATATATAAAATAAATAATTATATTCAATATATAAACATAACATATTTTTCTGAAATATATACACGCATGTGTATTTATATATACACAGCACACATATTATACAAATTTTAAAACAAATTTTAATGATTTAATTTTAATTTTAGTTAAAAACAACAACACTGCATCTGTGTCTAGCTGTGTCAAAGGTTCATGGCCTAATTCATTTCTGCATTAAAATGTGTTTCAGAATCATGCATTTTCTCTTGCACTGGACTCCAGAATGTTTGATGTTGCTGTAAAGTGTTTTTTGTAAAACAACAATGAAAGTTGAACTCAGTGACAGCTGTACAGGTGTAAATACAGACGTGTTTCTCACCTGTCCTGCTGTGTCGACCAGCTGCAGGTGATACTCCTGACCGTTCACTGTGATCATTTTCGTAAATGCTGAAAAAAGAAATAAAAGACACCAGATCAAAACTCAGAAATATTACAATTTAAAACAGCTGTTTTCTATGTGAATATCTGTTAAACTGTAATTTATTTCTGTGATCAAAGCAGTATTTTCAGCATCATTACTCCAGTCTTCAGTCACATGATCCTTCAGAAATCATTCTAATATGCTGATTTACTGCTCAAGAATCATTTCTGATTATTATCAATGTTGAAAACAGTTGTGCTGCACAATATTTTTGTGGAAACCGTGATACATTTTATTTTGTCAAAAAGAAAGGGATTGGCCAAGAGTTCATGATGCAAATAGTGAAATAATGTCTCAGTTCTGGATGGTATTAAACGGTTTGGGATGGATTAAATCATGAAAACGTCTCATAGTGAGTCTCTCTGAACATTCAACAAAAGACTGTAACAGAAAACTTATTTTCATTGACAAATTAAAAACTTTTAATTTTACTGCTGTCACACAAACACTGAAGTTTCCTCCAGCAAATAAAAATCTAGTTATTACAAACTACCGGTAAAAGTTAAAATGTTTTTGCAATTAAAACAATGAGGAGAGTTTTATGGACCTTTATCAACAAGCACAGAACAGAACAGTGGAGGTGGACACCACGCCCACTTTACTCAAGCCCCGCCCCCACGAGTCGACTCAGTCTGTTCCAGCTGCGTTATGACCCGCCCCTTTAAGAACATCCCATCATAAGCTAATGATAAAACAACGTCTGCTCTATTTAAACAGCTGCTCAAAGTCGCAGTGACCTCTGGAGCTTCACTGCGTCTGTCATCAGCAGCAAAAGAGCTGACGCTGCATGCGCTCGCATCCATTCACACACTGTTACATCATCCTGAGCAGACACATCAGGAGAATCAAGAGAACCAGGGCTTACCTTCACAATAACACACACGTGCAGGAAAACATACACTCAGATTATTAGCAAACACACACCCACACACACACCCCCACACACACACACACACACACCCACACACACACACACACCCACACCCACACCCACACCCACACCTGACGCAATAAAGCAACAAGCCATTAAAGGTAAATCAGTCTGTCCAAATCAACCACAACAAACATCATCATCTGGTTTTATGATTAATTGTATGCCCAACTTTTACATATTTATATATAATATAATGAAATTTAACATATAATAGTACATACTGTTGTTGGCTTTTTTTACTGTTTGCCTTATTTGTTTATAACAACAAAAAAACAACAACAGTACAGTGGATTTCAGTTTACAGAAATAAAAAAAAAAGAATAATGACAAAGTCCCAAATAATGAAAGATAAATAAATAAATAAATAAAGATCACAGCAGTAACATCCTAAAAGCATTTTAACAATACTACTACTAATAAATAATTCAAAAATACTACCACTACTACTATTAATAATACTAATAGAATTTTCTGCTAATAGTGATTTTACACTTAAATTTTAAGTTCAACAATTCTGATTCCACTTAATTCTGTTTTCTTAACAATTGCATTATTCTTGTAGTACTTGTGAGGAAGCATCACATTATTGATCTTAACTATATGAATATGAATATATGAATATGGTTAAATCACAGCTTTTACTACAACAAAACTCTACTATGGGCATTCAACATAAGCTACACGTCAAGTTATAAATGAACTAGTAAGCAATTATTTAAATCTGAAATGTTACACATATTGAATAAGATATGACTGAATGAGTCAGTTCAGTGAGTCAGATGATAAGTAACCGAATGATTCAGTGAGTCACAATCACAGAACTGATTCATAATTGAAAAATGATTCATGAGTCATTCATTGACGAATCAGACTACATTAGTCACAAGGACAGTAAAAATGCATGTTATCTATGGTCAGTTTATCACTTCACAGATCAAACTTCAATTCTCAACCCTACATTATTATGATTATGATTCATTTTACAGTAGGATGTGATCTGATTCACTTACTGTTTTCAATTGTGGGGTCGTAGGAGTCGACAAACTGGCCTTCCACAAACTGTATTGTCAAGGAGGATTTCCCTGAAACACAGAAACATCACAGTCAGAAAATTACCATCATTACCTTCAGATCACGAGAGAACCAGCATGAACTTACATCACGCATCATGTCCAGATCACATAATATACGCACACGCATGTTAGAATCACGCTACAGAGATTTACACAGAGATGCAACAATCTAATCAAATCTCACAACCAAATGGCATAATCTATCAAGAAACTGCCACAATGACACACAAATGCTTCATTTTTTAATGCAAAGTATTATTTCTCTGATTTTCACCCTGGTACTGAATTTACTGAAGCGTGTGAATGTCTGCTGATGAAACACATCTCCATTCAGAAGAGCGTTTGTGATGAAGCTGCCACAGTGGTAGTAATGCAGGACACACACACACACACACACAGAATCGAGTGTGTGGGCAGATTCGCCCTGCAGCCTGTTGCTATAACAACGGCCAGTTACTCTGCATCCAGCGTTTGTAAATGCAATCTCTCATTCACAGGGAAAAGCCCACAGGAGCACCGGGACGCTCCGGAACGGAAGAGCGGCTCTTTGAATAACAGACACGTGATGGATTCTAAACCAAACAACCAAACACCATTTTCCAATGAGAACAAACAAACAAAATAAAAACACTAAATCCATCACCAATAAACTGGATTGGGAAATTCATTACTAAAGTCTTTTTATACAAGTTCAGCCACTGTGTGACTTTTTATATGGCTTTTATAAGACCATTTTCAATTTTGTCATTTACATTTAAATCAGGAATAAAATGTAACAATTGTAGCAACTCTGTCTCAACAACTCTAATGATACATTCAAAAATAAACAAACACATTCAAAAGTAACAAACTGTCAAAAAAAGATGATTGGCTCTTTAAAAATTTTAAGCGGGGCTACAGTCACATAAAAGGTGTTAGGATTTCTCCTATTGCTAGATTTACAGTATTTATGATATCTATATCAGCTTCACATTACAGGGCAAACACCGATTAAACGATCACAATCTGACTCGATTCTTGGAGTCACAATCAGATTCCAAAATGATTCTTGATCTACATTTTTTTCTTTTTTTAAGTTTATCAACTTTGAATATCAAATTTATTTGTGCATTTTTATTAAATTACTTATACAATTACTTTAAAATAGTAACACATTAATAATAAATCAAAGCAACTGTATGTGAAGAATTATAACCAAATAAATAGGCTATAGCTTCAAAACATAGAAATATAAATAAAGGGAAAGAAAGAAAGAAACTCATCACAATCAATAACAGAAAGTGTATGTGAAAGTTTCCAGACAAGCACAGTGATAAATTTGTCTTTTTTTCTGAGCATTACTTATTTGTTTACCAAACAAGACAATAAATACAAAAGTTTTACAAAATTAAACTTAGAAAAGGGATTAAATTTTTTTATATACAACTATGAGAGATTTTAAATGTACTTCTGATAAAAAATTCTTTTCAGTCCATCTTACAAACAAAAAGGACCTATGAAATTTTAAAAATTATTTATTTCTAGCTGATGAACGATAAAAACACAGACAGCCAATCAGAATCCACCCAGCTTTAACAAGCTTGTGTATTTAAAGCAGCAGACAACAAAAAGCAGTGTTATCATGGACACTAATATCGTTATCATTATGGTTCTTGGTGTAAACGGGTCTTCAAAGTTTGTCTTCTTAATAAAAGTCATTGTCTTATGATATTAAAAATGTATTTACTAGAGGTCAACTGATAGTGGATTTTACCAGTAACGATAACTAGGTTAGACCACACTGACTGATAACTCATTAATCAACCAATATTTTTTTAAATGGATAAAAAAACTAAAATCATAATACTCCAAGTAAAATAATGCTGAACTTTGTTGCATATAAAACTGTACCAGCCTAAATCTTGAAAATGTACTGTACTTTAAATTAATGTTAATTTTTTATATCATAATATTAAGTATACCTTGATCATTCATGTTAGTTCATAGTGCATTAACTACTGTTAAAAGAAACAACTTTAAAATTTAAAAAATGTATTAGTAAGTGTTAAAACTAACAATGAACAATGCTACTACAGTATTTCGCAACTTCAGTTAATGTTAGAAATGGACTCTTATTGTAAAGTCTTACCATTTCATACCAATACAAACAAGATGTTTTCTAAATCTCAAAAACTCCACGAGGCATCAGTGATTTGGCCTCTAGAGATCACTCTCGTAAACTATAGTATGGATTTTGCCGATAACTAACTGTTCTAGCAATCAGTTATCGGTACCGATAAATCGGCAAAACTGATCAATCAGTCGACCTCTAATATTTACAATTGGACCGTCTATTATAATGTCTCTGGAAGATGGAGAGAAGAGGATGAAAGCTTGATAAAGTAAGTGATTAATGACGTCAACCAAAACAGAAAACCATTTAAGAAATGAAGCAAGTTGAAGACAATGACAAAAATTTAATTTGTTTCCATTAGAACAACATCACTGATAAATCCTTCACAATCAGACCAGGAATATGAATTAAGAGTCTGTAAAAGGCAACATCTATTGCACTGCTACTGTAGATCTCGCTTGAGTTGTTCATTCCAAGCGTTTCTCGATCGTAAAGCCATTAGAGAGCAGCAGCAGCCCTGCCTTCCCTCCATTTTAATGGAAGCGCATCGGATTTCAAGCATCCTTCCTCATCAGCTCTATAAATAGAGCGTGAAACAGGAGCAAACGCATCAGGAACATATAGTTCCCATCGGCCACGCGGGACCCCGCAAACAAAGCCCAGATGTGGGCAGTCAGTGACCGATGGAGTGGACACGCAGAGATCCTCCTACACCGAGCGGTGACGTCTGAAACCAGCAGCAATACTGTACATTTCCATCATCAGACGGGTTTAATGACTTCATACTCCATTGCTTTTGGAAATCAGAGAGTTTATGGATGGTTTGAGACTCCACAGAAGGCACTGAGTCCATCATTAGAAACTCAAAGGCCTTCATTAGTATAGACTAGCAAAGGTTACTGCATTGACATATATTTAGCTGTGAGCCAGAAATGTCAGAAACGTGGAGGTTCAAACATACATCACGTTATCTGCGGTTAAAGCTCACATGCATCTGCTATTTTGAGGCCTGAAATGACCTTATAAGAGCTGACAGCTTTATTAAATCAAACATAAAGCAAACATGTATTTTAATGCATGCTTTTACTAAATATGTTCAATACCGGTCAGATTCTACACAAGACATTTTTTAGACAAAAATCTAATGTTTTGGCAAATCAAACAAAAAAAAAAAAAAAAAAGGTTGAATTGTTTGTAGTATGAACATCTAACAAAAAATTAAATACAACAAATTGAAATATGATATACAATTTGTAAAAACCCAATCATATACTTTTATAGTTTTTAATTTCAAACTAGTTTTTACTGTTTTTGTATTTTAATTTTAGTTAGTTTTATTAATTTTGTGTAGCTTTGTCATTTTAGTAGCTTTTGTTTTTTATATGTGCCTATATAGTTTTTATTCATTTTTAGTTATTTTAGTACATCAAGTTCAATTAAAACGAAAAAGTTTTTATTTCTGTTAACATTTAAGAAACATTTTTTAATGGTTTTAAATTTTTATTTGAGTTAACTATAATAACCCTGATGCACCTAAATTGTGTTGACTGAAAATATTAGTCCGAAACAGCATTAAAAAATGTTAAAAAAAAAAATTATATTATATTATATATATATATATATATATATATATATATATATATATATATATATATATATATATATATATATAAAAATAAATAAACTGGCTCAATAAAGTAAATTTTGGTTCCAAAGGGCCAAAGTCATTTACTGAAAAATTGACATTAAATTAGCGCTTCTCTGACCAAAGTTGAAATATGTAAGACTTGTTTGGCTGAAATATTGACATGACTTTTTGTGCATTTATTTATTTATATACAGTACATACACTACACTGAACAAACATACTCGATTTCACTGAGGCTTGAGGTTGAAACTGAGTGCAATGTGTACAAAGAATCTATGCTAAATGTTTGGTCATGATTGCATGAACTGAATGGTTCCCAAAGGCTGAAGTGCACTCATGTGTGTCCTGATGTGATGTTGGCATGTTCTCTCAAGCATCACACACATCAGCAAACGTGTGTTCTGTGTAAATGCTTTACCGCAGAGAGAAGAAATCTGCTCTAAATGACAAAATACAAGCCACCAGATCAGGATCCAGCTCCAGTGGGCTGATGGGAACGATCAGAGTTTGACATTCTGGGTCACTCATTGTGCAGATCTAGAAGAAACCATCACATTTCATCTGGCAAACTGTTTTAGCCATAAATCACCATGAAACCATGAACGTCAAATGCCAAAAATGGACAAAAAAAAAGTATCCTAAACTCATTCTAGACTCCTAAAATTTTCACTGAAAACACTCCCTTCCAATTCAGCTCTCAAACCACTCAGTTCAGATTTGACACTCGAGAGCATACGCAACACCAAACATCTCGTTAGTTAATCTGAACACCATACAAATGAGATTTGAGAGCTGTGGAGAAGAATTTTTTATTTACAGACATGAGGGTGAGTATATAATGATTTTTCAATTTTTGGATGAATTTTGGATGAAGTTTTTTTTTTATTTCTAAAACGTCTTAGAATAGATAACTGATATAATCCTTATATATACAGTATATGTTATAGATGTTGATATATATGTTGAGATGTAGACACAAACAGATTTTAACATATTTGTACACATTATTTACCTAAAAATATATATATATATTTTAAAAAAAAAGCATTATTTATTAATATTGACTGTTAATTGGAAATGAAATAAGGTAGCAGGTTATTGGCTGATGCCAATAATCTCAAAATATCGGTCAAATATCGGCTGATATATCGGTTGATTATTGATATGGGTCATAATTCAGACTTGGATCTGGTCTCTGATTGGACAAACCTGCAGCATCCAAACTCATTCACAACATCACAATATGAATGATTCAGAAATAATGTATTAATTCAGTTTATAGATCAGGAGTTTTTAATTTGGCGTCCTTAGAAAAGTTTAGGATGAAAAACTCTTAAAATGTAAAAATTAATAATAATAAAAGATTTTAAAAAAATTATATTAAAATAAATAATTAAATAATACATTTGTATTATTACAATTAAAAATACAGCAAGTAAACCATAAACAATATTATTTAGCTATTTAAAAACAAAGAAAATTATAAAATACATCAACCAGTGCAGCACTTACAGTATGTAGATAAGCTTAACAAAATAGAATAAATAGAAACTATAATTTTTTCTAAATATAATAATATTACACTGGTCTAATATACCCTATATATTATATAGATACTCTACCAATACAAACCGGATCTTACTACATGAAGATATACAGCATAGCTGCCTTTTAAATGTTAAGTTGAGGGTCCTTCACATGAGGATGCTCATATTTGGGGCCTGTGGCATTTAAAAGATTGAAAACCTCAGAGAAATAACACGAAGCTCCTCTAGATGAATACACGCCTCTGTGAGATGCTGACATATGTATACAAGATCATATGAACAGACACACAGAATAAAAATGCATGAAACATAATGCATGCATACAGACAGAATAAGCACTGTGACACTGAACTGAGGCCTGCACGCATCTGCAGAACAGCATTCACATCCTAAACACAAGTTTGAGAATATGCATGAGGATGCAGGGTGTGTTTTAGGATCTTATGTGTCACAAAGCATGCATACTTCAGCTCGTGCTTAAATGCATGCGCTAACGAGGATGCTGCACGCGCACGGGGTGACATTCACGAATCTCATGCATGCGGGAAATATCAAAAGCTGATGCAAACGATGCATAAAACGCAAGGCTGCCGCGCCAGCCACTCACCGACGGATCTGTAGCCCAGGACAGCGATCTTTCGCGATTTCGGCTGCGGCATCTTTATTTATTCCTACCACATCAACATCCACATGTAAGAGGCGCTTCTGGTCTGGAACGAACGAAATCACATGGATTTGATCCGGTATTGCGTTTCAACGTCGTGAAGACTGAAGGGGTAAAGTATTAAATCCGTTCCGCTGAAAGAAGCGAATATTTTTGATAAATTACGAGGAAAGACTCAGACTCTGCGTCACTGCCCACCGCAACCCTGCGTTAATTATGCAAGAATGAGCGCGCTGGATTGGCTGAACTCGGTTTGGGAGGCGGGACGCGTCACTGTTAATCGCACAGCGATTGGCTGAGCGGGACGCAACGGTTCTAGAAGTGCGAATGTGATTGGATGACTGTGGTTGTCAATCATGAGATGCCGGATTGTACACATTCACATGCGATTTACAGTTTTTAGATTTGAAAAGAAGTGCAGAACCACTTTCATTACAACAAGAACTCACGTGCCACTGGTGTTCTGTCGTTTCACTACACATTACATTTCCATCATCACGTATCTGAATATACTGGATAAATGATGAAACTCAAATTTTAAAGATGGAAATCATATATACACCACACCGCATTGCGCATGAAGTGGCAACAAAATAGCACAAACATAATTAAGGATCAGTATTATCAATATATTGTATCTATATGAATTGTGTTTTTACAGAGTTTCAGAGTTGAAAAGGTTCAGTAAACCAGTTCTTATTCTCAATCGTACATCCTCACATGAAAAAATACTATAGTAATTTATAGTAAATACTATAGTGTTTTTGAACCATACTATAGTAAAGTGTATTATACTGTATATTATAGTATTTACACTTTGTTAATGAATGCTACAGCATACTGTATAGTGAACTGATAAACTGTAATAAATACTGTAGTATACTTTAGTTTTTACTACGGTAAACTGTAGTGTATTATAGTTGTAGAAAACAAGTAATTTGTTTATATTACTATAGTTGTTATTCTACCACAGCAAGCAACTATAGACTTCCCACAACAAATTAATTCAAGTAGCCTACTTTACTATAGTATGGTTCAAAAACACTACAATATTTACTATAAATTACTATAGTATTTTTCATCATCATCATCATCATTATCACCATCAAATTCATCTCCATGTTATTTTAAAGATAAAATGAATCATGAATGGAGTTTGACGACTTTGTGTGAAATGTCAGTCTCTGCTGACCTCTTCTCTTCTGGTCAGTCTCTGCTGACCTCTTCTCTTCTGGTCAGTCAAATCTTCAAACAAACCTTATTCTGTGACTGAGAGGAGCCTATGAGGTTTGTCTTGTACCCAAAACTGTATTAAGAGTCTTCTGTCAGCCAAGAAGTTGACTGAGTAAAGCCAGTGAAGAGCAGAAGGAGGAGACAAAGTGTTGATGATAAAAAGGAGCAAAGTTTATTGAAACATCTTAGTTGCATATATTTAAATGCTCGGGCTTCGTCAGACCAGCACAAATCCAACAAACCATAGCAATGGAAAGCTACTGCTTCACAACAACGTCCTGTGACATTAAGAACCTTGAAACAAAGACATTCTCTTATTATCTCCTATTCATGGAGACAAATATCCCTTAAAACCACACAAAAAGACTAAACAGCAATGGAAAAATAATATAAAAAAATAATAATGGAGTATAAATGACTAATCAATGAATGAATCAATGAAATGAATGGTTTAAATGATTATTATAACTGATTATATGATTAAATGGAATAATAAAAATGATTATGTTTGAAGAATAAATGAATAGAAAGACAATAAAACAACACAAATGTATGGTTGCTCTCTTAAAGCAGGATCCTTAGATCCTTCAGAATATTTGTGTTGAGTTCCCTTCAATGCTGTTGTAAAAGTTCAGTTGCATTACAAATTACTACAAAAAAATGTCAAAGAGAATCTGTAAATATTGCATGTCATTAAGTATGAAGGAAGCATCAGTTTTCTGTGTTTCTCTCAGATTATGGACACCTCCGGAGGGCTGATCTGATTTAGCTTCTCCATGATAGACTTGTGCTGCTCGTCCCATTCATCCTTCGAAAGTGAGGATGGATTCATCTCCAGGAACTTATATGCATCTTTAGACTGAACGGTGAAGATGACTTGTGCTCTCTGACAGCATTCACCAAATCTCTGCCAGCACTGAAAGATTAAAGTCACAAAAAAATTATCACATTTACTAAAAATATACTGACAAACTCATGATGTCCCCCAAATGACTCACTATTCCTTACATAGTGAAGGTCAGATCATCACAATATTGGGAAGGCATCAATAAAAATATGGCCATAGATACCGTGAAGCTGTTACATGCACTCTAAAAAAATCTGTAAAAATATACTGTATAATTTGAAGGAATCTTTCCGTATTTATTTTTTACAGGTGTTTTACCAGTATTTTGAATTTTACACTTCATTGCATTATGTTTTAGAGTTAACAGAAATGTCCGTAAAATTAATGGATAATGTCGTGTGTAATGACCTGCCAGTACTTTTTCTGTTATTATACGGATTAATTTTTTTACAGTGTGAATAACTCTGGCACATGTACTTCATCTTGGAAAATAATACTAATACTTATACTTTTTGTTACATGTTTTCTGTGCCCTGTCTGGACTTTTATGTTGAAGTATTTCCTGTGCCTTGTTTGTAGTCTGTTTGTAGTCCATTTGTGTATTGGTTCCCTGTGATTAGGTTCCCCAGGTGTTTCCCATTTACCAGGCCCTCTTGTTATCTTGTTTGCTTGTTCTCCTGTGTATAAATAACCCTTGCGTTTCACTTGTGCTTTGTCAGTTGTTGAATGTTATGGTGTTGTTCTGCTCCTTGTTTCCTCTGAGTTTTTGGTTCTTTGTTTGTCCTTGTTTTGATATTAAACTGCCTGCACTTAGATCCTTGCCTCTGCCTGCTCTTTCACAGCATATAACACTTTTTAATTATACACATGGTCAACTTTGTATTTTCAGTGATACTGTAGTATGAAGACAGATCAATACTGGTCTTTTCAACATCTAAATAAGAGTCAAAATCATAAGAAGCTCAGAAAGATAAATTACATGAAGAAAACAATTGTTTCTCCCCAGCACTTCTCTTTATCCGTACCAGGGGTGGATCTAGGGTTTCTGGGCCCCCATAAACCCTCTGTCCATCTACTGCACATTTGTAGGGGACTAATCCTGTCAGGCCCTCTTTTTGATCGCACTGGACTAATTCTCTGATCAAGAGCCTTGGATCAGTCACACACTGGCTATGGTAAAAGTACTGACATATTCATAGTCATCCATCCTGATTTAAAATTCTAAATATCCAACATGTAGATTATTGGAGCAGCTCTGATGTGTCTGTGAGCAGACTGGTTTTTAGATTTGATCTATAAACACAAGCCTCACACTACTAGACAAACTTTGATGAAAATGGACACTGACCAAGGCGCTGGACAAGATTTTTTCTCAGATTGTCAGAAGGGGTAAATTGGGTATAAATCAGCCTAAAACACTCTTAGTGTGAGCCCGGCTTAAGATACCTTTTCTGCTTCTTCAATAGAGGTCACAAACTCCTGCTTCAGATCATTTAGGTCCTCAATGATATCCTCATTAACAAAGGTGTTCTTCTTCAGCGTATCTAGCAGAGTTCCCACTTTCTCCCAGAACTTCTGAAGCTGAACCAGAATTTGTTGGATTTGAGAAAGACACTTCTGGACATCTACAAGGTGGACGGGACTAGGAATCACACCTGGATAAACAATAAACAACAGATAGTGATTTATGAGAGATCATTCATTGTGAGCCTTCAGACCATTTTAACTCAAAGAAGAGATGATACAATTTTTTCCCCATGAAAAAGTATGATACTGATACTTCTTTTTTTTTTTTTTTGCATTTCATTGCATTTTAAATTTTTTAAATATTGAGTTGTGACACCAAAAGAACATATTAATTGGCTTAATTTGTTTAGTAAATAGATGATTACTTTTGTCCTTGTCATGCTTGATGTTAAAAAATTGTAAAAGCTTTTACTTTCATTGTTTATTTTATTGTTCTGCTTGCATTTTATCTTTCATTTGCAAATTACTGCATGGTCTATTTTATTTGTCACTTGTCACTAAAATGTAAACATTTTAATTGTTACAGTAAGCGTATAGCATAGCGGGGTTCATGTCCAATGCTTTGAAATATTCTGTGCCTGCACTAGTCACAACATGCATGAATTCAAAATTTAATTTATTGATTAATTTCTGATATAAAATACATGACAATAAAATTTTGTCCTCTCTCAACTAAGTGAGCACCTCCTGTATATTATTGCATTATAATGGCTATTTAAGTGTAATATATATCCAGTTGCTACTGTAAGATATCAGAGAGTGAATTAGACAAATTTAAGATTCAATCAGAACATCAAAACATGAGGAGCCGAAATTCCAGAGAGGCCCCAAGGCTGCAACAGGATGCCATAAATCAGATTCCTAGCTCCAGCCCGTCTGAAGAAAACCTTACCAACAAGCCTCTTTCACAGAACAGCTTGCAACATTAAAACATTAAAAGAACACTTATTGACAATTCCAATGAAGGAAGGAAACTGTCAAATTTGAGGCAAGTAATCAAGATTAATGGTGAAAAAGATGCACCGCGTGACCATCACATGTGTTCCACGATGGAAATCATGAGCTTCCTGAGACTGACTTTTCCTCCACATAAAAGACAAAGACTGAGACTGAAATTCCTTAGGAAACCTTTTAACCTGTCTAGTCCTCACAGAACATTTCCTTATGTTCACAAAATCGTACAGAAACTGCCTTTTCACATATAGATGCACCAAAATCATCTTACAAGGACTTATGAATCATAACTAATGAACTCCATATTATGTATGTAACCCACACAATTGACGATCATGTTTTAATCACATATTATGTATGTCTTTTTAATAACTAGGGAATAGCTTAAGAGTTAATATTCATGTTTGGTATGTATGAGTTTGAAAAATCATGTTTTAAATGTTTCTTCCAATCAATTCTTTGTCAAATGTATCATAGTCTTGTTAGAAAAATCATGTCCAAAATTACACTTTACAAGAGCGGGAAAATTCTGACCATGTGACTGATACAGGATTTATGATGGGGAAGAAACAGAGCAACACCCCTAGGCTAAGATCATTTCTAATTGGTCAAGACGTCCAGATAGGACGGTCTGAAAGCCGAGTTTAAATACTCAGGACACCATCAAATTATGCTTTTTGCTGCTTCTTCTTCTTCAAATCTCTGCTTTTTTTTTTTTTTTTTTTTTTTGTCATTGCTCTTGCTTTGTACATTTAGCCATGCTTTTTTAGTGCTCTTTGAGCGTGCTCTGGCCTACATGCCAGCTACTACCACAATGAGAAGAAAAAGCACCTAGTCACGTTACATCCTTTTATTCTTTTACTTTAATTTCTTGTCTTTCCGTGAGAGTTTCGTTAAGTTTGCTGCACAGTCCAGCTCCGACTGCACCCGCCCAAACTTCAACCAGACCAACTCCGCATCAAGAGCCAACGCCCAAGACTTTACTACGAAAGACCACTGAACTCAGCCAATCAGCAACCTCGGGAAACCCCTTTCTGCAAGACCACAACAAAAGGGAATCCCTTAACACAAAGGTAATGCAAGTAAACTCCAGATTCTAACTGAATTGGTGCATTTAATACAAATTTTAGCCTCATTGAGAAACTCAATGCGAGGGTTAAATAAGTGATTGATGGTTGTTCAGGTCTATGCAATTGCACATATTGCTGCATACTTGGGATATCACATTTTCAATCTCTTAACTCATTCTTTCCTCACTTTCTCTCTTTCTGCAAATTGTATGAATGTGTGAATGCATGTGTTAGATTAGTTTACATGTCTTAGATTTATCAAATAAAGTCTTATTTATATTGAAAAGAGAAGTATCTTGTGTTTTGTGCTTACAAGTTAATGTCTTAAACTGTCGACCTTGCTACTGTGCTTATTAATAGTGTGTGCACTATATTTTGGATTTTAATATCCAGTGCAGAGTTGATGTTATGCGGCTTGCTCAGTGAATCACAGGCCGATTCAGCGATCAGCCGTAAAACAGTGATTCTGTTCAAATTCCCTATAAAATCATAAATGATTCCCTTTGAGCTAAACTGACTTTGTTTCCCTTATTTACCTATTACCCCCTTACACTACTGATGATGGTTGCTATTGGGGAATAACACACCTTGGAATGTCACAACTAACCAATCAAGTTTTCCAGAAAGCTTATTATCTAAACTTGAGCTGTGCCTGAAATTGCTCACTCATGCACTAATCCCTATATAGTAGGGGTGGAAATCACCAGAGGCCCCACGATATGATATTATCATGATACTTGTGTCATGATACAATATTATTGTGATTTTAAATATATTGCGATATTCTGCGATATATTGCAATTTATTACCTTTTTTCAACTTCAAATTATGTCCCTAAAGGAAAACTTTGGCAACATCTGTTTTAACTAAAAAGAAACATTTCTCAGTTTGTTTATCTCACGTCAAATTAATTGCTGCAGTGCAAAAAATGTGATTGTCAAGCAGACAAACTGACCAACACTTTCATGAAAGCCTGTCACAAATGTTGTATGCACCTGGCAAACTGAACTATTTGTATTACAATCTAATCTAGTCCACCTTAATTAAATGTAAACAGGTATGCACTATTACAGGTATTTTGAACAATGCAACTTGAACTTGTACAAAAAAGTAATTTCAGCAATTGGGGCATTTGATAGTAAATTACTGTTAAATTTAAAATAAATAAAACATATTCTCACATCAAAATTAAAATGTTACATTTAAATTAAACATAACATGTGACATGTACATGACATAACTTAACATACATTAAAGTAAACAATGTGCTACAACAGGTATTCTATGCACTGCCATCTACGTCTATCTTTGAATGGTGGCGTGTGAGATGAGCCCTCAAGTTTGTGGTATTCTTAGAGTATTTTACTTTCATAGGACACTCCTTGCAAATCCCATATGTCCAGAGGTGCACATACGTTTTTTTAGCCTGGTTCTTATAAGAGTACCTGGAGATTTGATTTGGTCCTCACACTACACATAGTGTGACCTATTAAATATAACTCTAAAAAAATAATTAATAGTGATAATAATATAATTGGACTTTATTTATTTAGTTTTTTTTTTTTTTCAAATAAAATAATAAACAAAATACAGTGTGGTAATACTATTATGTTTTAAAATAAAAAGAGGGTAATAAATAAAAATACATTTATTTTATAGTAAACAAAACTAAAATGATAATATTTATTTTTTAATGTGAATTTTCATCATTTTCAAACCTAAATTAGCAAGCTTTTATTTTGGCGGGTTGTCGTATAAATAGGGTTTATCGCTTCCGATTGAAGAGCGTCAGTGAATGAAATATCACGATTTTGCACTGTGCTTTGAAAACGCCAGCGTTTTCTTAGAATTATGCTTTCAGTTCGAATAGAAATCTATTTAGTATAATAAAAGATCGATATTTGGCGTCTGTGTATCCATACAGTAGCCTATGGAAAATATCGCTAGACTATGCTGTATCCCCTCTCCCCCCCATAAGTGTATGGCAGTTGATATCATGAATGAATGAAATGAAGTTAACGAATTTGGAGGAAAATCTAGAAAAATCTTTAGTCTGGGGCACATAGAAAAACTCACCCATCTGTATATTGCAGTTGGCCAGCTGCAGGTGAAGATCAGTCAGTTTGACCTGGATTGAGCACTCTTGTTTTTGCAGACTGTTCTTTTCAGAGGTGAGACGGGTCAGTTCGGCGTTGAGAGCTTGAGTTTGAGCAGCATCGCCACAGCCAGTCGCAGTATTGTAAATGAATTTAGCAAGGACTCCAATAAATGGCATAAAGACAGCCAGGATACCAAAGCCAATGTTTTTGCTAGAAACATCTTTGATGTGATTCTGCAGCTCATTGGTTTTTTCTTCAATTGTTTTCTCTATTTTGTCTATTTCTTCAGCCCTGTTTCTCAGCTCCTCCTCAAGCTTGGCCACAGCCTCCTCCAGACTCTTGATTTCCTCCGTTGTTTGAGTTAGTTGTTTTTCTGTCTCCATCTTTTCTTGAATCACATCACTGGTGCATGACGCTACACTTTGGTTATGGTCATCATACCTGAATATGGTGTGTTTCAGATAAACGATTGAGTACAGTGAATGGACTGATACATTTGTGTGATACAGTAGATCATTCTCATCTCAGATTTGTTAGATTAACAATTAAAACAAGGTTTTATGCATTAATTTTACAATTCAATGAAATGGATCTTTCTGAAGGGATGTTTCGTTATTTACAAATACTGATTAAGAGAATGATTGTTTGCTGTGAAATACCAAACTTCCCCATGATAAGATATAGATTTTATTGTTATTGTTTTCACCTCTTCACAATGTCTTTCACAGTTCCAATGATGTCATTAATCACTGCTCTGACGTCCTCCAGGTGCTTCACAGCCAGAGCGGGTTCTTTGTTTTCAACCGCCGTCAACAGCGTCGGGAACAGGGAGGTGACCAGGGTGGAGCTCGTAATAACACACTACAACCAAATATCATTTATCCACAAGGGTAGTCATTTAATAAAGTAGTAGCTACATCATAAGTTTGTTGGCATTAGTATTAATGTGGTAAAAACATTCATAACTTAAAAACAGCTAAAAAAAATAGAATTCTGTGGGATTTGTTTGGATTTCTATGGTGACCTGGAGGGGACATCTTCGGTTAATTAAGTTTTGTCATATATATATATATATATATATATATATATATATATATATATATATATATGTGTGTGTGTGTGTATTTTATTCACATCTTATTTTTTATTATCTGTGTGTTGTTGTTGTCTCTGTGTATTGGAAGCTGTGACACTAAAACAAATTCCTTGGCAATAATTAAAGCTCTTTCTGATTCTGATTTATTCATGATAAACTTAATTCGAATGCTGTCTACATCACACACAATACAGTCCGGTAGCCAAGGCCTATGGTTAATATAATAATTTAAATATGTATTAATTTCTATATTACTGCTGGATCTATATGGGCGGACTGCTGGAGCACCAATACCCAGAAGTGTATGCATGTATGTGCATGTTCAAGGACACAGAGATCTGTGGTTCTACCAAAGCCACTAGAAGGCAAGCCTGCAACCTTTAGCCAAAAAAGTGTAACAACTAATATGCTAACACTTCCACTTTGTCAGCAGTTGGAAAGGAGGCTTCACTACGCTGATTAATGAATCGACAGCCTATCGGCTAATCTTCAACATGTTTTACACTAAACAATACTTTTGAATTTACTATTTTTAGAGTTTACTAAACTCTAAAAAAAAAAAAAATCTGTTTTATAGGCTAAGAGAAGTCACTGATTTTTTGCGACAGGTATGATTCAGCTTTTTTAAATCATGAATTCAATCTAATTACAGCTGTCTTTTATTAACTAAGAAGCACTTTAATTTCATTATTTTTCCAATTGGAGAATAATTTTTGTCTTCTGAGTGACAGGCACCAATGGATGATCAGAAAGAATGTGTTTATTTCTTATATCAACATGAGACAGCACACAGTAACTTCAGTGTTGCAGTGCTGATGGATGGAAAAGGCAGTGTCTCGACAGTGAGCCATACGGAGGCCGAGAGAGCTCTGCTCAACACACTACAAATAGAAAAAACACCTGCAAATAAAAAAAAAAACAACTTCATCAATTTGACAACACGCGCTGTAAATGCTCACAACACAAACAAATAAAGAAACGCGCTGCAAATAAAATTCTTTATTTGTTTGTGCTGTGAGCATTTGCAGCACCTGCTGTCAAATTGATGAAGATGTTTTCTTGATTTGCTGGTGCTTTTTCTATTTGCATGTGTTTTCTGAAGTTGCAGCGCGTTGAGCTCTCTCGGTCACCGTAGAGCCATGGCACAATGGTCAAACACATCCAACTAGTGCAAGTTTACACAGAAAAAAAATTATATATATATATATATATATATATATATATATATAAGTGTGTGTGTGTGTGTGTGTGTGGCAAGTATAATGTTGTTACACTAGATTATTGAAATTACTATTAATTAATGGTACTAATGTACAGGGCTTTTATTTTGAAATTTGAATTAGGAGAGATTGCATGAGAGATGTACGGTCATGCGGTTACAAGCACAAGATGTAAAGTGTTATTTTCATTTTCTTTATACAGGTATATTTGTATTTCTTACATATTGTTTTTGGTTTTCTCTTTTTATGAATGTGTTAATCTATTCAAAATATTCAAGAAGTGCTGCCAAGCAAGTTATTTCGTGAGTAAGCGCGAGGATAGAGCTGATGTCATTTCCGGTATCTCGCTCTCTTTCGCGGATGTTATGACCATAGACATATAAAATACCTAGACGCCTCATTGGCCGCTTTGAGCCGTTGCTGCGATACGTCAACGCGTCCGCCATGTTTGCGCGGGCAAGACTGCCGTAAAAACAAATGGAGGTAAACGGAGGAGCTGCGGTTTTTCTGGATAAAAACACGATAACGTTTACATTTATCAACCGATTTCAGTGGTTTGTGATCTACATGGACTTAAAAATAACCCTGCCTCCAGTTATTTAGTTAGGCTTGGAAAATTATTAATTTTCGTAAGAAATTGTGAAAGCTCACACTCACACTCGTGTTGATTTTTTTCTGTTAACAATTCTAATATTAATGTAGTATAACTGTGACATATACATGTAATGTAATTTTAATGTACATTAAATGAAATTAAGTTGTTTCATTGCTTTCTCTGTCTTCAACCCCAATATTTTATCTTTTCTCATTCTTCAGGTCAGAACACAGCTCATTCGCTTTGAAATACAGGAAAAAAATCGAAATAATACATCTTTAAGCACTAATCATTTATCATCATTGAGAAAATTGAATAAAACCAGTGAATACAAATCAAAAAGTGACACACTGGTAGTCTGCTTTTTATTTTCATTGCACTCTATACAGATAAACACCACAAACAATAACACATGTAACTGATAATCCTTTATGATCCAGTAAAACTTACAGTTACAGTGCTAAACTAATATACACTGATACAGTGCACAGTAAAAATATAGTAAAACTGATATGTAATATTAAAAAGTATATGTTGTACAAGTTGTAGTAAAGTGAATAATATAAAAAGCGAGTACAACAGTACAATAATGTAAGTGATATAATAGATTTATAATAGCACAAAATATATGTGTAATACCACAATAAATAAATAACAACAGATGAATAATAGCAAGTAAAATGCAGTCTTGTGAGTGACTGAAGAAACTGGTTATTTGTAAATATTTGACAAAAAAGACAGAAACATTTAATAAGGTAATTATATTAAATGATATTGTTATAAAAATGACCCTTACAAAGGTTAAAAATTGCTCCTGGAGGTCTGTTCCTGTCAGAGAGAGAGAAAGAGAGCGAGAGAGTGGTCTGAATATGATCAGGGTCATTCTGGCCATTCATTCAGGGCTATTCTGAGTTTAAACTAGTACAAATACAGCATTAGTCTGTGGAGGTTTAGTCTCTTGGAAATACAGAGAACAGGCTTTCTTCAGATTTCTTTGAGGCTTGTGTTGTCCTGTTTACAATTGGCTAAAAAGGAAAAAAAATATATATATAATCAGTCCACAGTTTTATGATAAGCTATGAAATCCTTATAATCAAGTGATGATAAACTTACTCTTTGTAAATAAGTAAGGTTAGTGAAATGAAAGAGAGATGCTTTAGCTCCATCTCTAATCCTGACAGTCTGACATTGTCTTGTCAAAGTGCTCACTGTACATATTGTGCTCATAACACAATTTACTTTATGATATAAACTACAATATAAGTTAAAACTTCATAAGAATTCATTTCAAATTTGATTTCTTATAAAGTCTCAGCTTTCACAGCTTAGCCATATCGCTAACGTTAGCTATTAATAGTCTGATACTTGTGGCTAATTAAGCTGTCAACATAACGCTAAAAATGACCAAAAAACATCCAGAAACAACTGTTCATTCTTACCTATGAAAGATAATACCCCGAGAGCTGTTTTTATTACTGTGGGACGGTCTGAAGATCCTCAAGCTGCCGACGAGTCCGGGATCTTTTCTCATGTCCCGAGATGAGAGTTATGAAGAGTTGCCCGCTCCAATATGGCGGCGACGTTGACGTGCGGTCGAGCGGCCAATGAGGCGTCTAGGTATTTATTATGTCTATGGTTATGACGATGAGAGGTGTGTTTTTATCAGCTCTTTATAAAAATTTCTTAAATATTAATTACTCATCGTTTATGGAATTTCTGTGAGAAATGTGTTTGTTTGGTACCCTTTATTGAAATATTAGTAATTCAAGTTTTGAACGTTGTAAGAGTATGTTTATTCAGAGTATGAATTCGTATAACGGCCGCCATTACACGCGCGTTATGCTACTGAGATTAGTTAATTAATGATGCATTCTTTGGTAAAACAGAGTTTAAATGTTTCATCTGTGTTATAAATTATAAATTTATGAATGATTGAAGTTATATCTGTTTACTTTTAATGATCCATGAGAAGTTTGAATGCATTTCCTGTTAAATGAATATACTTTGAAACAGTATTGTAATGACTGACAGGCACGACTAGACCAGAGATTCTCCCTTTTCTGTCTGATGGTGTCTGTTATGTTTCAATGCAGAAACTGAGAAGCCGAAAGTAAACCACATGACAACTGCATCATCGTGTGAAGACTCTTATTAACAACACACACAGCGCAGAATCAAACCCACTACACACACACAGACACACACATATACATTATATATATATATATATATATATGTATATATAAGTGGTGTAATGAAAATAAAACTAGTCTTGCATCAAAATGCATTTTCTAAATTCTCAGTTTTGTAAGCCTCCCTCACTTGTTATACCAGAGCTACGCTCCTGTCTTACCTTCAGGAGAACCACCACAGATGATTCAAACAGCAGCTGTGTTTCAAGAGCTCTTTCTCTAATCGGACACTCCAGCTTTGGGAAACCACCCAGACACAGGTACGACAGATGATAGAGAAGAGCCGTTCGCTCCGCAGCCGGAAGAAGCTCCTGGATGAACTCCGGACTCCATGTGGAAACACTGCTGGCGACAATCTCTGAGACACCAGACCAAACATTAGTGATGGATAACAACCTCCTGGGTTCAATCAATGGTGAATAGGTCAGTCATAAAGTAAGTAAAATGTTCTTGAGCTCTGGATTAAATTTTAGTTAAAACATTTGTGTATAAATGTGTTTAGATATGCACCGGTCTTGGTTCATCTTAAGGCTTGCATCTTTTTAATCATCTTCTATTCATGCAGACAGCATTTGAGTGATTTTAATCGTAAATGTCTGCTAGACAGTGTCTTTGATCCCTGCATGTCTGTGTCAGGTTAAAAGAAGTTTTAAACTTTTAAAGTGCCCCTATTATGGGTTATGGAAGGTTCATATTTTGGTTTTAGGGGGTCCCCAACAACAGGTTGACACGCATGCAAGGTCAAAAAAACACTTTCATTGTCTTATAATATGCATTTATTTTTACCTTATTTGCTCAACGACTCCCAAACAATTCATTCAACGATTAATTTTTCCGAACCCCTCCTTTGCATGACGCTAATCTGCGGTGATTGGTCAATTTCATATAAAGCAGTGTTTGTAAGCTTTTAATGCTCCAAGAGCGTCACTTAGTGGCAAAGAATGAATTTGCATTTTCATTCAGACCAATGCGGAAATCAATTTCTCTTTCAAGCATACGTTTCGGTGTCTCAGTATGGGATACGCCCCTTCCGCGTATTCCTCAGAAGCCCAATTCCATTACGCAAGCCCCAATTGGCTGCCAGACATGACGTTACGTCAGGGAGTGGCTCCCCTCCCCTTGGTATAAAAGGAGCGATGCAACATCATTGCGACATTCAAAAGCCTCTTCTTGCTTCACACCAGAAGCCTACCCAACTCAGATAACCATCAACTAGTCTCCACGCTGATTGCTGGCTTATCATTTTGGTACTGTGCTTATAGTCGATTTGTTGGCCACCACGCCGCTTTCGCCTACCCCTCAATCGGCACTCCAGCTCATTGTTGGGTTCCTTCATTCAGTACCGCAACAATGGCTGCAGCAATGCAGACTGCTGTAGCTAGCGAGGGAGATCTGCGGCTTTGCTCATGCGGGAACAAGATCTCATGCAAAGACACACACCAGGTCTGCTCTGCATGTCTTGGGTTGAAACATGCCCAAATAGCGATCAAAAGTCGCAGCTCCTGTGAGCACTGTGTGCGTTTCACCATGAAGAGCCTCCGTCACAGGTTAGCATGCCAAGCTAGCTTGTCTGGCCAGGATCCCCTCATGTCAGCTAGCCCCGCTCCAGTTTCCGCCCCTCAGTTATCCATTCCTGTGGAGCTGCCCACCATGGCAGCTCTATCGTGAGGTGAACAGCTGGATGTATGCACCCCTCTGGCTGGTGTTCTCAGTACAGACGAGGAGGAGGAGGGCGCGTTTGAACTTGAGGAAGAGGGGCAATCGGATTTCCTTCTCTGAAGAGAAAGATTTCAAGGATTCCCCTTTCCTTCCCCCTGTGCAACCGGCACAACCCCTCGCTATGGCGGGATCCACGGAAGAGACGGGCGGGGCACCATCCTCTCCGATTCTTAGTGTGGATCTGCAAGACGTGTGTAAACGTGCTGCGGAGAAACTCAATATTCTGTGGCTGACCGTAGTAGCTGAGACCGCAAAGTCGCGCTATGAGGGTAAGAGGCTGCCGAGAGCTAAATGGGCAGCGAGACAACTCCTTCCAATCTTTCCAGAGCTTCTGGAAGAGGTTTCCGTCACCTGGAAGGACAATCCTTTTATTAGTAAAATGCCTGTGCAGGGAGGATCTGCGCTCGACATGGAGGGTATGGAGGAGGGGGTCTTCTTTGCATGCCCCCCATGGAGCCTTTAGTCGCCGCGCATCTGCATCCAAAGCGCACGGCGGCTGTGAACCCAACACTACCATCAAAAGTGGACCGCTTCCAGTCAAGCATGACGGAGCGCGCTTTTACAAAGCAGTCACTCTCTCAGTCCGGGCCATGAACGCCATCTCTCTATTGACCGCATACCAGGCAGAGCTACAAGACAAGGTGTCTGTCACCCCAAGTCAGACACAGTGGGAAGAAATCTGTGTAGTCACAGATCTCTCGCTCCGTTTTCAGAGATATACTGTTCAGGCTGCGGGCAAGGCCATGGCCACAATTGTCATTCAGGAGAGAGGACGCTGGCTTAATTTGGCTAATCTCTCCGACAGAGAAAAGGAAGCCATTTTAGATGCACCAAAAAAAGGGACTCGAGCTCTCCGTCCCATATTAGACCTTCGTGCACTGAACAAGTACCTAAGAAATTACAAGTTCAGAATGCTCACCCATTCTACACTTCTGAAATTGGTGCACCCAGGCGATTGGTTTACCTCGATCGACCTGAAGGATGCATATTTCCAAAAATAAGAATATATCCTCACCCCAGGAAATTTCTGAGGTTTGCATTCCTTGGCATGGCATACGAATATCTAGTCCTTCCCTTCAGCCTGTCCCTCAGCCCGAGGGTATTCGTGAAATGTACAGAAGCGGCCCTAACTCCACTCAGGGAGAAAGGGATTTGTCTCGCTACCTACATAGATGATTGGCTGGTGACAGCTCAGTCAGAGCAGAAAGCAAGAGATCACGCAGCCATGCTCCTAGAACATCTACAGAAACTGGGATTAAAATTAAACACTGAAAAGAGTGTTTTATTTCCCAGACAGTCAATAAGGTATCTGGGGTTGTTACTGGACATTCAGAGCGCGACTGTCAGAGGAGAGAGTAATAAAATTTAAGCAATGCCTGGCCAAATTTCGGAAAGGGAACAGTCTTTCTTTTCACATATGCCTCAAGACTATTAGGTCTGATGGCCTCTGCTCTAATAGCCATTCCCTTAGGCAGACTATTTATGAGAGAGTTTCAACGCTGGGTAGCCTCTCTGAGACTGGACCCATTACAGCACTACCGGAGGAGAGTGACGTCAGCAGCAGTCTTGGCACTGCGTCACTGGCGGCGCCCGTGCTTTCTGGTGCAAGGGGTACCTATGGGCGTTGTCCAGGCCAGGAAGGTCATAACGACAGATCCATCATTGTCCGGCTGGGGGGGCATTCACGAGGGCAGGGCAGTGAACGGGAGATGGGATCCCCATCTGATCCACTTTCACAAACTGCTTGGAAATGCTGTCTATCTTTCAAAAGTTGAACCATTTTCTTCCTTTTCTGAAAGGACATCATGTTCTTGTGACAATGGACAACACTACAGTTGTGGCTTACATAAACAGACAGGGAGGTCTCAGATCACTCCCCTTACACATGTTGGCATGCAAACTGATTTTGTGGAGCAATGCCAGTCTTTTATCCCTTAGGGCGACGCACATACAAGGGATCATGAACAGGGGAGCAGAGCGACAGTGGATCTGTTTGCGTCACAGGACAATGCTCAATGCCCTCTGTTCTTCTCTCTGGAGGATCTGAGCATGCCTCTGGGAATAGATGCACTGGCGCACGAGTGGCCTCACACTCTCCTTTACGTGTTCCCACCGATAGCATTGATATCCCCAGCCCTTCACAGAGTGAGGGAGGAGGGACTGAAAATGATAGTGGTAGCTCCGTGGTGGCAAGGGAAATATTGGCTGGCAGAGATCATACATATGCTGTACGCAGAGCCATGGTCCCTGCCACTGTGCAGAGATCTGCTGTCACAGGCAGTGGGGGAGATTTTTCATCCTCATCCAGAATGCCTGGCACTGTTGGCCTGGCCAGTGAGTGGCTAAATATAAATGTGGCTGGTCTGCCAGACAGTGTCATCAGAAGTATACAGAATTCTAGGGTCCTGTCACTCTATGAATGTAAATGGGGCGTGTTTGAGCGTTGGTGCGCGGCTAGACACATAATTCCCTTTCAGTGTTCGGTGGCAGTTATTCTATCTTTTCTGCAGGATTAGATGGATCAGGGTAAAGTGTTCTCAACCATAAAGGTGTTTCTGGCCACGATATCTGCTTACCATGTAGGTTTTGATTACAAATCTGTTGGGCAGCACCCTTTGGTATGCCGGTTTACGAAAGGCGAGCGTCGTGCTTTACCAGTGTCAAAACCGATTTCTCCTTCGTGGAATCTGGTTCTGGTGCTTGATGCACTTTCTGTGACTCCCTTTGAGCCACTGGACAAGGCTGACTTGAAATTATTGTCATTTAAGATGGCGCTGCTGTTAGCTTTGACTTCAGCAAATCGCGTGAAATTCACGCACTTTCGGTGCATTCAGCGTGTATGCAATTTATGCCGGGGATGCAGGGGTGCTTTTGAAACCTAATCCTGCTTTTATGCCCAAGGTGGTCAATTCTATTATTCCTCTTGGGTTAAGAGCCTTTAACCCACCGCTTTTTGCTTCAGCAGAACAGCAAAGGCTGAAAACGTTATGTCCGGTGCGTGCTTTATGTATCTACATGGAGAGAACTAAAGGGTTCAGAGAGAGTGATCAGCTGTTTGTGTCTTGGGTGAAGCCGCGTATGGGGAAGCCAATTACTAAACAGCGTTTATCCCACTGGATAGTGGAGGCAATTTCTCTTGCATATTCCAGTAAGGGTCTTACGCCTCTGTCTGGTTTACATGCTCACTCAGCGAGAGGAATGTCGACCTCATGGGCTCTCTTTAAACGGGGTCACGTCACAAGATATCTGTGAAGCGGCGAGTTGGTCCTCACTGCACACATTTGCAAGGTTCTATAAACTGGATGCTAAAGCTCAAACGCTTGCACATGCCGTATTGAGCATTGGATCTTGAGTGTTGATTTAACCATCCCTTTAATAATTTCTTTGGATGGCAGGAGACTTTGAGACAGACTATCTGGCAATATGGGAGTTAGGATATCCCATAGTGAGACACTGAAACGTATGCTTGAAAGAGAACAATAGGTTACTTGCATAACCCCGGTTCTCTGATGGCATTAATTGAGGTGTCTCACCAGAACACCTGTAATGAGGAGTCAGAGGCAGTCGGATCCATTTGCAGTGTTTTATTAAAGATCAGTATCAGAACACAGGCAGAGGTCGATAGACAGTATCTGGGATATCACAGAGAACCAGAATCGTAAACGTTTACCAGGCTTAGGTCGGGGCAGGCGGCAGGCTAGAATCAAATCCGAATCAGAGTCAACAAACAAAGGGGTAGGCGTCAGAGAATTCCAAGGGTCAAGGCAGTCCAGGATCATACACAGAATAACAGGCAAGGTAAATGCTCAGAAATGTCAGACGGGGCTAAACAAGACTTCGCGGTGAACTGAAGGTGTGAGTGGCTTATATGCAGTCAGTGAATGAGGTGCAGGTGTAACTGAGTGGTTGATGGGAAACACCTGGCGGTGATTAGACCTAGGTACGGGGTGTGTGGGTAATGGAGTCCATGAGAGTGTTAGTACTCGGGTGAGGGTGCCCTCCGGTGGTGATCGGAGAGAGCCACAGAGGCCTGACTTGTGACAACACCCTCCTTGCTGTGTGAAGCGAGGAAGAAGTGTGCTTGTTTTGAATGTCGCAATGGCGTTGCATTGCTCCTTTTATACCAAGGGGAGGGAGCCACTCCCTGACGCAACGTCATGTCTGCCAGCCAATTGGGGCTGGCGTAATGGAATTGGGCTTCTGAGGAATACGCGGAAGGGGCGTAACCCATACTGAGACACCTCACTTAATGCTATCAGAGAACTGGGGTTGCGCAAGTAACTAACTGTTTTCCCAAGTCTGCGCGCGCAACAAGTGGGTGGACAATATGCTAATGTTTCATGTTGACATAAACATGGCGTCGGAGATTTAATGACATTTTTTTTTTAAGATATATGAAAACATTTTAACATAGTTGCTACTTGTGCATTCAGTTGATCAGCAGTTTCTAGCCATGCAGCCTTTCTCTCAGGTTTTATGACAGCTGTACCTTTTATGATTACTACACTGTAAAAAATAAAAAGTTGAGACAACTTAAAAGTTTAAGGCTACCAGCTTCAGCAGATTTTTGAGTTTTCTCAACTTCTTGTATTGTTTATACAACAAAGTTGAGAGCTAAAAAATCTCCAACAAAAATAAGTTGAGAGAACTCAAAAATCTGCTAAAGCTGGTTGCCTTAAACTTTTAAGTTGTCTCAACTTTTTATTTTTTTATTTATTTTTTTACAGTGTAGTAGAACATTAACCTCTCAAGACCCTGTGACATTATATTTTAGTGAATTTCTCTGAGACTATACATGTCACAGTTTTAAGTCTGGATGTCCTGTACAGAGCACATTCAGGGCTTTTCAGAGATACCAAATGATTGGATGTTTCACCATGACCACTCTCTCTCCTTGATCTTCAAAAATGTCTGAAATTAATTTAGTGACACTCTTATGGAAATATAATATTTTGTAATTATCATTTACATCTGTCTAATTTTTAAATTGTGTGTCATAAAGCAATATCTCAGAGAAATGTTATGGGGTTTCAAATCAAAATATGACTTTCTGTTACAAGACAGGACGTTGATTTCATACATGTCCTCATATGAGGACACCAGGACTAAAAGCATGTTTATTATGCATTTTGGGAGACATAAGAAATGAATAGGGAAATAAATTATATTTCAATATTCTATGAAATATTACATATTATTATGAAAATCTTGTCAATTATTACTCCCATTATTACACTTCTTTTTTCATTACATGTTGCCCCAAAAACACATTAATATGCAAATTAGAGTTTATAGATACATTGTATATAATGAGAAAACCTGTTTATGGCCATTTTACACACATTTTGCAGAAAGATAAGTGGTATATTGAATCATTCTGTTATAACATAGTTGAGAATCATCTTTATACAAAGTTTGGTAAAAAAAAAAATCTTAAACTAAAAATGTATTGGTGATTTAAAAAATCAGTTGTTTTTGCCTATGCATGTTCATTCATGTCTTTTTATTTTTTTAAAGAAATTGAGTCCCGATGTCCTCAAACGAGGACACAGTATAACTTATGAATGAAATATCATTTTTTAATGCTCTAAACAATGTAAAGACATGAAAAAAAAAACCGTTTTTTCCTAAAATTTTCTCTTGGGTCTTAAGAGGTTAAAACATTGCTATCTAAAATCACTCTTTAAAACGTTAAACACACTACATTAAAAGTTAAAATCACTAAATTAAAAATGAAATAAATAATAGAAAACAGACTACATTGTAACTGGTAAGAGCAATACACATGAACTCATTTGAGCTAGTAATTAGGGCTGTATTAGCCAGCTTACATTTGATTTACAGTCACTGCTATCATAAAAAAACACTCATATGTAGGTTTAATATTCGTTCTGTCTGTTTAGTGCGCAGCAGCGCTCGTTCACTCGCATAAGCCTCGCCCACTGCTGACAGAAAAATGGATGTATTTGCATGACTTTCTAACATTTACAGATGAAGAATATACTGTGACGTCATTTATGCACTGAGAAAAACATGTCTCAAATGTATTAAACAGCACAAATAGGCTATATTCGCTGTTTGCCGTGGTGGATTGATTTGATCCATGATCAAGATTAAGGGCTGTTTAAGAATAAGCGTGCACATCAAATTATCTGGACTCAGTGAACCTGGATCAAATTAGTGAGATTGCGTGAATTTAAATTGGCATTTATGGAACAGCTTTAGCCCCGATTGATTTGTTAAGTTATTTCAAGTCAGATTTTGGACTTTAATCCTGGCTTTTCTTAGTATCTTTTATGAAACAGCCCACAGGATTACTATAAAGTTACTGGCAGGCGAGATTGATCAAGGGTGGAGCTAAACTCTGCAGTAAAGTGGACCTCGAGGGCCTTATCACGCTGATGTGTGGTCAAGTGTTAGTTTTTCCAATAAGTGTGGTTTTAGTTCTGCTATAAAAAGGGCTTGGTGTCTTGACAGCTGTTTTTGACAACTTCGCACCAGGAGGGTTTATACAGGAGCACTGATAGATTGAAGCTTTATTTTACATTTTAATTCCCCATAACTGCGTTGTTTCACACCAATAAAAATTCATTGTTTTTCCCCAGTAAGCTGTACTAAACAACCCAACGTATCTGAGGGAGCACTGAAGTATGTTCTGTACATTAAATTTGTGCTTTATAAGCTAATCAGTAAAAACATGTTATTGGCTAGCTAGACAAAACTACAAGCTTAATGTTAGCCATGGGGGGTAAAAGCATGATTGTTACAAATTGTAACAATGCTCAAATTTAGGGAAGAAGGAGGCATGAACCGGCAGAAGTTTAACATTTTGCTCTTTATTATTTGCTCCACCACTAAGCTAATCATGGAGGAATATTGTTTTTGGTAATGGAGTTGGACTTTGACTAATGGTGTGCCCATGAATACAGGTCGTCATTTTATCAGAGCGACTGTCACTAGCCATGTTTTAGGCATATATATATATATATATATATATATATATATATATATATATATATATATATATATATATCTGCATACTGAATTGAGCCGTTAGAAATCCCAGAAGACGCTGCGAGCGGCCGGTGTACGGAACTCGCTCTCGCAAATACTTGATGGCTCTTCAAAGTAAACGTTTATCGTATTGTTTTGCTTAATATTAATAAAGTTGTAAGACCCGGAGAAAGTCTGCAGTATTTTTATTGGCATATTAAAATGAATTTTAACATAGTCATAGTTAAACATATAATGCTGTAAAATAATACGATATACGATTATATAAAAATAATATCTATAATGGTATGAAATGTTTTAATAAGTTATGACATTTGTTTATGTTATCAGGGCTTGACATTAGGATTTCAGCTGTGGTGGGTCACACAGTCACTCCCACTAGCCACTCTGGCGGGTTGAATTTTATATACAGTAACAGAGCTCGACATTAATGCTTGTCCGGGACAAGTGGATTTTTTTGAAGAATTTTACTTGCCCGACCGGACAACTAATCTGATTAAAACATCTAATTGCACCGAAATTTCAGCAAGAATGGTTCTGATTTTATTACATTCGGTGTAAACGGCGATTGATAATGGATAATCAGTAACAACAAAGTCGTGCCAGTTGAAGCTCACGCAGCCTGCCTGTGAGAGAGAATCTCGTGGAGAAATCAAAACAAATGAACGCAGCTACACACAGAAGAAACATAAAAATGTAACTTAGTTTTTATATTTATAACATACAGCCTAGTTAAGCAACATGACATGACCAAGAGAGTGAAGTTTTCCCTGAAAACCATGATTGTAAATTTGACATTTTATACAAGAGTTAAAACCAGTAGTTAATATAATTTTTTTTTTAGTTCAGTATTTGAATTTATTGAAAGGATATATTGTCAACGTTGACTGCTTTTGCTCCATTTGGTTAATGAAAATAGTTACAAACGAAGATCACATCAGAACAGGCACACACGTCTGAGCTACATGTTTCGTTACTGAACGATTCGTGTTTTTGAATTTTGGGTCAATGATTCAGTGGTCCATTCATAAGGACAGGCACTTGCTTCATTCTTGAATGAATCGGCTGTCTGAATGAATCGTTTGAAGGCATGCTTCAATGACTCATTAATTAAGATCCTGGCGGGTTACTTTAATAGTAGCCTATCTTTGCAGTTTTTCCAACATTTCATATTTGTATATTAAAAAATATATATATATTTTACATTTAGTTTAGCAGATGCTGTTATCCAAAGCGACTTACAAATTATATATTTTAAAACTGCGAGCTCACAACATTTATGCTGTTATGATTTTGCATGCAGTGTAAATGCATGTGCTATATTTCAGCTACATTGAACTGTCTGTGTAAATGCATCTGAATGCAGCTCCAGTCACTTTGTTTCTTCTGCAGTGGAAAGATTGATTTTGTAGATAGCCTACTGATTTCATATGATTGGTAACAGCCCTATATTATCTTATGTTAAGTGAAATTATTAATAAAATGTAAAAAATTGATATGATGATGCATGCATTTAATACAGTTAGGGAAAATGCCCTTTAAATAGGTCAAAAATGACCTGGAAATCAATTTAAATACATTTTTGTATGCAGTATTAAGTCATATAAAACGTGATTTCCCAACAAACAAAATTGTGGCCAGTGAAAATGCTGAGTGGCTAGTAAATTCAGAAAACCACTAGCCACAGTGGCCGGTGAGCAAAAAAGTTAATGTCAAGCCATGGTTATATTTATTGTTCATTGGCCACTGCCTATGCTGAGACTATGTGGTCAGTTAAGCAAGAACATCTCAATTCTCACAAGGATGCTGTTCTGTGTTCTCGTCCTTCCGAGGAAGCCTTGCAAGACTGGTCTCCACGAGAACACAAGTCCGTTCTCTGCATTCTTAGAATTAAGAAACAGCCACTATTTCCCTATAGCGGCTAATGAACCGGAAGTCTTGCACATAGGCTTACTTCTGGTTTAAAGAATAAAGCAGATAAGTTTGAAATTGAAACTCTCACCTTTGCTATCAGACATGTTTTTGCAGAGTGTACACTGGTGAAGACTCCTATAGGAAAGGTCCTTAGAAGCTCAAAAGAAAGACAAAATGTAAGATTTAATTAATGCTTGGCATCAGACAGCAGAAGATGCACATCACATGAAAAAAAACAACTCCTATATCACGACACATGCAGGGGTGTCTCCCTATTGCATAACTACAGAATTCACTGCCATTAAAAGCACAACCAGGACCTTTTACAAAATTTCACATTTCTCTTTTTGTGTTCCGAAGCAGAGCCGTTGAGAATCAGAGTTGCGACACGCTTTGATCTCGCCGCCGCAAGGTCACGTGGTTCGTGGAGCTCTCAATAGTTCCAAATAACTCTGTGCTGTCAATGTGTTTGAATGTGTTTAAGTAGGATAGACAGCAGTTTCACTATATTTGCAGCAATTTCTAGTGATTATTAACACATCATGTGCATTCATTGTGTATTGATAACTACGCTGACTACATTTTACAATCGCATTTTATTCTGGGGAGTGATTAAGAGACAGCATTAATATTTTTTTTAATATATTTATTATTTATATTACAATTAGCGTAGTATTTAGGGTTAAAATAGAGAAAACGTTTTTAAATTCCAGTGCAAAGAGGCAAATTAGAGGCGTTTGGTGGCCAGAAAAATACTATTCCTATGTAATGTCATGGTTTAACCACTAGATGCCAGTAGGCTGTTTAATAAATGTAGCCTACATATATTTAGCTCTGCTCTAGTTGCTGTAAAGAGTTTTACCAGTCGTAACAGCTTATTTATTTATTTATTTATTTATGTTTTGCATTGTATATTTAGATATTATCAAACACTCAATGTTTATAAGCTTTGCTTTTTTTTTTTTTTTAAATGTTGAATTTAAAAAGATTAATTACTCACATCCCTGCATTATTTTATGACATTTATGTAAGAAGACAATATAAGTGAATGTTAAAAAAGGCCAGCAAATACGGAATTTAACCCAATAAAAAAATTAAAATAACGTTTAAAACCAACTGCATTTAGGTAAACTCTTTCTTGTATTCCTTTAATGGGCAGTCTTCAATGAAACTCATTCAGCTTCCTACAGGGAGAGAAAGATTTCCAAGAGGTAAACTAATGCGTTAAAATGCCTAAAACTGCTGTAATTTCCTCAACTTTCTGGCGAGTGTCCTTGAGAAACCCTGAAATGAATGGGCTTCAGTGCTGGAACTATCAGTTGTTTGGAACTATTGGCTGCTCCATGACACACTTTACTTCCGCATTCCTCAGTTCCTATGGAAGCCTATGGGAGTGTCGCAACTCTGTTTCTCAACGGCTCTGTTCCGAAGGAGAATTGGTCATACGACTTTAGAACAATAGGGGGAGTTAGCAAAACCCAGAGCCGTTGAGAAACATAGTTGCGACACTCCCATAGGCTTCCATAGGAACTGTTTTGTGGCTCTTTAATGTGTTGTGACAGATCACAGTTCAAACACGTGAACCGATCATCTTTTCATATTTACTTAAAGCACGAAATGAACATGAATAAACATCAGAAAGTGTTTTATTTCAACCGCGGAACACACCATTTTTCGAGTTTAAGCCCACCGAAGTTAATCTAAGTTACTCTTCTGCTGATTTGTGGTTAAGGCTAGAAGGGATACAGCTGCAGCTACTGGGCATGCGCATTTACATATTTACCGAGCCAACAATATAACGTGGAACCTATAAAAATGGTTTTAAAAAAGCACATGGCGCCATAGTTTCATCACTTTAGAGTGTCGCAGTGACCGTTTTTTTTTTTTTTTTGCAGTAAAGGACCTGTCATAGTTTAATGAGTGGGATGATGACATGAAGTGACGCGAGGATAGCTGCATTGAAAACAGATGAGCTCCCATTCGGGGCGAAGTTCACGGGATTTTGTCCACAGAATGATAAGAGCACACATTTTAACATTTTATTATTTTAACACTGGACATGACTGGTTTTGTGGTAAGCAAAACAAGTATTTTAAAGGAATACCTTAGCTTATTGCCGTTACCGTGGCAACCAACAACAGCACAGTGTAACCCACTGCACATTTTTATATTTGGTTATATTGAAAAAGTTTCAGTTCAGTCTCTTTTTTTTACCCCGTTTTAAATACTCCATGTATTTCTATGGAGACAGGCCGTAGCTGTCGGGCAAGATGGCGGATAGCAACGGCGGCACATAATATCCATGTTCTGATTGGTCAGATCGCCCGTCAATCAAGCTCTTTGCGAACGATCTGCGGTTTGCGAATGAGCGATTTTTACTTGACTAGGCCACTGACTGTACACACCACAAGTGATGAGGGGCATTTATGTTAATTCTCTTCCTCTAATATTTTTATCTAGCCTCTAATGTTAATTCAAGCCTTTACCAAAACCACCAAATTTAAAAGAGAACAGAAAAAAATATGCAGACATCGCTGTTATTTTAAGCTTATGTAACGGAGTTAAAA
This sequence comes from Spinibarbus caldwelli, assembly GCA_039654775.1. NCBI lineage: Eukaryota > Metazoa > Chordata > Actinopteri > Cypriniformes > Cyprinidae > Spinibarbus > Spinibarbus caldwelli. The sequence continues at coordinate 1,520,723 of CM077262.1, read as the reverse complement.
ACATTAATTCCAATGATATTCATGGTGTCGAATTACATGAAATTAGAGGGTAAATTAAATCAAATGGTCTTTTGGTGCCCCCCTAGTGGTTAATGCATTGCAGACATTCATTATTTTGTCCTTGTGCGCCTACCGTAGTTCAGCAGAAAATGGCTGACACTGGAATGCTAAATGGAATACACACAGTTACCCTTAATGAGAGAGTTAGTTAATTTTATGTTGTTCTTATTTCAGTGGTTTATGTCTGCAGTGTTTTCACCCTGTCTAATAATACATTTTGGTGTATTCCTCAGACACAATTATTATTCCTGCGGAGAATAAAAGAAAGACAGCAGGGGCTGGCGCTCTCCATGGCAGTGGCAGGTCGCAGCGCCACCTATGCTGTTCTCAGTGGCGAGCGATGGTGTTTTAAAATATTAAGGCAAAGTTCCCACAGGTGTGTTATTATTGTTATACATTTTTATGTATCAGCTGCCAGAGTTCGTGCCAGGAGTCACGATCGTTTGTCGCCGTTTCTGCTATAAACTAGAGTTTTATTTTTAATTAAAAGATTTGATGATGCATATTATATACCAGCAAGCAGATTCGAGCAGAATATGAATCCATTAAGGTAAATTGCATAAGCATTTTCCCATAAAGAACATACACATAGGGAATGCTTAGCTGTATAGCCAGTATATAAGCACGTGTATAGGTGAGTAGCCATCATTTCAGAAGTGAGGGGGACATAAATGTTATATATGTTTTATATATATATGTACTGTATATAGGAAACTTTATTTTTTTCTCATTTCTTTCTTTTAATTGGCTTAGAAATCAGATACACTGTTGGACAATAACCAATAAATGATTTGTTAATGTACTACAAACACTTTTTTTTTTTCTTTAATTTTTATCATATATAAGGCAGAATAGTTTCTGTACTGTAATAAATGCTAAGTAGCACTGAATTATTCATATACTTTATTTCTTACCTGGAGATGACTGAAAAAAGCACAAATAAACCATATATTGTGGCAATCGTGTGTTTAATATCTTCACGTTTCCAAAGGTTTCTGCCTTTTATTCAGATAACAGTGAGAGCTGGACACTTTTGTCCACATTAGGGATTTCCTGGTAAATTGTAAGTTATTACTTCTATATGAGTCCGTCTTGCACTTTCTGCACCCTCTGGCTTTGTGTATGACTATATTTGTATATATATGTATATATACACATGCATATCTAACCTTACTGTTGTCACATTTCCCTGGTTAAATAAACATTACATTAAAAAGGCCAAATACAATTGTAGTTTGTATTTTTACACCGTGTAATATTGTTTATCAAAACCAATAAATCTCATCAAGTTAGTGTTTTTACGTATTTTTACATTTATTCCAAAATAATAAAAGGCAGTAACAATACAAACATTTTATTTGTCAACTGATGTTCAGCTGTTCTTTTTAACTTTACCAGCAGGTGTCGCGGTTGGACAGAATTACTTTATAAAAATTAGTGACTTTTACACACTTTAATGTCACATTTTGTAATACTTGCATTGATTTTATTTTTGTAATATCGATCATTTTCTCATCCATTTTTTATTTATTTATTTTTTCTCTAAAGAGACTCTGCATCCCTTGCCTTGACTGAAGGCAGGCAAAGCCGTAAAACACACAAACATCAGAAATTCAGTAATATTATCCTTGTGGCTTTGAAGTTATGTAAATTTTGGCAGGTTATTTTACATTAATTTCATGCAAATTAATGTGATGAATGGAAATTGGTCAGTTCAATTAAATGTAGAATTTTTGTAATAGCAACAAAAATGAAAAATGTGGGCAAATGTGGGATCACCTAGAAATTAAATGTTTTTTTATTACAATTTGTATTGCCATGGTTTTACTACAAATAGCATGCTTAAACTATGGTGAGTGTAGCAAAATGTTTTAACTGTAATACCTTTTTTATGTGTTGCAAAACCTTGTGTAATTTTCATAAGTTTTGTTGCAAACAATTTTTACTGTTATTTTATAATGAAAAACAGTAGTAATATATGTATATTTATAGAAAGCATTCACTGTTAGAAAAGGTCATTTATGTCATGTACTGTAAATGCTCTAGGCCAACAAGTCTGAGGCATTAATTGTAAAATTATATACACCAAATATTTTGACCGTACTTTCTTCTTTCACAGCAGGAAAACATTTTTTGAGAGACACCAGGACTGCAGCTGACCGGTGCGGTAACAGAAATTGAAATGGATTTTTTTTTTTTTTAATAAAAAATTGATGATGCATACTACATACCAACAAGCAGATGAGCACCAAATTAAATCCCTACACAAAGCTGCATGGGCAGAAAGTTCTCCAGTGGAACTGTTCACTTCTTTCCTGTTTGTGAAAAGATAGGACTGAGATGTTCTGGACTGAACTTGTGGATAAAAACAAGTGGGATACTGTCGCCATACTTGATTAAGAATTTTTCATCCTACAGGATCCAACAGTTCACTGTATAGGCATGACCTTAAAAAGGCGGTTCATGCTCGAAAACCCTCCAATGTGGCTGAATTACAACAATTCTGCAAAGATGAGTGGGCCAAAATTCATCCACAGCGCTGTAACAGACTCATTGCAAGTTATCACAAACGCTTGATTGCAGTTGTTGCTGCTAAGGGTGGCCCAACCAGTTATTAGGTTTAGGGGGCAAACACTTTTTCACACAGGGCCATGTGGGTTTGGATTTTGTTTTCCCTTCATAGTGAGGTTCAAAGGAAAGGATTAATAAAGATCCTTCAGGATCATAAATAAAAAATCAGTTGATGATAAAAATACATTTAAAAAAATCAATAAAAACTTAAGTGTCTCAATTAAAATGGTCTCTTGATTATTTTAATATATAGTGTGTGTGTGTGTGTGTGTATATATATATATATACACACACTTTAGTTTTGGGTCCAATTCTCACTATTACCTTACTATTGACTTTTGCCTCAAACTCCTTACTGTTCAGGTAGGTTAAGATGTAGAATCACGCATAATAAGGCATATGTGCTATATAGTATAATAAACAGCTGATATAGTAATATGCAAGCAACTAGTTAACTAAAGTGTTACATTAAATACATAAAATAAATGTGCGTGTGTGCGTATATACCAGAGCCGTTGAGAAACAGAGTTGCGACACTCCCATAGGCTTCTATAGGAACTGAGGAATGCGGAAGTAAAGCGTGTCATGGTGCAGCCAATAGTTCCAGCACTGAAGCCCATTCATTTCAGTGTTTCTCAAGCACACTCGCCAGAAAGTTGAGGAAATTACAGCAGTTTTTGGCATTTTAACGCATTAGTTTACCTCTCGGAAATCTGGCCAGTAGTTGTATTTTATGAAATGCGTTATAGTTAATGTTTATTTTTAGATAATAGGCAGTTATGCTGTATTTGTAGTTAGATAATGTGAGAAACACCTTAATAGCAATCATAACCAGATGCTAGTTTTCATGTTTTTAAGTTTTTAGTCTTTCTGTAATCTTTCTCTCCCTGTAGGAAGTTGAATGAGTTTCAGTGAAAAGGAATACAAGAAAGAGTTTCTGGTTGTTTTTTTTTTTTTTTTTTTTTTACCTTATTTTAATTTTTTATTGGGTTAAATTCCGTATTTGTTGGCCTCTTTTAACATTCACATATTGTCTTCTTACATAAATGTCATAAAATAATACAGGGATGTGAGTAATTAATCTTTTTAAATTCAACATTTAAAAAAAAAAGCAAAACTTATAAACATTGAGTGTTTGATAATGTCTAAATATACAATGCAAAACATAAAATAAATAAATAAATAAATAAGCTGTTACGACCGGTAAAACTCTTTACAGTAACTAGAGCAGAGCTAAATATATGTAGGCTACATTTATTAAACAGCCTACGGGCATCTAGTGGTTAAACCATGACATTACATAGGAATAGTATTTTTCTGGCCACCAAACGCCTCTAATTTGCCTCTTTGCACTGGAATTTAAAAACATTTTCTCTATTTTAACCCTAAATACTACGCTAATTGTAATATAAATAATAAACATATTAGAAAAAAAATATTAATGCTGTCTCTTAATCACTCCCCAGAATAAAATGCGATTGTAAAATGTAGTCAGCGTAGTTATCAATACACAATGAATGCACATGATGTGTTAATAATCACTAGAAATTGCTGCTCGGAAGTGGCGCTGCGACCTGCCACTGCCAGGATTTGCGCCTGCTCTCTCTCCAGAAAGAATAGACACCAGAGTTTTGTGTACGTCGTCCATTTAAAGTTTGTGACGGATGGGGACAACAACCATTACACTTAACACCATTAGAATACAGCAGAAATTCATGTGTGTGTGTGTGTGTGTGTGTGTGTGTATCTTTGACTTTCTGCTGTGTTCTACTGTCCAGAGCAAATGAATGAGATTCCGATTTATTGCTTACACATTTAACCAAATAATATTAAAAATATGTGATATTGATCAACTTAAAAAAAAAGAAAAAAAAAAACATTTTACTCGTAAAATAATAGGTCTATGTAGGCTATGTAAAGTAGGTACATTTCGGAAGACAGACAGCAAATTTTGTGACTGAATAGCAGCCTTTCCATATTTTAACCTATATATATATATATATATATATATATATATATATATATATATATATATATATAAACATCTGCACTGTATCCTGCTGTTATACATGTATTATATTGTACGTTTAAAATATATAGACTATCATATATAGTCTAATCCAATCCTGAAAGAAAAGTTGGATACTCACATATTCTGTGTTGCGTTCCCTCTCCAACTCGTCTTCACTTTGGCCAGATATATAGCCAACAGCATGACACCCAGTTTAAATCACGTGATTCTCAAAAATTTCACTGGAAATTTAGGTGTGTTTGACTTGAAGGCAATGGCTGCTCAAGCGAACAAAAAGAACCATAAATGTAAGCATTGTTAGCATTAATAAATATTTTAATGAAAAGTAATAATTTGTTTTTGTTACATTCAGTCGTGTGTTCATATTTACGGTCATGTTATTCAAAGAAATGTTTGCAAAAAATTGCTAGTTTGCTAATGTTAAACCATTGGCGTACTGACTGCACGATAGTGCCACAACATATTTTCTGATCAGGGCGATAACCACCATAGACCTTGAGGATGACTATAGTAGTACACGAAAGTACTGAAAGCTGAAAGTACACGTGTCTGTGCATCTCTCTTTACAATGAGTGAGTTTACTTCAAAAACAGCAATTTTATCCTCTCGTTGCTGGAAAATATAATGTAGCGATTCAGTATTTAAATTATGTTATTAATAAAAGTTGCGGGGCAGCGTTGACAAGTGTTTTTGCTCCTGGGTGTGTGAGTTGTGCGATCTCTGATGTATGTGTGTGTGTGTGTGTGTGTGTGTCAGTAAGCAGCGCATTAATATAGAACTGTAATTAAAGGCTGTAATGCACACCAGTATGTGTGTATTGTAGGAGCTAGATGATGTGGTCACACTTTATATTAAGTGGCCTTAACTACTTTGTACTTACATCAAAAAATAAGTACAATGTACTTATTGTAGTCATATTGTATTGCAAAACACTTTTGCTGCTATTGTGGTGTGATACGGGTAGGGTTAGGGACAGGTTTGGTGGTATGCGTAGGTTTAAGGGTGGGTTAAGGTGTAAGGGATGGGTCAACAGTGTAATTATAGATGTAATTACATATGTATTTTGAAAATATAAGTACAATGTAAAAACGTGTACACAATAAGTGCACTGTATCAAATTATTGATTTAAATGTAAGTACATAGTTAAGTCCACCTAATATAAAGTGGGACCGGGGAATATTTTCACCCCTACCCCTTGACCCTCTGTTTCAAGGGACAACAGGAAGGGGTATAAAACAGAATTGGGATTGGACCTAAAGAGCATATGGAACCATCGGCTTTGATGTCATTCACCAATCGGTCTGTAATTTGAACAAAAAAATCTCACGTGATTTGATTTAAGCAGTCTTAAAAGGAAATAACTCAAAAACAGACCCATTAAACCAACACACAGACTGTTTATACCTGGTCATTTTTACATTAATATAATTATATTGAAAGGGAAGAGAAAAGGATCATGTATAATATTATTTATAATGAAAATAGTTGTATTTTCTTTCTTTTCTCTTCTTCTTAAGATTGTTCTTAAGAATTAAGAACTTAAGAATTAAAATCCTTGAAAAGAATCTTAGAAATCATTGTAAATAACTTTAAAATTGGGATAACCTTCAACTTGACTTAAATCTTTATTGGTTTAATTCAGTATAGGGTAGAGTGGGGGAAAACGCCTCCATGGGGTAAACCCCCCTCCCCCCCCCTGTTTTTCACAAAATAACCACAAGATAAAATCAAGATAAATTTTTGTTGTAACTATAGACTACATTGACAAGAGTGATGTAGAAGTATTCACTATAAAGATTACACTGCTGATGTACCGGAGAGAAAACAGATTTCACAGTAAATGATCTAATTTTCAGCAGGAAGAAAAAGTGTAAAGCTTGTTGTTTTGTATAGAACATCACAGTTATGTATGATATGAGAACAGTGAGACCTGTAGATACGGAGTACATGTTATTTAAGAAAAAATATAATTATATTTTCAGAATGACAGAATTTTTTTCTCAAACATAGTCAGTGGGGTAAAATCAGACTGTAAAAAAAAAAAATGGACATAGTGTCCGTGACGTCACCTGTAGGTTTCTGAAGAGCATTTTTGAAGCTCAAAGTGGGCGGAGCCGGCCGTCGCCATCTTGGCAGTGCATCACTTCCGGATAATCGAAAATGGGCAAAAAGGCGGGAGGTGGGTGGAGCTGGTTCCTAAAACCACGCCCACCTAGCTTGACAGTGGTGACAGCAGCGGCAATCCACCTGTCACTCAAGTGGCCACGCCCTTAATTATGCAGAACTTTAAGACTTAATATAATTTAAATGGATGAGTTATAAAAAAAATCCCCTCTCACAGTTGTCATGAAGAGCAAAATTAGCTATACAGACCAAAACCGCTTTTTGTACCAGGCTGTAAAACTGCTGTAAAGTTGGGCATTTTAACATGGGGGGTCTATGGGATTGACTCCCTTTTGGAGCCAGCCTCTAGCGGCCAGTCGATGAATTGCAGTTTAAGTCACTTCCGTGTTGGTTTCTAGCAAGGGCCTAGGTTTGTTTTCAAGATTGGTGGGGACATAGCCCCCCCTATAATTCATATAGCTTACAGAGATTTAAAAAAAAAAAAAATTTTATAGTATGTTTATCAGATTGATTTTGTGAACCAACAGCATCAGAGCGCTGGGTGTTTTAATAACACATCACTTTATTTTAATATTAATCAAATTGGACCCAGGATGATTCTGAAAGAATAGGCTACTCTGCTACTGCTGTAGTAACGAAACTCGTGCGCATCTGATTGACAGATAAACTGCACGCTCTTATATCAGTGGTGTTTTTTATTTTGTGGATATTTCAGCTAATAGCTTGATTTGTACATTCAGTTGAACAACATTAATTTAAAGTTAAATTTAAAGAGTGTCTGCGGCGACTGCTGCACCACAGAGTTCAATTTACATAGTTTACCTAAAAAAAAAAAAAATCACATTATATTTGTCCCAAATTATTGTTGATGTTCATGACTTTATCCTAGGCTGAAAGATTGTGTATCTTTCTGCACAACGTGTGTCTTTCTGTCCGTATGCTTTATATAGGGAGCTAATAGTAGCCATAGATCACGCTTTCTCTTTCCGTTTGCTCTGTTTTGTCAAACAAACACTGTACTTCAAACTCATCGATGCAGCTTTGTTCATTCCTGAAGTGGGCTTTTTTATGAACTGTTTTGGACTGCTGTCTTGAATTGGGTGCAATACCTGTGAGATGTACCTGTGAGCGCTGTGCTTCTCGTCCGGTGTGTGACTACATTCCGCACATGTATTAAATGCTCGTCCTTGAGAGCGCGCAGTTTTCTAATGTATTTACTTTAAATTGTTAGGTAATATCAATGACATGACCTTTCAGATGCGTCTGAAATGACAAAAACAAATACATAGGTTATATTTAATTATTTTATCAAAATTATTGATAGGGACAGTTTGGTAGTGGCTGGATATTGGTAGGGACACGTCCCTAGCGTCCCCCCCTAATTCTACGCCCCTGGTTTCTAGACAGAGACCGGGAGGTTGCCGCTTGGGGTAAAACGCCCCCAGGGGGCAACTGCCAATGACTGTAGTTACTCTCTTCTGAACATCAAATCCTTAGTTTTTCCGTCAAATGTATTCTAACTAGTTGATTGAATAAAAATATTTGGACTTTATATTTAAAAGGGGTAGTCATGGCCTGATGGTTAGTGAGTCGGACTTGTAACACGAAGGTTGTGGTTTTGAGTCTCAGGTCTGGCAGGGATTGTCGGTGGGGGAGTGAATTTCCAGCGCTCTCTTCCACAATCAATGCCACGACTGAGGTGAGACCCTTGAGCAAGGCAACTGCTCCCCGGGCGCCGCAGCAATATGGCTGCCCGCTGCTCCGGGTGTGTGTTCACAGTGTGTGTGTGTGTGTGCACTTGGATGGGTTAAAGGCAGAGCACAAATTCCGAGTATGGGACGCCACACGTCACTTCACTTTCACTTTTAAAAATAACCTCAAGTTAGCATCAGGTTAGCATCAGCTAACAAACGTTTTTAAATATTATTTGGCTATTATTGTAATTCATAATTATTGATTATATTCTTTTTAATGTTAAGCTAAAACTGCCTGTGCTCTGATTTTGCTGTAAATGTTTAAAGGAAAGTGCTTTGTCAGACCGGGGGGTGTTTTACTCCACCTGTGGGGCAAAACGCCCCCTTAGTAAAAATAAAATTTTTGTTAAAAATCTAATAATATAAAATCTCTGGACATTTTTCATACTTGGTTTATAATTTATGTCATTGTCACTAAAACTATGATAACTTTTATGAATACATTTATCTTTTGTTTCACAGAAAACAATTACACAGTCCTTAAGGGGGGCGTTTTCCCCCACTCTACCCTAACTGTTAGAATTGAGCATTACATGGGTAACACTGGCTACACGTGCAAGAAGGACAGAGAACAAATGAATGCAACTGACCACATCATCTTGAAACAGCCTGTTTAAAATTAAAGAATTAAAAAAAAAAAAAACTGGTTGTTTTAGAAAACAAGTGTGCGCGCTTATTATGATTATTATGTACAGGCCACTCAAAAAACCGTGTTTCATCAATCAGGTAATGCAGGTAACACCTGTAGTTTTCTTCTTGGGAAAACAAAGATGAAAAGGGGACTGTTGTAACCGCACCCACTCTCCCCTTAGGCAGAGCCATTGAGAAACGGAATGCTGCATCCTCCGGAGGTCGCATTTGTAGGCTGCATACGTCATAAAGATCGTCTTATTTTAGTATATTAATAGTTATAAATTTGACCATTATTCTTAGTTGTGTAAATTGTTGTAATATGCTTTTGACTCGCAAATGTAATGCTCAGTTAACTGAAATAAACCATGGAGCTCGAGTTCGTGGAGCTCTCTATAGTTCCAAACAACGCCGCGCTGTCAATGTTTGAATGTGTTTAAGTAGGATAGACAGCAGTTTCACTATATTTGCAGCAATTTCTAGTGATTATTAACACATCATGTGAATTGATTGTGTATTGATAACTATACTGACTACGTTTTACAATCGCATTTTATTCTGGGGAGTGATGAAGAGACAGTATTAATATTTTTCTAATATGCTTATGATTTATATTACAAGTAGCTTAGTATTTAGGGTTAAAGTAGAGAAAAAAAATTTAAATTCCAGTGCGAAGAGAAAAATTGTCAAGAAAATTACAGATTGGCATTGACAGTTAGAACAGGTCAGATTTTGAGTTTCTGAAGAAAAAGTAGTTATGAAATTCCATTAAGCTCCTAAGGGGAGTGTAGGCGTTGTTGCAACAGTCAGTGGCGTGATGGGTTTGTTTTTGAGTTATTGTCTTGTAAGATTCCTTAAATCAAATCTGATTTTTTTTTTCTTTTCTTTGGGCAGCACCTGGAAAGAAATTTCCAGTGAAATTCTTGAGAATCACGTGATTTAAACTGGGTGTCATGCTGTTGGCTATATATCTGGCCAAAGTGAAGACGAGTTGGAGAGGGAACGCAACACAGAATATGTGAGTATCCAACTTTTCTTTCAGGATTGGATTAGACTATATATGATATTTTAAACGTACAAGATAATACATGTATTACAGCAGGATACAGTGCAGATTGTTTTTTTTATATCAAATATGGAAAGGCTTCTATTCATTCACAAAATTTGCTGTTTTCTGAGACTACCACTCATTATGTTCATATTAAATTTAATTATATTATATCTGCATACATAGCTATACATGTTATTTTATGAGTAACACAAGGATTTTTTTTAAGTTGATCAATATCACATATTATTAATGTTATGTCAAATGTTTAAGCAATAAAGCGGCATCTAGTTTATTTGCTCTGTTCATTTGCATGCATTTATTTTTTTAATTACAATTATTTTTGCTCTCAAACAGTAGCCTGTATGTTTGACTGAATAAAAAAGACAGTAAAAACAGAAAATAACTCCATACTGTGGAAGCCCAGTTTCCGAAGTGCTTTATCATGTAAACTGTTCATCTTCTAGCTACTGTCTGATGCCAAGCATTGTTAATTAAATATCAGATTTTGTCTTTTTTAGCTTCCAGAGACCTTTCTATAGGAGTCTTCACCAGTGTATACTCTGCAAAAACATGGCTGATAGCAAAGGTGAGAATTTCCATTTCAAACTTCTAATAAAATCTATTATCTCTAGCGTCATATATTGACTGACACCCGCAAATTATATACAATATCCCGGAAACTGAGCATGCAAGAAAGAATCCCTGTTTCCATCTGGTAAGATGTGTTTTCGGTGATTCGATCACAAAAGGTCAGCCAAGACACATTACTGTTTCTTTAGGGGTGAACGAATAATTTATATAAAATTTAAATGGCTTTTTTTTTTTGCGACTTTTAATTAAATAAATATATGCACATTGTCAGTAATGAATAATGCAGTGCTAAATGGCATAGCATTTATTACAGTAGCCTATAGAAACTTAGAAACTAATAAATATATTTTCTTCCTTATTCTGTGATGAAAATGGGGAAAAGAAGTATAGTATATGAACAAATCATAAAATTGCCATTTGGAAAATATAGGAAAAATATTACAGAATATAAATTCATAAATAATAAAAATGTATAAAAATAAATAAATAAATATATACATACATACATACCTGTCAATTTGACAAAATAATAATAATAATAATAATAATAATAAATTCAACCCTTTGTGGCATAATTGGATAAAGAGTGAGAAATAAACCAGAAATCAATTCTTCACATTGAATCTATTGAGACTAACAAAAAGTGCAGAGTTAAAAGGTTATAATAAAGATGTGTGTGTTGTAGTTTGCATCAGTTTTAAGGTTTGAAAACACAGTTATAAATGGATTTGGATGGATCTCTGAGATCTCTCTTTGTTTCACCCACTGCTGCTGCGTCTGGAGATCCTAAGGAATTTTTATGGCGGTCGCAGGCCAAACTTAGCCATCAGTCTGTAGGCGGGTGGAGGGCAGAAACTGCATTTTTTTTTTTTTTGACCAATGAGAAGTCCTGTCCTTCCCGGGCTTTGTACCAAAGGTCTTCTTCTTGCACTCCAAGAGGTGTCTGGCTGTTGTCCTGGCATCTTTATCTGATGGCGTTGGACAGTTTGCTAATGTTAGTCCACCAAGATCAAATCAAAATGTAGCAAACCTTTGTCCACTTTTGTGGTCAGAGAGGGGCCCCGCCCTGGAATGTGCTGTCCGCTACAGTTGTAGCATCTCGTCTAAGAAAATTTATAGAAATTACAGTGGGTTTGATCATCTGCCATGACACTCGCTATGACAAATGCTGCAAGTGGAGTGATACAACAAAGAGTAAAACAGGTCCCATGGCGATACTGGTAGAACAGAGGTTTTCAAACCTGTGTGTATTCGCTTGTACATCCTCTGTAGGAGCCAAATTGTGTTGAAAAAGGTGATGTATTATTTTCATTTTGACCACTAAGAGGAGCTGTGAACATTACAGTGATTTTAGGATACTGTATAGGTAGCCTTCCTACTGCTGTAGGCAGGTGTTTGACCCGGAAGGGCAAAAGGGTTTTGACTGCAACAGCGCGAAAGATGATGGACATTGTAAGACTTTCTTTTAGTGTATGTATTGGATACCGAATTGTGCATTGTGCACGCTGGTGTTTTGTGGAGCCAATAAACGGTGTATGGTGATGCAACAGAAGAATGGTCTTCTCGTTTCTTAAGGAGAGATGCAACGAGGAAGAAAACAATGTAACATCAAAAGAAGGACAGAAAGCGCGTCAACCTAATTACTCCGGGCTCCAACAACTCGGTAGCTTGAAGTATTTCGATTTAAGATTTAGCTCCTACATCCTCAAACTTTGAAGACTTTGAATGCATCCCTGTGTATTTGTGCTTTGTTCTCTTCGTTTGGTTGATCATGTCAGAGACTCCATAAGCAGACACAATAACAGATCAAGTTTTGTGGAAGTGGTAATCAGAGTTCTAACATCAACTTTTACTTGTTTAGTGTTCCTACGCTTTTACCAAAGGGCTAACTATGTTTGGTTTGGTTTCTCAGAAGTTGTTGCTACAAATGTTTCCAGTCCGGAGTTCATCCAGGAGCTTCTTCCGGCTGCGGAGCGAACAGCTCTTCTCTATCATCTCTCTTACCTGTGTCTGGGAAACTTCCCAAAGCTGGAGCGTCTGCTGAGAAAACGAGCTCTGGAAACACAACAGCTGTTTGGATCCTCTGGAGCCGTTCTGATGAAGGTATTCCTATTATAATAACCTTCAGACTTTGGTTAATGACACATCAGTGAAATTTCTCTGGTCTGTTTTGGAATGTCCCTTGTCCAATCAGTTCGAAGCACCTTAAGTAAAATTGAACAAACGCAATAGTCACTGTTTGTAGCACAGCAACACAATCCAGTTTTTTTCAGTTGTTGTAAATGTCGGAGTACACAAGATGTGAGTGTAAGTGATTTTTACTGTACATTTCTACCATATGGACATCACCTCGACACAGTCACCAGTGATAAACTACTCCTAAATGTAATGTATAGAAACTTTCATTTTCTGTGATGCTGCTTTGCAACAATTTGTATCGTGAAAATTACTATACTAACAAACCTGAATTGAGTGTAGCAATAACGCATTCTTATCTAAAGGCAATGGGCTAATAAATGGACAAAGGCAGATTGTAAATGACTGTTCAAGGAGAGAATTTAATGAAATGATAACAGATTCAGTGGTGAAATAATGAGTGAAGATCAAGTTACTTACTGTAGATTGTGAGATGTTTAGCACTATAGTTGTCGGGAATCAGACCAGTCCTTTGATGGAAAATGACCCTTATTTGAAAAGACCATCTTTTATTTACATCTTTACAGTGCACAGGAACCAGTGAAAACCTGGTTAAATCACTGCTGCCCTTTCTGAAGGTGGCTGTGGAGAAGAACAATCCAGAATTAGCACTGAAATTCCTAGACAAAGCCAAAGAGTGGATCAGTGATATCATAAAGGATGTTAAAGAAATTGTGACGAGGTAAGAATATAAACTGGAAAACATTACTTGCTTAATGTTTAATGACTGAAATGAAATACTTTGAAATACCTGACATTTGATGCACATTCAGGTATGATAAACATAACAGTGATGTAGCTGCATCGACCAGTGACATCATCACTGTAAAGGACGAGACCGACAAGAAGCAGCAGAAACAAACCAGTGAGATGGAGGGGCTTCAGAAGATTGCAAAAGGCCTGGAAGAAAACCTTCAGAAAATCAGTAAAGAGATAGAAGATTCTGAGAAGAAGATTGAGGAGAAAAATGCAGAGATACAAAAATTTATCAGCAGTTTATCAGCAAATTTATATAGCAAAACCAAGGACGAACAGATGCCGCAGACACCTGCAGGGATACCCATAATGGCACCAAGTGTTGCTATATTTTCCATGATTGTGCCATTTATGGACCGTATTATGGGTTACATTTCCAAAATGGTGTTGTCCACTTCACAGGAATCAATGATCAGAACTCTTCAGACTGGTTTATCTGAGCTCAACAGTGCACAGCAACGTCTGAAAGAAAGAGAGTGGGACATCCAGAACAAACTGATGGACAACCAGCTGCAGCTGGCCAAATTAAAGATTGAAAATGGTGAGATCAATCAGGATTATTTATTACATTTATTTATTTATTTAGGTAATCTTCAAACATCACATTTGTATTTTGAGTTTTGCTCAGTGATCTGCACCAAAGAACATATGTGGTGGTGTTGCTACCAGTATTTTACTTCTCTGTCTGGTTTCACAGGTCAGCTTCCCAGCGTTACTCACCTCAATGAGGTCCAGAAGTGCCTTTCACGAATCCAGCAAATTCTGATTCAGCTCCAGAAGTTCTGGGAGAAAGTGGGTTCCCTGCTGGACACGATGCAGAAAGAAACCTTCACTGGAGAGGATTGTATCAAGAACCTCGCTGATATGAAGGAACCTTTCCTGGACTCCATCAATGACGCTAAAGAGGTATAATGATGTTTGACCTCTCTGAAGATCTTCCATTGTGAAATTTTAATGTCTTGTTCCTGAAGTGCTTGATGATGTTAAATTTGATTTGAACAGGGATGGAAAAAGTTTGGCATCAGCTGCATGAAGGCCAACCAGATCTTCAGCGTTCAGTCGAATGATGCCTACAGATTTCTGGAGATCAGTCCTTCATCTCTGAACAAAGAAGAGTGGGAGAAAGAGTACGAGAGCGTGAAGGAGAAACTGGAGAAGATCAGACCAAACACTGTCAGTCAAAACGCCATTACACAGTGAGATCTAGAAAGATGAATTACTTGGAAATATTAGTGAATTTTCTTCAGCAATGTTTCTGCTTTATCACGTGAACTCTGACCTGTCACGCTGATTTGATCTTTCTGTAACCGAATGTGTCTGATAAACTAGTATAAAGTAACTATTAATTATCTGGCATGTGATCTCAATGTCTGACCTGCTCCGTATGAAATAAAACTGCTTTCAATGATACGAGTGAGTCTTCATCTCATGGGAGTGAATGTGATTTTAAACTACTAGTCATTTCTTTCTGTGTAAAATATTCGGCTTTGAGGATAGAAATGACTGAGTTTGTCCTGAAGACGTTTATTTTGAGGCTGAATCTTCACAATGTGCAGTTTTTACAGTAGTGTTACTGTGGGTTTTACTGTCATCTTCTGAAAGTGATTAAGACATTTGACAGCAAGCAGCGGCTTCTGAAAGTTTTAAATGTCACATTTTAAAGATGGAAATCATATTCGTTTCTTTTACTGTAATATTACAAGTGAATTTTAAATAATATTTCACTTTGAACAGATGTTCATGTTTGCTGCACTGACCTCCAACATGTAAAACTGACAATTTAGGAAATAATAATTCAGGTGTTTCTGAAATTTCTCTTTTTCTAACCAAAACATTTCAAACAAAACTTGTTTTTGGGAATACTGGTTCAAATAGTAATTACTTTCCATTCTGTTAGTGTTTTGTAAAATGGTTGAGGTATAACCCTTATTCTCAAAAGTAAATTTTCAGAGTTTATTATCTCCATTAGAATCATACAGTTTTTTTTTTGTTGTTGTTGTTTTTAAGTTCTTTATGCCATTTAGATTTTGCATAAAAAAGCACAAAATCTGTGTCTGCTGCCCTCTTCTGGACAGACAAACCTACAAACAAATTTTAATTTCATTTTTCATATTGAAAAAAAAAACTTTTCTTTTCCTTCTTCTCTGGGAACATTGCTAAAGACCAGATTTAAGTGAACTTTCTATTAACATTACTGAAAGAACATGTTACGTGTTAGCTGGGTTAAATACACATTTGACTTCATAACATAAGACGACCTACTATTTCATTGTTCAAACATTTTGCATTTTAGTTTCATATTTATAATTCATCATGTGTGTCATTTCCTGGTTTGGTTGAAGTGAATAAAAACATGAGTAGGATAACCTCTGACTGCAGATATCAGACTGCAGCTTCATTTTATTTTAAAGTGGATAGTTTATAACATAATTTTAACACAATATAAATTCTGTTACCTAAAATACCTCTTCAATAAACACTGCCTGATCAGAGGTTGTACTGACAAATGCATTTTCACAAAAGCTGCACTGAATCGATTGTGAAAAGCACCATACAGATGAAACGGACTCGATTTTAGAGTTCTGTGTTTGCTGTTGAATATACAGAAATAATTCATCCAAAAAATGGTCATTCTGCCATCATTAACTGATGCAGGCGCTGTACTGATTTTCCTGTGAAACACAAAAGAACATGTGAAGTATCTTCATGAAGCTCTTTTCTATAAAGCATGTCATTTTCTATAAAACAACAGCAACAAAGACAAAAATATGATAAATGCACCACAGAAGCATCATAACTATACGACTTGTGTGAGGAACAGATATGTAATTCAGTAATAATCTTCCAATTTCATTGTCACTGATGCACACTCAAAAAAAATTCAGGCCTAAATGTAAGATTCCTTTATTTGAACTGCATATAACATTTCCATCTGTTTGGAGTTTTAACATAAACTAATAAACTTAATGTGCTGCATCTGTCAGAAATTTTTAAATGCAGTTCAAATACAACTTATATTTAGCTCTAAATATTAGCCCCAAGTATACTGTTACACTATTTATTAATATTTTAAATTAGTTCATTTTTATATTTTGCATTTTAATGCTAATTTTAGTTTAGGTTTTAGTAATTTATTACATTTAAAAAATATATATATATTTATAATAAAAGATTAAAAAAATATATTTTAGTTTTAGTAATTTTACTTCTTAAGCATATTTTATTTCAGATAACATTTCTGATTTATTTATTTTTAAATTTATTTATTTTGACATTTTAGGTCATTTTTAAGCTAATGTTTTATTTTGTTTCAGCTAATGTTTATTTTATTTAAATTAAGGAAAATCCTTTTTATTAGTTTTTTATTTGTAAAAATTAAAAACAATTTAACAAAATAACCAAAATTAAAATAAAAAAAATTACAAAGATTTTACATAAAATTAAAATATATAAACTGTATATATATATATATATATATATATATATATATATATATATATATATATATATAAGGACTGTAATAATATTAAAATAACACTAAAATAACACCGTTGCATTGTGGGATATGGTATCTAACAGATGTAACAGGTCAATGTATATTAATACACATACAGAAAAATCAGTATGTGCCCAGTGTATGATACACACTAAAGTATATACTACAGTACATACTACAGCAACACGTTTGATGCCATTTGGCTTCTTTTTGCACAAAAAACACACAGACGACAGGTTTGGCAGATATAGATATGTATTTATAGGTTTGTTTGTTTTTTTCATACCAGATAAATAAAAAGTTAACAATACAATCTGGTCACTATTATATGTGGAGTCCATATGATAATAATGACCAAATTAAAACATGATTGTCACTCAGTGTGCTTCACAAAAATCTGTCAATGAATAAATTATCTGGTGAACTTCATCTATTTACAGTATAAACAAAAGAAATGATCACGAACACAAGCTTTGGATCTTGGGACGGGACGTTTCAGCAGTTTTTCCATCGTTCCACACAAATACAACCACAGAGAGGGCAGAAACACGCGTTAATATGAGCGCTTTAATGCCACATGATCGAACTGTACATGCCAGACCGCCTGGAGTTCATAAAAACAATGATCAAATCAACATCCACGTGATGTGCATTCCACACAAACATGAAGACACTCGTCCGACGAGGAGACGAAGGCAAGAAACGTGTTGAGGAACAGAAGACACGAGCGGATGGAGATAATGGTGAGGCGAGTGCAGGGAAACATCGGTTCGGTTCGTCTCGTGTGTTTTTGCTCCAGTTTCAGTCGTCGTGTGTTTCAGTGTCCAGGGAAGGTGAGGACATTAGAGCAGCTTCTGCTCACATTACCCAGAATTCAAGTATTCCAGTGCCACTTCATAGCAGAACTTATACTGATCCTACAGGAGAAACACAAACACACACACACACACACACACACACACACACACACACACCAGCAGAGGTCAGTGTAACACAGTCTGTCAACACAACGTTTAACTGTTTAACCTTCATAATGCATTCAAAATCTATATGCGTTCTTATTCTGGACCAGAAGAATTGTTATTTTATAAAACAGTCATAACTAATTATTTTTCAACTAAAACCATATCTGATCAGCAACTTCTCATTAAGTCAATGTGAAAAAAAAGGTAAAAGTTTTAATGTTACCACATTATTACTGCATTTACCCTTTTTATTCATTGAAAAAAAATTAGAAAACTCTTTGAAATTTAAAATTACTCATCCAACCTAATAAAACCAAGATGCAATATATATATATATATTTATTAAAATGTATATATATAAATATATATGATATATATATATACATATACTGCATATATATAAATATATATGCAATATATATTTATTTATTAAAAATATATATACATTTTTCTCAATGCTTATGTGAAATTTCATTTGAATATATCATTGTATGAAATTTATAAGAACATATAATCTGAGAATTACCAGCATCAACCCCATTGGAATGAATTCAATTTAATTAAATTAGTTTCCATTTATAACTCATGATTGCTCAAAAACAGTCAAAATTTATGAAACCTACATAAAAAAATAAAAATAAATAAATAAATAATAAAAGTTTATTTTGAGGTTCTTTAAGGTTTTGCAAAGTTTGTTCCCTCACTAAACTATGCATTGTTTAGTAATTGTTATGTATCTCTTCTGGCTCAAAATGGACTGAATGCATTATAAAGGTTACGTTGTTAGTGGTGGTATACATGATAATACACTTTATTTTTTTTACATTTATACTTTATTTGAAATAATAAAAAAATAAAAATAAAATAGAATGCAACATTTTTTGTATAACAATTCTTTTAAATCAAAATACTGCATTATTATTATTTATTATTTTTTTTAAAATACATTTTGAAAGTTAGATTATATTTTTAAAGTTTTATGAATTCTTTTATAGGAACATTTTGATGATTTAATAAATTATTAAATTATAAAAATTTTATGAAATCAACTGATTAGACATGATTTTTGATGATTAATACCTAATTAAACAATTAAAACTGAATACAGACATATTGTGCCCTACAAATGTCTGAATTCTGGTTTTCAACAGCAAAAATGTTTTTTTGTTTACTAAACATTTTATTAGATATTTTGCACAGGACTCATGCCATTACAACTACACTGACATCACATGACTGAACATATACTGTATGTGCATTATTATTATTATTATATCATTAAACAGTGATCAGATATTAACATCAGACTCATTTCCGCTTTGGTTTGCAGCAGTAAAATCCTCAGTAAATGTGTGGATGTGGAAGGTTTCTGATGCTCACCAGCAGATCCACCATGTTGGGTTTGTTGTTTCTCAGTGTTTTGACGGCGTGAAAGACGTCCACCGAGTGCTGGTGACACAACATCTCACACACGATACTGATGGCACAGAATGTACCGCTGCGCCCACCGCCGTTTCTGAAACACACACACACACACACACACGATCATCATCATCACATCACAATAAAACACCTCACACACGATACTGCGCCCACACACACATACAGGACATCATATATGATTATCAGCGACTTCAATACATTAAAATAAAATGAGTTAGATGTGACATTTAAAAATTTTTTTTTTTATTTCAACTAGTTGTTAAAGCAACATTTTTCATTTTTGTTTTAAATTTAACTTGAAGTACTAAAATAACTTAAACTGATATAAAAATACAAAAAACTATAAAAAGAAAAACTTTATATTATAGACGTTTAAAAAAAACTAATAAAAATGACAAAAACAACAAAATTACTAAAACTTTAAAATTACAAGGAAAATTGAAAATATAAACATTCAAAATATTAATAAAAAATATCACATTATATGAATGACACTAAAACAACACTGCACTTTTTTTCTACTATGGATTCAGTTTTAATGCACCGGTTCTTTCTTTAAAGCAAAAAAATAAAAATAAAATAATGCATTAAAATGGTTTTATTGATGTCACAGCTCTATTGGTTTTCTGATAAATTTCATAATACAATGATGTCCAACGCCTTTAAACGACTCATCTGGATTTGACTTATGATTACAGTAATATACAGTGTTTGTCCATCAAGTCAAGAATTTCACAAGAATTTCTATAGCACTTTATACAATACAGATTGATTCAAAGCAGCTTCAATTCAATAAACAGGGAAATAAGAGTGTTAATGTTGTAAAATTAATCAATTATGAAAAATTCTATTTCAGCAGTAAACAGCTCCACAGAAGACAATAGAGTCATTCAGATAATTTCAGATCATTTCAGTTTAAGTTTTGTTTGCATCTGTTAAATTGATATTACTGAATATTAATTAACCATAATTCACTGGTCAACCGGATTGGTGTATGTTTGTGAGCAGCTACTTTTGTTCTGATGGTCAGAAATCACAAAACTGAATGAAACGGTTATAATCTCAAATGTATAACCACATTTACTACTGTTAAACACACTTAATTAATTTCAGGTTGTCTTTGAACAGGTTTGACCACTTTAGTAATTTCCATGTGCTTCTAATTTTAAAGCAACAGTTTGGACAGGACCGTTTTCTATTCTAACATGACAATGCCTCTGTGTATAAGACCAGGCTCAAAAAGAAATAATTGAACTCATCACCAAACACCAGTGACTTGTACATATGGGTACAGTCATTTTAGACACTTCTAAAACTGTTGCAACAGAGATGGAAATACAATTTTTAAATACATGAATTGTTTCCATCTTTGTGGCCACAGTTCTGGAAGTGCCTTTTTCTGTTCTAAAGAAGGGGGTGTCCCAATACTTTTGGCAGGATAGTATATATTGACTATATTTATGTTGATCAGCAGTGGGTTTGTCGGTGTTGAATCTGATCTGTGAGCAGTAGGTGGCGCTGTTCTCCCGCTCATGAACAGCAGCTCATTATTCAGCACAATCACTGCGTCTCTCTCGCTCATGAACTCCTGAGGAGTGTGTGTGAATGTTTATTTCAGGATAAACACGACTGGGCGGGATGGATGTGTTTCCTGAGAGCCAGATCAGAATCTCTCTGAGACTCCAACGAGAATCACGTGACTCAACACAGACTCGTTTGTTTCTCAGCCGACTGACCGCCCAGACCGAGAGACTAGCTTTACTAGTACAGTGTGTGAAATATCATGAGTTCTGGATGACCAATAAGGCTTTTCACCGATCAATCTATAATACTACATATTTTCCCAGACATTCAAAGCAACATTATCCAGCTCAATTCAGTTTAAGTGCTTTTCTGGATGAGAACTTAACTGATCTGAATAATGACTCTATTGTCTTCTGTAGAGCTGCTTTACAGCTGGAAATTTGTTTCCTTAATTTTGCAACATTAACACTGTTATTTTGACTTAAAACTTTAAGAAGTGCATCTCAAGACCTTAAAGACCTTTTTTTTTTTTTTTTTTTCACAGCCCGACATCTTGTGTTTTTAAACCCAAAAACACATTCTTTGTGAATTTAGTCACGGAGAGTCACTACAAAAACAACAATATATATATATATATATATATATATATATATATATATATATAAATAAATCAAATAAAAACAAATCCTAAATATTAATACAAAATAAAACAACCATACTTAAATCAAAAATCATTCTAAATAATAATAAAATATAATTCTAGATATTACAAGCAAATTCTATCTATTAATAAACATATAATTCTAAATATTACACACAAATTCTAAATGTTGATAAATAATTCTAAATACTACAGACAAATCCTAAATGTTAATAAATATCTAATTCTAAATATTCATTATAATTATTGCACACTATTAAAAAATAACATAAATATTGTAAGTATGGATATATAAGAGTGAATCAGATGAGTGGTGACTCACAGGCAGTGCACAACGGTGCGTCCCTCTCCTCCGTCGTACTCCTCCTGCCATTTGTCTACCTGCCGGATGAGTTTGAGGAAGGAGCGTTTGGAGACAGGAGTGTCGCGGTACATCGGCCAGCCCAGAAACTGGAACTGCTGCACCATCCGATACCCGTCCTGTGGCTGAGACACAAAACACACGTCCATGACACTCAAACAGCTGACTCTCACGTAAGTGTGCAATGTTAGCGAGCGTTTACTCACCCGCGCTGCGTTATAGATGCGGAAGATCCTGCTGATGATGTCCTCCTCCAGATCCGCAGACACAAACTCCACCTGGATGGGTCCGTGCCGATGGACACCGTTCTCTGGCCAGTACTGTGGACACAGCTGGACACAAAACACACCAATCACACACGTCAACATCACACACATCGATTCAGTGGTTCCATGGATGATCAGTTTCACCAGGTCAAGTTTTTCTAGAACAGCATGGCTATACTAGTTTACCAGCAATTAACCAGTGTAAACCAGCCTAGACCAGCAATATCTAGTATAAACCAGTCAAGACCAGCAACTGACCAGTACAAACCAGCCTAGACCAGTGACTGACCAGTATAAACAAGCCTAGACCAGCAATTATCTAGTATAAACCAGTCAAGACCAGCAACTGACCAGTATAAACCAGCCTAGACCAGCAATTATCCAGGGTAAACCAGCCTAGACCAGCAATTAACCAGGGTAAACCAGCCTAGACCAGCAACTGACCAGTATAAACCAGCCTAGACCAGCGACTGACCAGTACAAACCAGCCTAGACCAGCAACTGACCCCTAGAAACCAGCCTAGACCAGTGACTGACCAGTACAAACCAGCCTAGACCAGCAATTATCCAGGGTAAACCAGCCTAAACCAGCAACTGACCAGTGTAAACCAGCCTAGACCAGCAATTAACCAGGGTAAACCAGCCTAGACCAGCAACTGACCAGTACAAACCAGCCTAGACCATAAATTATCCAGTATAAACCAGCCTAGACCAGCATCTGACCAGTATAAACCAGCCTAGACCGACGACTGACCAGTATAAACCAGTCTAGACCAGCGACTGACCAGTACAAACCAGCCTAGACCAGCGACTGACCAGTACAAACTAGCATAGACCAGCAACTGACCAAAATAAACCAGCCTAGACCAGCGACTGACCAGTATAAACCAGCCTAGACCAGCAAATGACCAGTACAAACCAGCCTAGACCAGCGACTGACCAGTACAAACCAGCCTAGACCAGCGACTGACCAGTACAAACCAGCCTAAACCAGCGACTGACCAGTACAAACCAGGCTAGACCAGCAACTAACTAGTGCAAACCAGTCCAGCAACCGACCAGTAAAAAACAGTCTAGACCAGCAACTGACCAGTACAAACCAGCCTAGACCATAAATTATCCAGTATAAACCAGTCAAGACCAGCAACTGACCAGTATAAACCAGCCTAGACCAGCACCTGACCAGTATAAACCAGCCTAGACCGACGACTGACCAGTATAAACCAGTCTAGACCAGCGACTGACCAGTACAAACCAGCCTAGACCAGCGACTGACCAGTACAAACTAGCATAGACCAGCAACTGACCAGTACAAACCAGGCTAGACCAGCAACTAACTAGTGCAAACCAGTCCAGCAACCGACCAGTAAAAAACAGTCTAGACCAGCAACTGACCAGTACAAACCAGCCTAACCAGCCAATAAAAATAAAAACAATCAATATAAACAATGTTTATATTTTTTAAAAAAGTTTTTATGTTTACCTGCATGTCATGTGACAATTAACTGATATCAGAGAACTGTGAACCATGCAAATTTGTTGTTAAATTATTGAAATATTAACTAAAAATCTCATGGAGGCTTTCAGTCCAAGTGTTTGTTCAGCTGACAGAAACGCTTGGGAACTCCTGATTAATTTGATGTCAGAGCAGTGCATGTGTGACAGACGCATCTGCTGCATGAGTGTGTGTCATGTTGCATGTCTCTGATCCTGTCGGCCGTGTTCAAGTGTGTGTGTGTGTGTGTGTGTGTGTGTGCGTTTGTTTATGTGTGTCTCACCTGCGCAGGATCCACGTCGTTCAGCATCACTATAGACGTGCAGTGATAGTCCAGCACCAGCCTCCAGAAGTCTTTGACGGTGTTGGGCAAAGGATGCTGGGTAACGATGAACGCAGACGGCTGCTTGTAGCTCTGTGAAGATGAAGATGAAGAGAGGAGAACATCTTATTTCCCGTCTGACTGTCTGCTTGAGTAATTGTGTGGAGAAGTTTAGTGTTGAGCTGTGTGTTTTATTACCGCCGCCAGCTTTACCATTTACTGTAATGAAAAGAAATGCGCTGTCGCGTGTTTTACAAACAAACCCGTCCCAGTCAATCGTCTTACTGCATTTTTTTTTGTTCGTTCTCTGTTATGGATCGTTTTTAGCCATTTTCCTGACAATGAAATGAATAAATTCCATCTGTTTTTGAATTATTTTCAACAAGCACATAATCGTGTGTGCTGCAATTCACATCCATCAGAGACACTGTCGCTTCAGACGCACAAAAACAAGTTATTATAGACGTATGCAATTAATAGTTAATAAAATCATAATAGCTAGTTTGTACAATCATAAATGTGTAAAATTAACAATTTTAAAATAAAAACAAAACCATACTAATTAAATCATAAAAATGTATAATAATCATACAAAATGTATAAAAAAGTAAAATAAAACAATTTTAACAATAATAATTCATAAATTTAATACAAAACAAAGTAAAACACTTAAATAAATAATTAAATAAAAATGTAAAATAAAATAAAAATGAAATAAAACATTTATTAATAGTGAATTAAATAAAAAATGTATTATAATGAATTAAATCATAAAAATGTGAAATAAAAATAAATTAAAAATCAATCCATATAAAACACTTACTAATGATTAATTAAATCATAAAAATGTAAAATTAAAATAATAATAAAAAAAACAATCAATCAAAAAACACATTAATAAATAGTTAAATAATATAAAATGAAAATAAATAATTTAAAATAGAAACAATTGAATTAAACATTTATGATTTAACAAATTAATAATAATTAAATCAGATCATAAAAATATATAATAATGAAAATTTTGAAATTGTGAAATGACAATAATATTAAAATGAAATCAATCAATAAAATAAAAGCACTAATAAAAAATTTAACAAAAAACAAAAACAATAAATAAATAATTAAATTTAAAAAAATTAACAAACTAATTAATCAATCAATTAATCAAAATAAAATTAATTTTTACATTAATTAATTAAACCTAGGTTAAAAGCTGCAGGTAACGGTCACCAGATTAAGAGCTGCAGGTATCAGTCACTAGGATAAGCGCCGCAGGTAACATCACTAGGTTAAGTGCCGCAGGTAACATCACTAGGTTAAGAGCTGCAGGTAACATCACTAGGTTAAGAGCTGCAGGTAACGTCACTAGTTTAAGCGCCGCAGGTAAAGGTCACTAGGTTAAGCACCGCAGGTAACGGTCACTAGGTTAAGAGGTGAGGTAATGATCACCAGGTTAAGCGCTGCAGGTAACAGTCACTAGGTTAAGCGCTCCACGTAATGGTCACTAGGTTAAGAGCTGCAGGTAACGGTCACTAAGTTAAGAGCTGCAGGTAACAGTCACTAGGTTAAGTGCTCCAGGTAACGGTCACCAGGTTAAGAGCTGCAGGTAACGGTCACTAGGTTAAGAGCTGCAAGTAATGGTCACTAGGTTAAGCGTTGCAGGTAATGGTCACTAGGTTAAGAGCTGCAGGTAACGGTCACCAGATTAAGAGCTGAGGTAACGGTCACTAGGTTAAGTGCTGCAGGTAACGGTCACTAAGTTAAGGGTTGCAGGTAACGGTCACTAGGTTAAGAGCCGCAGGTAACGGTCACCAGGTTAAGAGCTGCAGGTAACGGTCACTAGGTTAAGCACCGAAGGTAATGGTCACTAGGTTAAGTGCCGCAGGTAACAGTCACTAGGTTAAGAGCTGCAAGTAATGGTCACTAGGTTAAGCGTTGCAGGTAATGGTCACTAGGTTAAGAGCTGCAGGTAACGGTCACCAGATTAAGAGCTGAGGTAACGGTCACTAGGTTAAGTGCTGCAGGTAACGGTCACTAGGTTAAGGGTTGCAGGTAACGGTCACTAGGTTAAGAGCCGCAGGTAACGGTCACCAGGTTAAGAGCTGCAGGTAACGGTCACTAGGTTAAGCACCAAAGGTAATGGTCACTAGGTTAAGTGCCGCAGGTAACAGTCACTAGGTTAAGAGATGCAGGTAACAGTCACTAGGTGAAGATCTAAGGTAACATCACTAGGTTAAGAGCTGCAGGTAATGGTCACTAGGTTAAGCACCGCAGGTAACGGTCACTAGGTTAAGAGGTGAGGTAATGATCACCAGGTTAAGCGCCGCAGGTAACAGTCACTAGGTGAAGATCTAAGGTAACATCACTAGGTTAAGAGCTGCAGGTAATGGTCACTAGGTTAAGAGCTGCAGGTAACTTCACTAGATTAAGAGCTGCAAGTAACGGTCACTTGGTTAAGCGCCGCAGGTAACAGTCACAGCACTGCAGGTAATGATCACTAGGTTAAGCACTGCAGATAACGGTCACTAGGTTAAGAGCCGCACGTAACGGTCACTAGGTTAAGTGCCGCAGGTAACAGTCACTAGGTTAAGAGCTGAGGTAACGGTCACTAGGTTAAGCGCCGCAGGTAACGATCACTATGTTAAGAGGTGAGGTAATGATCACTAGGTTAAGTGCCGCAGGTAACAGTCACTAGGTTAAACTCTGCAGGTAGTGGTCACTAGGTTAAGCGCTGCAGATAACGGTCACCAGGTTAAGAGCTGCAGGTAAGGGTCATTAGGATAAGCGCTGAGGTATGGGTCACTAGGTTAAGATTTGAGGAGTGTGCAAGCAGCCCTACGTCCATGAGAGCGGCGTTGATGTAGTTGCTGCTCTCTCCGTCGATGGTGATGAGGAAGGGCAGGCAGCGGTCCGGAGGAAGAACGTCCATACAGCGGTTCTTCTCATGGTTCCGCGGCAGCAGTGCGATGCTGCAGTCCTCCACACGCAGCGTGGGCGTCACCATGTTTAACGTCTGCCAACGGAAAACACAAATCAAACTCATGCATACACTTACATCACTATATTCTATTGATTTATTTTAATATTTAATTTCTTTTTATTGTATTTTATTCTATTTCAGTAATAATATAATATTTTGTTTTATTTTGTTATTCAATGTATTTACAGCTATATGTAATATTATAATACACTGACTCTGAACTCCTCTTTGATCTGGCTGGAGTTGGTCTGCGGGTCCAAGCGGTTCATGTCGTAATACACCGAGCGAAGCTGATTGGCCGGGATCATGGTGTCGCCACAAAGACACGCCTCCAATATGGCATCATGGATAAACACATACTGCTCCTGAAATATTAACATATCAATGAAAGATCAATAAAACCATATCAATCACAGCTCACTGATATCATTTGATGTGGTGATTGATTGGTGTTTTAGTTTTGGTTAATATGTCAGTTTTAAAATCTGAAGATTTTTTTTTTTTTTGTTCAATATATTTTGTTATTATAATTTTTTTTCAGTTTTCATTTCAAACATTTTTTTTTCTATTTAAATTTTTAGTAATTTTGTCATGTGTTTTGTAATTTTTATTTGTATCAATTATTCAAATGTATCAAATTATTAACACTTTTATGGTCAGAACAGATGGATCAGGACATAATCGACTGTGTTTTCAGCCTTCTCCTCAATGTCTCTGTCCTGTGTGTCCACATGCGGACCGGTCATCTCTCGATCGCAGACGGCGGTCTGACAGCTTGACGTAAATCATTCGTGAAGTGACATTTTAAATATGCCTGCGGTCGCCACTCCTCAGAAAGTCCTTGACCGAAGCTGACGGTCAGATAAAGTCTCAGGCTATACAATCATAGTTACATATGAGTGCTGGTTTCTTTTGTCTATATTGAAAATTTATGTCAAGAAAAAAGTCTGATTGGGTGGGGCTGGAGAGAGAGGCAGCGTTTGATTGGCTGTGGCTGATGTGAAGTTGTTTGTGATTGGGTAGCTCTGTCTGCACCATGTTGATATAATTAAATTATAATTATTTACAAGGATTGTTTATTATATTATTTATATACTGTACATATATAAAACAATATATAACATTTAAATTGTATCCATAATTTATATTTTTACATAATTCATATTTTATTATAATGTATGTTTATAAGTATTCAAATTTTAAAGAATATACACAACTTATATAAATCATTAAATATTTTTCAAATCTTAATATTTATAATTATCATTATATATATATATATATATATATATATATATATATATATATATATATATATATATATATATATATATATATAAAATGAAGAAATAAAAAGTAATTTTAATTATACAATATAAATGTATATGTGTATATATATATATATATATATATATATATATATATATATATATATATATATATATATATGTGTGTGTGTGTATATATATATATATATATATATATATATATATATATATATATCAGGGCTTGACATTAAGCATTCTCATGTGGTTGTCCTTCGGACAAGTATAAAAGTTACTTGCCCGGAGAGAATTTTTTTTTTTCTTTCTTTCTTTTTTTTTTTAATTGAGTTATAAATATAATTATTTATTGTAGTTATACAAAACACATTTAGTTTATTTAGTTAGAATTTTCTTTTTAAATAAAATAATAAAGTGTGATAACACTGTTATATTTTAAAATAAAAAGGGAGTGTTAATTACAAATATAATTATTTTATAATTATTTAAATTTAATCAGACAATTAGTATAATAAGACATTTGGGCTGTTACCAAACAAAATGAAATCAGTATCAACAAAATTCATCTTTGCAATGCAGAGGAAACACAGAAGCTGCATCTGAAGTGGAATAGATATATTTACCCACTGTTTAATGCAGCTCTGAGGAACACGGAATGCTTTAATCTGCAGTTACAAATGAATAAATAATGTTTTGATTCATAAAACGTTGAATACTGATATTTGAATTTATTTAAAAAATTAAAAGATACTTTAAATGTGAAATTAAAACCACCAGTAGCTGGCATCAAGTCACTGTTTATAAGTGAGTCATTGCGACTGAACCGAATCATTTAAACGGTTGATTCATTCAGGCACGAAACGGGTCATGTTGCTCAGAGACGCAAAACAGTGCTGTGGCTGTGTTTGGAATGATTTTTGTTGGTGAAACAGAGCAGAAACAAAACATATGGTGGCTAAAGCGCAAGTCTCTTAATGTTAACTTCTTGTTTATTGAACTGTTACATAAAATCACATTTGTAATCATGATGGTTTTTGGAGCAAAAAAAAAAAACGGCGCTCGATCTTTGAGTGAAACTATATGAAATTATATAAATATATACATTTTCTGCACCCATCTCTTGAATTTTCTGATCATTCTTCATGCATTGTAATAATGAATCATGCAGTGAAAGAACGCACTCGCACTTAGACGACTTTACGTAATGTATGCGTGCACTCTGTACGTGTGTTTTGTTTGATTCTTGCACTCGTTAAAACAACAATTACGAAATTATCACAAACGATATATATCACACACCCCTATAACAAAGGCTATATCATAAATAAAGGCAGTCATTACTGTTTTTGGTATTGACTTTTTCAAGTTACTTGTCCGACTGGGCAAGTAAATTTCTCTTTCACTTGCCCGTCCAAAACATTCACTTGTCCCGGACAAGCGGACAAGCGTTAATGTCGAGCCCTGTATATATATATATATATATATATATATATATATATATATATATATATATATACACACACATACACATTTATATATGTATATACATTTATTATTATTTATTTTTTATATTTATAATTTTATATTATATTTAAATATCTATCTATATAAGAAATAATATATAAGAAATAATAAAAAGTACTATACAATATAAATGTATATATTATACATATTTAAACTTTATCTATAAATTATAATTATTTGTAATTTTTTTTATTATTATTCCTTTACTACATATACACAAAAAAACTAAAAAAATAAAACTATATATAAAGGTTATGCAAAGTTGTAAAATATGTCTGAGAGGGCGGGGCTGTAGTCAGGAGCAGTGTGTGATTGGCTGCGTCTGATGTGAGGATGTCTGTGATTGGTTACCTCCGTCTGCACCATGATGACCCTGCGGGAGCGCAGTTCTCTCACGCAGTTGTAAATGTCCACCACTCCTTCTCTCTCCGCCATGTCCAGCATGATGTCAATCACAATGAAGCAGCCGGTGCGTCCCGCTCCAGCGCTGAGGACCAAACACCAGCTGTTATTACTACTCTAAGGTACTAATATGTACCTATTAGTGGTAAAAAGGTACATATATATCCTTTTAAGGGTACTGCTCCAGGGACAAGCTGTTGTACCCCAAAAGGTACAATTTTAAACCCCTTTTTTTCTGTGTGTACCCTAGCAACTTTTTCTTCCAAAAGCACATAGTAACAAATTTAGCTATTTTTTAAATTAATTTGGCAACTTTTAGTAACTTTTGAAAAGTGACTCAAACAATAAAAAGGTAGATATTTTCCATCTAAATTACATAAAAAGAGGAAACCAAAGATGCCTAGCAGTACACACATCACGTGAATCAAGTTAGCTGATATTTGCAATTGTTAAATTTAATAATAATAAAAATAATAATAATAATAATAATTGAACAATTGAATAATTGTTCATTTATGATACACCTTGTTAGTAGCTTGTATCTGTGATTGTTGATCAGTTAGTACACTGTAAAGGTCCTTGCACACCGAGTCCGAAATTCTTGCACGTTAAAAAAATAAATATGACCTCATGTCGTGTCAATCATGTTTACACACTGCCTCCGAAACTTTCGTCCATCATAAAAAATTCAGATCAGGTTAGATTTTCTAGCTTTTTTTGCATCCATAGAAAGCATTTTGATAGGAAAGGATGACAAAAATGAAAAAAATGCATATGAAAATTTCTGAGTCAGTGTGCAAGGACCTCGAGTCCCAAATTTTCGTGTGCGTTTTTTTCTTTTTCTTTTCTTTTTCTTGTATTTGTCATCTTTTTCTATCAAAACGCAGAAAATTGAACCTAATCTCAATTTTTTTATGATGGTCGAAAGTTTCGGAGGCAGTGTGTAAACGCGATTGAGACAACATGAGGTTGTATTTATTTTTTAACGTGCGAACATTTCGGACAAGAATTTCGGACTCAGTGTGCAAAGACCTTAAGAAACATATCTAGAAAAATGGAAAAGGTACTAGTAATTTTCCAGGACATTATTTATTATCCATTATCTGTTGTAACCCTGTGACCTAAAAAACACAAAATACAATGCGTAATTTAAAATGCTGTGAAAAATCAATACGGAAAATTCCTTCACATTAACAAAGCAGATTGTGCCCTATTTTTAAAGACTTTTCTTAGAGTGTAGCATACTAACCTACTACTAATACACTGCTTAAAACTATAATTGTTCAGAATGTGTAGTTTACTAGCTAATAAAAAAATAAAACAAATTGTAATTGTTCAAAATGTATATTATTTTACAAACAAATCTAAATTAACATATATATGATATATTTTTGACTGAGATTTGATGTAGGGGCAATTATGCATCGCGTTTACGTGATGACGTTATTGTGCAATGACATCATTTAGCAACTTTTAGCAACAAATCGATCTTCCTTTAGCAGCTTCTCCTGAAAATTAGTTGGCAACACTGTGTTTCTGTGAGGATGAGACTGATGTTACGACCAAGATGGCGGCGCGGTCAGACGCTGCGACCAAGATGGCGGCGCGGTCAGACGCTGCGGCCTCTCCAGGTCCCAAAGACGGTGCTTTTATGTCTTTTAATGTCGTCTGTTCGTCTCCAAATAGTGTCGATTTACCGTTAATTCATCGGGAGATCACTCCGAGATACATATACGATCGCCAAAGTCTTTTGGATATCGACAAGACATACAAACTCAAACTCTCACCGGCGGCTACTGAGAAGCTACGAGGCCTTTGTTTACTGCTGGAGCCGGACCTCGAGACCGCGGCCTCGCCTACTGACGCTACCCGCACAAGGCGGCGTCGCAAGCGGTGTGAGAGAGGACGGAAGCGCGGTAAGCGCGGAGGTATACGAGCTAGGCTGAGGGCTAACCCCACAAGACCGGCTCTTCCAACACTCATGCTCTCAAAAGTTCGCTCTCTGGAAAACAAACTGGACTTAATTCAACTCAGTCGATCTACACAGCATGAGGAAAGGGATTGTTGTGTGTTTGTTTTCACTGAAACATGGCTAAACGACAACATCCCGGACTCCGCCATTCAGCTGCACGGACTAACTTGCTACCGAGCGGACAGAAATTCATCACTGTCTGGTAAGACTCGCGGGGGTGGCTTGTGTGTGTATATCAACAAAGAATGGTGTAACAATGCTGCGGTAGTGACAAAACACTGTTCATCACTGGTGGAGTTTATGTTTGTGAAGTGTCGACCGTTCTATCTGCCGCGGGAGTTCACGGCCATTGTTATTGTCGCGGTTTACATTCCTCCGTGTGCAAACGCAAAGGACGCGCTTCGCGAGCTGTACAGCGCCATCAGCGAACAACAAACAAATAACCCTGACGGCTTTTTCATCATAGCCGGTGACTTCAACCACGCAAACTTAAAGACAGTTTTGCCAAAGTTCTACCAACATGTGAACTTTGCAACAAGGGGAAACAACACGCTGGACTTTGTTTACACAACAGTTAAGAACGCATACAAAGCCGAACCCCGCCCCCACCTCGGGTACTCAGACCACATCTCTGTTATGCTAATCCCAGCATATAGCCCACTTCTCAAACTCACCAAACCGGTTCAAAAGCAGATCACAGTATGGCCAGACAATGCCACCTCAGCACTGCAGGACTGCTTCCAGGACACAGACTGGAACATGTTTAAAGAGGCGGCCACCTACAACAACCACACAGACCTGCAGGAGTACACCGAAACTGTGACTGCTTACATCAAAAAGTGCATAGATGATGTGACAGTCACCAAAACCATCACCACACGTGCCAACCAGAAGCCATGGATGACAGCAGAGGTTCGTGGGCTGCTAAAGACCAGAGATGAAGCATTCAGATCAGGAGATAAAGCAGCCCTCAAAACAGCAAGAACCAATCTGTCTCATGGCATCAAGAAGGCAAAACATCAGTATGCTAAAAAAATCAACAATCACTTCACAGACAGCAGAGACACTCGGACCCTATGGCAAGCCATTCAGACCATCACTGACTACAAGCCCCTGCCACAGGCCAGTGATGATGACACATCTTTACCAGAGGCACTCAACCACTTCTACTCACGATTTGAGATACAGAACGACACACCTGCACAGAAACTACTCACATCTCCAAACGACCAGGTACTCTGTCTCTCTCCAGTCGACGTAAGGAAGACCCTATCCAGGATTAACCCACGAAAGGCTGCGGGCCCTGACAACATACCTGGACGTGTACTGAAAGACTGTGCTGCACAGCTGACGGATGTCCTAACAGACATCTTCAACATCTCGCTGAGCCAGGCAGTCGTCCCCACGTGTCTCAAATCCACCTCCATAATTCCAGTACCAAAGAAGTCACCTGTGTCCTGTCTGAATGACTATCGTCCCATAGCACTGACCCCAATCATGATGAAGTGCTTTGAGAGGTTAGTCATGCAGCACATCAAGTCCAGTCTTCCAAACACGCTGGACCCACTCCAGTTTGCATACCGTCCAAACCGTTCCACGGACGATGCAATATCCACCACTCTCCACCTAGCTCTTACCCATCTGGAACAGAAAGACTCTTATGTAAGAATGCTGTTCATTGACTTCAGCTCAGCATTCAACACAATAATCCCACAACAGCTCATCCACAAACTAAACCTGCTGGGCCTTAACACCTCCCTCTGTAATTGGATCCTGGACTTTTTAACTGCAAGACCTCAGTCAGTCCGTGTCGGCCGCAACACCTCCAGCACTACCACACTGAGCACAGGTGCCCCACAAGGCTGTGTGCTCAGCCCGCTGCTCTTCACGCTGCTGACCCACGACTGCACTGCCAAGTCCAGCTCCAACCACATCATCAAGTTTGCTGATGACACAACTGTGGTAGGCCTCATCAGCAACAACGATGAAACGCACTACAGAGAGGAAGTGGCACAGCTGGCTGAATGGTGTGGTGCTAACAACCTGTCCCTCAATGTGGGTAAGACGAAAGAGGTTGTGATGGACTTCAGGAGAAACTCTGTTGACCACCCCCCGCTGACCATCGACGGCTCAACCGTGGAGAGAGTCGGCAGCACTAAATTCCTGGGAGTGCACATCACAGAGGATCTCACCTGGACCACCAACGTCACGTCACTCAACAAGAAGGGACAACAGCGCCTCCACTTTCTCCGCCGGCTGAAAAGGGCAAGTCTCCCTCCACCCATCCTCACCACTTTTTACAGGGGCACCATTGAGAGTGTGCTGACTACCTGCATCACTGTCTGGTATGGGAACTGCAGTGCTGCTGACCGCAAGACCCTACAACGGACAGTGAACACTGCCGCAAAGATCATTGGTGCCCCTCTCCCCTTCATCCTGGACATTTTCCTTTCACGATGCTCCAACAAGGCCACCAGCATCGTGAAGGACCCCACCCACCCCTCTCACAACCTCTTCCAGCTCCTGCCATCAGGTAGAAGGTACCGGAGCATCAGAGCTCGCTCTGTCAGATTGCTCAACAGCTTTTTTCCCCAGGCTGTGAGAGCTCTTAACTCCAATCCCCCTGTCCCCCTCTGAAACCATGAACACCTCAGCCCTCCCACCCCCCAACTCATTAAAAACTGTTGACAATATTACTAAGTGCAATTCTGGACCAAACCCCTGAATGTGCTACACACAGGTGAGTGGGCTATACAAACCACCTGTAGTAACACACTCATCCCACTATATGCACACTAGACACTTTCTACAAACACTCCCTGCCACAAAGACTCTTAAGAAAATATATGTCTACTTGAACATTGCACTACAAAATAATACATGTTTACTTGAGCATTGCACTACAAAATCTTTTTGCACTATGCACTGTCTCCCACAAAATCTGCACAATAATGTACAAAATATATATTTTTTCTGCACAATTTCATGTACATATATCTCTTTTGCACAATTTCATGTACAGTATTTATGTAAAGTTTTTTTGTACAGTCTCAGTTTGTGTATGTGTGGACAACTAGGTATAGCAGTTATAGTATTTTTAGTATATGTATAGTCAGATAGTTAACTGTTGTATAGCTCTATTGCTTTTCCTATACTTGCATTGTTGTATGTTTATCTTATGTTTAACTAGTATGTAGCACCGTGGTCCTGCGAGACACGACATTTCGTTCCACTATATGTCCACACATGTAGCAGAATGACAATAAAGCTCGACTTGACTTGACTTGACTTGATGTTCACCTGCAGTGGATGACCATCGGGCCAGCGTTGGCTGGACTCTTGGCTTTGACCCGGCGGACGAAGCCCAGCAGCCCCGTGGCGTGATACGGGACGCCGTGATCCGGCCAGCCGGTGAAATGAAACTGACGGATCTCCCTGATCTCATGAGCTCCTCGCTGGAGACCACAAACACACAAACAGCACATTGTCAGAATGGACAGATGACCACAAAAAAAAAAAAAAAATAATATATATATATATAACACTCTAAAAATGTATACAACTTAAATATATTTAAAATGAAATTATAATTTATAATTACTTATAATACATATATTAAAAATAAAAATAATAAAGTAATTTTAAATATAAAATTTATGTAGTTATAAATTATAGTTATAAACTGTAACTAATTTATTATTTTCAATTATTTATTAATTTATTATAACTAACACACACACACACATATATATACACAGTATATATTTCCATATATACAGTATAATAAAAAAATATAAATAATTATACAACTTATACAGATCATTTAATATATATAAAATGTAATTATTCAGAATTTAAAATTATTGTTTATTAGATTATTTATACATATATAAAATAAAAAATAAAAATAAAAAGTAATTTTAATTATACAATTTAAATAATATTGATACAATTAAGTATTAAATATATTTAAAATTTATAATTATTTTAATAATATTTTCAATTATTTATTATTTAATTATTATATATTCACACACAAATATAAAAATTAAAAACTAACTATACCACATATTTATGTATATTTTTTCGTTTAACCTTGTAACTATTTATAATAGCTATAGAGATAGCTATGAAGACAATAGTGAAACAATAAACATTGATTAGATGTGTTTTGTGTTTGACTGGAGATTGTGAACAGGATACTGAGAGTCAGTTATGATCAGTGTTATAGTTTGATTGTGTAGATAGATAGTACTGTATATCTGATGAGTTTGACAGTATAGTTTGATGTCGAACCTTTTCCACAGCGAAGGTTCGAATGACGTATTCAGACAGCAGCTGAGTCTCGATGAGCGTCACCTTCATGTCCCTGTGTCGTCGGGCCAGTACTTACAGCACTTCACCTGGCAAACACACAGTGATTTGATTAAAACCCACACCAGTTTATCAAAACATGAGATACAAGTATCTCCAAACAACCTGTTCAGATTCTGTACAAATGCTTTAACTCAAGAGCATCTTCAAGTGTCCCAGATATCTGACGCCTCTGCTGCAGATCATCCCAGACTAATTAACCAGGTTAACCCTCCATAACCAGAGCACACCTCCAGAGACACACACACCCAAACCACCGTCTCTAATCAGTTAAAACCATTAATGAAGTCAATCACATCGCTCTCTCCGTTTATCTGTCTGCCATCAGTTTATCAGCCGGTTCTTTCCATCCGCTCTTCATTATTACACTGTTTTCTTTCTATGTGTGTATGTCAGTTTCAAAAACTACCAATATATTTCTCAATATATCTTAGTTTTCAAATATTTAATTTTCAATTAATAATCTATATGAATTATTAATAATATATTAACAATTAATAATTTTTATTTTAAAATTTGGGTTAATTTAAATGTAGAAATTGCTATTGTTTTATATTATATTGTTTTATATTGTATTATATTATATCACAGTGTTATTTTAGTATTATTTATAGTACAGTTTTAATTACAATGATTAATCTGCTTTTTTATATTTTAAGTTAAGGTTAGGTTAGAGTTAGGTCACAGTGTTATTACAATATTATTTCTACACTAGCACAGTTTTTTATTACAATTATTAATTGGTTTTATTTATATTTTTAGATTTTATTGTAATTTTGTTATGTGCTTTTGTCATTTTTATTAGTCTCAGTTTTTATATTTTTGATTAAATGGTACTATTATTAATATTAAATTTATACTATTTTTTTATATTTTGCTTTTATTTATTTTAAATTTGTAATTTTAGTGCTTCAACTTATTTCAGCCAAGGATTATATACATATAATCCTTATATATTAATATATATATATATATATATATATATATATACATACATATTTATGTATGTATGCATGCATATATATATATATATATATATATATATATATATATATAAATAAAATTTAGTATAGTTCAGCTTTATTTTAATTGACAAAATGTTTTCGATAGTTTTAACTGAATTAATTAACAATAGTAACCCTGATTGTTCATTGATCTGTAGATATTGGTATTAGCCACTGAAAAACCGCACAAGTTTAACCTGCTGAATATAAAAGAACTAGTGCTGTCAAAGTTAACGCGTTAATAACGCGTTAACACAAATTAATTTTAACAGCGCTAATTTTATTAACGCGTGATTAACGCAGCGCGCATTTTCTATTTGAGCCGCGGCCTAACCCTTGGTTGGAGAAATAGATGGAGATGCTGTCAGTGTTGACAACTTTGCGACTTTTCAGACCCCCTTAGCAATTTTTTTATTTATTTATTTTTTTTCAAAAAGTGCCTAGCAACAAAATCTTTAGTTTTTGCCCAAACCTTATTTAGTTTCTGAGACTAGCCGGTACTGTACATCGCACAAGTGCGAGGTCTCTCTTTCCCGCTGTGCACACACCTCTCTCTCTCTCTCTCTCTCTCTCTCTCTCTCTCTCTGCGTCTGCTCTGTTCAGCATGTAACTTTTTCTGTGTTCAGAATTTGCAAAATGCAATGCATATAATGAGCGAGTACATCATGAATTCATCTTCCAAACTGCGTTTTTGTCTTATCCCGAATCACTACGGTACACTTGTAATAAGTGCTTATTTATGGACTATTGTAGCCTGGTCGGGTCGTCACCGCTGCGGAGTAACACATACCTGCGTGAATCGCCATAGACATAAACTTAGAGAAGTAGTTCCGGTTAGAATGTTCTTCCGCGTAATGCGTGCAGTTCTGTTTATTAACCGCTAGAGCGCTAAAAGTTACATAGTGCTGCTTTAATACCGATATTACATTGCTTCTCTAATTTTAGGCTATTTGATTTCATCAGACGACGGCTCAATTATCAGGATTTTGCGCAGATTAACATCTTGGAAGGTAGAGCTGGTTATGTAGTCTTAATGGGTCGCGTTTTAGACACTATTTCATATTCATTCCGTTATCTGACAACAGAAAATATATCTATGAAAACAGTTTTATTGAGAATTTAGCTGCATCAAAATACAGTATGTGGGCACAGAGAGGCAAACAAATGTAATAATAAATAATAAATGTACATTTAGCATGTTCAGAAGAACTGATCTGCCCTGTAATGTGAAAATGTAAACAGGCTTGTCTAAGTCAATTGCTCAGTGCAAATAAAGAGAAGTAATGGGAACCTGGTATTTCTATGTTCTTTTTTCATGTGTGTAATAGACATGAACAAGTTCTTTGAAAAACATCTATGACCTTTGAAACATGTCCAGACATGCTCTAGATTAACTATGGTTTCACTAATAATAAACATATATTGCATAAAGCATCCATATTTGTCCATGCCCGTGTCAATTAGAGTATTAAAAACTTTAAAAAAGTATTAATTTAAGGTACATTTAGAACAGATAAAAAAAGTGATTAATCGCGAGTTAACTCATGACAGTCATGTGATTAATCGCGATTAAATATTTTAATCGATTGACAGCCCAAAAAGAACCAATAGTTGAAATCTCATGACAGAAAATCGAGTTTCTATTAAAACTCTAAATGTATCAGTTATTTAAATGTATCAGATATTCATAGTTTTTCTGATGGAAACACACTTTTATGGTCAGAAATCAAAGAACTATCAGGCCATCAGTTTGTCATCCGTTTATCAGCTGATTCTTTCCATCCGCTCTTCATTATTAGCGTGTTTTCTTTCTAGGCGTGTATTAAGACGCTCTAATTAGCAGGATAATTGGGCTCTAATGGCTGAGCGCATTTCTCGTCTCGGTCTCGCTCTTCACCGTCAGGCCGGAAAAACAACAGGGCCGTGATGCTATCGGCTCCCGCCTAATTATCATTAGAGCATCTCCTAAACGAGAGAGCATTAATCACATAATGACTTATTTACATATTCAGTCACACACTTCCTGCAGCTCATCGCCAGCAAACACACACACACACACACATCACAATACAGCGGCGGCCGTCACAGGAAACAGCATTAGAGACAAGAAGAAACAACAAACAAACAAATAAAAAATACAGGTCAAAACAGCTAAAATAATGATGATAATATTGACAATGTGTGTGTGAGTGAATGTCACCAAAACACATATTTTACATAAAAAAGGTCAGCAAAGACTAATTTTTTAGGGGTAATTAAACACATTTATCCTCGAATTCTTATTAATGAAATAAAATCAAATTAAAACAAATATCATTATTGTAAAGCATCAGGACATTTAATTCTAATTACTCCATGATGATATTTCATTACTGTAACAGTATGTTACAGTAATGAAACAGTATGTTTTTAGTGTATTTAGTGTATTTTAGTGTATATAAAAAAAAGATAATTTACATAATTAAAATGAAGACTAATTCTAGTATATTTTTTTAAACATTTACCCCTCAAATTATAATTAAATAATAAAAAATAAAATTAAAAAAAAATCATTACTGTAATGCATCTGGATTGATTTTTTTATTGTAATTCTCATTATTCCTAAATATTCTCATCAAGGTAACAGTACATTTTTTATTGCATTGCAATAATAAACGGATGATATTTCACATAAAAATGGTAAAGGCTAATTTTAGGACTATTATGGTTTTATTTTATTTTTTATTGTTTTTTGCATTGTGACACTCTTTTTGACAAATAAGTACATTTACCCCTCAAACTCTCATTAATAAAATGTAAAAAAAAATAAAATAAAATAAAATAAATAATAAAAAAAGATTATTACTTGCAGTTCTGTTTTTTTTTCCATCTGAATTCTGAGTTTACATCTTGCAATTCTGTTTTTTTCCATCTGAGTTCTGAGTTTACATCTTGCAATTCTGTTTTTTCCCATCTGAGTTCTGAGTTAACATCTTGCAATTCTGTTTTTTTTTCCATCTGAATTCTGAGTTTACATGTTGCAATTCTGTTTTTTTTCCATCTGAATTCTGAGTTTACATCTTGCAATTCTGTTTTTTCCATCTGAATTCTGAGTTTACATCTTGCAATTTTGTTTTTTTCCTCAGAATTCTGAGTTTACATCTTGCAATTCTGTTTTTTTCCCCATCTGAATTCTGAGTTTACATCTTGCAGTTCTGTTTTTTTCCATCTGAATTCTGAGTTTACATCTTGCAATTCTGTTTTTTTCCATCTGAATTCAGAGTTTACATCTTGCAATTTAGTTTTTTTTCCATCTGAATTCAGAGATTACATCTTGCAATTCTGTTTTTTTCCCATCTGAATTCTGAGTTTACACCTTGCAGTTCTGTTTTTTTTCCCTCAGAATTCTGAGTTTACATCTCGTAATTCTGTTTTTCCCCAGAATTCTGAGTTTAAATCTTGAAAAATCTTGAAAATCAGAATTCTGACTTTTCATCTTCCTCAGAATTCTGAGTTTACATCTAGCAATTCTGTTTTTTTTTTCCCCATCTGAATTCTCAGTTTACATCTTGCAATTTATTTATTTTTTTTTAACTATCAGTGCCAATAAAGAATGTCTCGGTTACGTATGCAACGTCTTGGTTACGTATGTAACCCTCGTTCCCTGAAGGAGGGAACGGAGACGTAACGTCATAGTGACTGACGTAATGGGATCTTGCCAGAGAGCCCAATCACCTTCGAGTGTTAACAAAACAAGCCAATGACAGTTGGCGTGCGTGTTTCGCCACGCGCACCCCGCCCCGCAGCGTGGGTATAAAAGGAGAACGCGTGCAAACGCACATCAGTTTTTCGCTGAGGGGCCGAGACTGTGTGCCCCGGCCGTACAGCGGTGGTACAGCAACTGTGGCGACGGGACGTTACGTCTCCGTTCCCTCCTTCAGGGAACGAGGGTTACATACGTAACCGAGACGTTCCCTATCAGTCAGTCACGTTCGACGTAACGTCATAGTGACTGACGTAATGGGATCCCTATGAAAACGCCACTATTGCTGACCCCCTCCAGTGCCCTGCGGAAGCCGGCAAGTCCCCCCACACCAGATGGGATGGAAGATAGGACAGGGCTTAGGCAGAGATAAGAGCCACTGCTGTTCCGTACAGTGGGTATGGATAACACTGGGAAAGCGTACCCAAGTAGGGGAACGCTACGGAAGCCACATCCTGCATGAAGGAGGTACCATGTGGAGATACATATATGGACTGGCCAAGGGCAGTACTACATATAGAAGTCTCTGAGGTAGACTCAGCCAGCCTGGGGTGAGATCAATACACAGCAGAGACGGCAGAAAGTCTCTGCCAGGGAAAGACACGGGCTCACCATGAGGGGAGCCATGCCGTGGAAGAATACACATGTGGGATCACCCGAAGGGGAATCACTACACACGGGCACCTAGCCCAGCACAAGGGCTGACCTTGGGCATACACACGAGTGCTGGACCTGGTGTCTGGCGCTCCGCCACGCCTGACCGCCGAGGATGCAGGAGGAACTTTAACAGGGTTCGCCAAAGGGGACCTGGACTGAGAAGCAGTAAAAGCGCACGTATCCGGTCCGTAGAGGGGAATGGCGCAGCAAGCGTGATTGACACCGAGCCGGTCCGGTGTTACTGGCCATCTGAAGCAAGTACACGGAAGACACAGGCTCTACACAGAGATTACAAAATCTCGCAAACGTGTTAGGTGTCACCCAGCCGGCAGCTCTACAAATGTCTGCTATCGAGGCGCCCCGTGCCAAATTCCAGGAAGACGCCACACCTCTCGTAGAGTGTGCTCTTACACCGAGGAGGCACGATAAGTGCCAGGCCTGATACGCCAAGACTATAGCCTCCACTATCCAGTGGGCAAGTCTCTGTTTGGAGACAGCCTTTCCCTTCTGCTGTCCTCCGAAGCAGACAAGAGCTGGTCTGAAGTCCTGAAGCTCTGCGTGCGGTCCACGTAAATGCACAAGGCGCGGACGGGACAGAGCAGAGCAATGGCTGGGTCTGCCTCCTCCCAGGGCAGTGCTTGCAAGTTCACCACCTGGTCCCTAAAGGGCGTGGTGGGAACTTTGGGCACATATCCAGGCCGGGGTCTCAGAACAACGTGAGAGTCAGCCAGTCCGAATTCTAGGCACAAATCGTCGACCGA
The DNA here is from genome assembly GCA_039654775.1 of Spinibarbus caldwelli. Taxonomy (NCBI): domain Eukaryota; kingdom Metazoa; phylum Chordata; class Actinopteri; order Cypriniformes; family Cyprinidae; genus Spinibarbus; species Spinibarbus caldwelli. Next base: position 1,477,722 of record CM077262.1, on the reverse strand, counting down.
AAATGCCTGCAGGTCCCCTACCCTCCTGACTGAGGCCAGTGCAGTGAGGAGCACTGTCTTCAACGACAGAAACTTAAGCTCTACTGACTGCAGAGGCTCGAAGGGCTCCTCCTTCAAGGCCAACAGGACCGAGGGGAGATCCCAAGAGAGTACCAGATGAGGGCGTGGAGAATTTAACCTCCTCGCCCCTCTGAGGAACCTGATGACCAGGTCGTGCTTCCCCACAGACTTACCGTCTACTGCATCGTGATGTGCGGCAATAGCGGCAACATACACTTTGAGGGTGGAGGGAGACAGCCTTCGCTCCAACCCATCCTGCAGGAAAGAGAGCACGACTGCGATCGGGCATCTACGGGGGTCTTCCTGGCGGGGAGAACACCAATCGACGAACAGGTTCCACTTCAGCCTGTAAGCGTGTCTTGTAGACGGGGCTCTAGCTGAAGTGATGGTGTTTACTACCACTGGAGGTAGCCCACCTAGAACCTCCGCGTCCTGTCCAGGGACCACACGTGGAGATTCCACAAGTCTGGACGCGGGTGTCAGAGGGTGCCCCCTCTCTGAGAAAAGAGATCCCTCCTCAGAGGAATTTACCAAGGAGGGGCTGTCCTGAGGAGCATCAGTTCGGGGAACCAAGTCTGATTGGGCCAGTACGGCGCCACCAAGAGTACCTGCTCCTCGTCCTCCCTGACCTTGCACAGCATCTGTGTGAGAAGGCTCACTGGGGGAAACGCATATTTGCGTAGGCCCCGAGGCCAGCTGTGTGCCAGCGCGTCCGTGCCGAGGATCCCCTCGGACAAGGAGTAAAACAGCTGGCAGTGGGACGTGTCCGGGGAGGCAAACAGGCCTACCCGAAGCGTCTCCAAATCAGCTGGACTACCTCGGGGTGGAGTCGCCATTCTCCCGGAAGGGCAGGCTGACGTGAGAGCTCATCGGCTGCACGATTGAGCTCGCCTGGGACATGAACAGCGCGAAGCGACCTCAGATGCTTCTGACTCCAAAGGAGGAGATGGCGGGCGAGTTGCGACAGGAGCGTAGACCGCCTTGGTGGTTGATGTACGCAACGTTCGCAGTGTTGTCCGTACGGACCAGTACATGCTTGTCGTGTAGCAGCAATTTGAAGTGGCGCAGAGCAAGCCATACTGCTAGCAACTCGAGGCAGTTGATATGCCACTGCAGTCGGGGCCCTGTCCAGAGCCCCGCAGCTGCATGCCCGTTGCACATGGCACCCCAGCCCACGGCAGAGGCATCTGTTGACACAACAACATGCCTGGACACTTGCACTAGGGGAACTCCTGCACGAAGAAAAGCAAGATCCGACCACGGGCTGAAGGTCTGACGACAGGACGGGGTGACTGAGACCCGGTACGTGCCGCGTCGCCATGCCCATCTCGGGACCCGGTCGTGAAGCCAATGCTGAAGCGGTCTCATATGAAGCAATCCGAGCAGCGTGACAGCGGCTGCGGATGCCATATGCCCCAGGAGCTCAGTGGAACCGCCCTCTTGCGCTGGAAAGACTCCAGGCAGTTCAGCATCGACTGAGCACGCTCTACTGAGAGACGTGCTGTGAGGTTGACCGAGTCCAACTCCATGTCGAGAAAAGAGATCCTCTGCACAGGGGAGAGTTTGCTCTTTTCCCAGTTGACCCGAAGCCCCAACCGGCTGAGGTGGCTGAGCACCGTGTCCCTGTGTTCGCAAAACTGTGCTCGAGTCAAGGCCAGTATGAGCCAGTCGTCGAGGTAGTTGAGAATGCGAATGCCTGCTTCCCTTAAATGGAACAAGGGCTGCCTCCACTACCTTGGTGAAGACACGAGGCGACAGGGACAGCCCGAAGGGGAGGACCTTGTACTAATATGCTCACCCTTCGAACGCAAAGCGAAGAAACGGTCTGTGTCGAGGGAGGAACGAGACATGAAAGTACGCGTCCTTTAGGTCGATTGCTGCGAACCAATCGAAGGACGGGCGCATTGAAAGATGCATTTCTGCATCAACATCCTGAACGGGAGCTTGTGAAGGGCCCGGTTCAGAACACGCAGGTCCAAGACTGGTCTTAACCCATCGCCTTTCTTGGGTACGATGAAGTAAGGGCTGTAAAACCCCGACCTCATCTCGGCTGGAGGGACCGGCTGTATCGCGTCCTTCGCCAGCAGGACCGCGACCTCTGCACGCAAGACAGGAGCATCTTTGTCCAATACAGAGGAGAACCAAATGCCCCTGAACTTGGGAGGGTGCCGGGCAAACTGAATCGCATAGCCGAGTCTGATGGGAGCCTGGGGAGGAGCGGACTCACCATCTCCTGAAGAGCAGAATCCAGTGCTCTGGGTTTGCCCGTCCCAGAGATGCCGCTTGCCCTGGCGCTTCACGGGCCTGGCAGGGGCAGAGACGGACTGCGCCGCATCCCTGCTGCCCGCTCCAAGCTGCGGCCGGTATGAAGGCTGCTGCTGGGGTCGCGCTGGAGCGGAAGTGGAGGCAGCAGGAGAGCACCCTCGGCGACGAGCGGGTGGAGGGGCTGCAGCTGGCGGCGGGCGTCGCCGAAGAGGCCTGCCTGGGAGATCGGGGAGTCTAAGAAGGGATGCTTGTCAGCCTCCCTCATATCTGTCATGGTCAGCCATATGTGGCGCTCCTGGACCACTACCGTGGACATCGTCTGACCCAGGGACCGCGCTGTGGCTTTCGTCGCCCCTAGGGCGAGGTCCGTCACTGTGCGCAGTTCCTGCATCACACCTGGGTGCCAGGCCTGTTTCGGGCAGAAAAAGGTGCCCTCCATGACCTAGTCACCTCCTCATGCACCTCCGGGAATAATGGAACTGGAGGTGGCTGCGAGTGATCGGCGCACGCCCCCAGGAACCAATCGTCCAGCCTCGAGTGTTCGGTAAAAGGAGGAGGCCTCCAGTGCAGCCCGACGCTCTCGGCGGCCCGGGAAAGCATAGCAGTCAGCTCTGGATCTGACTCGGCAACGCCACTCTTCCTGACGGAGGCAGCGCAGCCGAATCGTCCTTTCCAGAGCCTAGCTCGCCCTCCGATGCAGCGATCGACATCCTGTCATCCGCTGGCACTCCGAACGAGATGTTGGGCCCCGACCTGTCCGAGGAACCAGCAAACTCATCCGGAACACCAGATGGTGCGATGTGCTGGAGGAATGAGAGGCCCGCGGAGACGCACTCGATGGGGAAGCTCTCACTGTGATCCTCAGATCACCCTGACCATGAGCCGAAGTAGCCCTCTGAGAGATGGAGGAACTAGAACGGGGCATGGCGAGGGGGATACCCCTTCGTTTGACGAGGAGGTATCTGGACCGCAACATCGCGATGGTCATGTTCCCATAATGAGAACATGACTCATCCACGAGCGCTGCTTTAGCGTGCTAAAAGCCCAAGCACCAGACACAGCAAACGTGACCATCGGATGAAGCCAGGAAATGACCACATCCAGAAACACACGAGCGGGAAGCCATCTTTACAAAGACGCCCGTCGCTCGTGGAGCTCTTTTAGATTTGCTCTTTTAGATTTGCTCTTTTAGAAAATAAAGTGTTGAAGCGCCCAGGAGAGGTCGCTGCGTGACCGCAGTTTGATGAGCTGCAGCACGCCTTCCAACCCGGAAGAAGCAGCAGCACTGGATCGGCAACCCCCGCTGACGCGCCGTAACGCCAACACACTCGCTGTCTGTAGACACTCTCTTCGGTGACTGCACAAGCAGGAAGGCTCGGCTCCGAAGCGAAAAGCTGATGTGCGTTTGCACGCGCTCTCCTTTTATACCCACGCTGCGGGGCGGGGTGCGCGTGGCGAAACACGCACGCCAACTGTCATTGGCTTGTTTTGTTAACACTCGAAGGTGATTGGGCTCTCTGGCGAGATCCCATTACGTCAGTCACTATGACGTTACGTCGAACGTGACTGACTGATAGGGAACCCTCGTTCCCTGAAGGAGGGAACGGAGACGTCACGTCGGATGACCGACGAAATTGGGATCTCGCCAGAGAGACCAATCCACTTCGAGTGTAACTAAACGAGCCAATGGACATTGGCATGCGATTATTGCATCCAGCTGCCGCTGATCACAGCGTGAGCATAAGAGGCAGCTGGTGCACCGCATCAATTCATGCTTTCGCTGAGGAGCCAAGCCGGTGACCCGGCAGCTCAGCGGTGGTACAGCGACTGTGGCGACGGGACGTGACGTCTCCGTTCCCTCCTTCAGGGAACGAGGGTTACATACGTAACCGAGACGTTCCCCTTTCAGTCGGTCACTCCGAGTCACGTCGGATGACCGACGAAATTGGGATCCCTACCAAAGCGCCACAGGAGCTGCCCCTTCCAGCGCCCTGTGTAGGCCTCCTGATCCTTCCTATAAGGCAGACGATAGGACCGGGCCCTACACAGAGAAGGTCAACTACTGCTGTTCCTTGAACAACCCAAACAGTAGGACTAGGATAACACTAGGAAGCGTGCCCTTCCACTTGGAAGAGGCACACTGCGGAGTCACCTCCTCCCAGAGGGGGTTAAGTGACATTCAGACATGTGAAGTAACCCCGTAGGGCCCTATTGCACATGGAAGTCTCTGAGATGGCTTAGGCTGCATCATTAGAGATGGCAGAACGTGGTCTGCCAGGGGAAACACGGCTCTAATAAGCATACCGTGGAATACACATATGGGATCCCGGCAGGGTCTCTCATATGGGCACTAGCCTCGCACCAGATTTCAAGAATTCATTGGCTGAAGGCCTGGCGCCGGACGCCCGCCGCGTCCGGACGCCGGAGTGCTGGAGGACTCAACAGGGTTTGCCTGGTTAAGGAACTCTCTGGAGAATATGGCGTAAGGACGCCGCAAGCCGACTCTGAGCTGGCCCTCTCAGTGCCACTACCCGTTTGAGGTGAGAATACAGGAGGAACCCGGTTCGACACGTAGGCTATAAAACCTAGCAAACGTGTTGGGAGTCGCCCAACCCGCAGCTCTACAGATGTCTGCTAGCGAGGCACCACAAGCCAGTGCCCAGGACGGTGCGGCACCCCTAGTGGAGTGAGCATGCAACCTGAGCGGGCAGGGCACACCTTGTGCTTCGTAGTCCAAGGTGATGGCATCCACTATCCAGTGGTCCATCCTCTGCTTGGAGACAGTCTTCCCCTTCTGCTGTCCTCCGTAACAAACAAAGAGCTGTTCTGAGGTCCTGAAGCTCTGAGTTCTATCCACGTACTGACGCAGTGCGCGTACAGGACAGAGCAAAGCTAGGGCTGGGTCTGCCTCCTCCAGGGGCAGTGCTTGCAGGCTCACTACCTGGTCCCTGAAGGGCGTGGTAGGAACCTTGGGCACATAGCCGGGCCGGGGCCTCAGTGTTGCACTGGAGTTGGCCGGCCCAAACTCAAGGCACGACTCGTCGACCGAAAATGCCTGCAGGTCCCCCACCCTCTTGATTGAGGCCAATGCAGTCAGGAGTAGGGTTTTCATAGAAAGAAACTTCAACTCGACTGACTGCAACGGCTCAAAGGGGGCAGTTTGTAGGGCTCTTAGCACCAATGCCAAATCCCAAGAGGGAAGGGAGGGAGGCCTCTGAGGATTTAACCTCCTGGCCCCCCTAAGAAACCTGACGACCAGATCGTGCTTCCCCACCGACCTCCCCTCTATGGGGTCGTGGTGGGCAGAAATAGCAGCAACATATACCTTAAGGGTGGAGGGGGACAGCCTACGCTCCAACACTTGTTGCAAAAAGGAAAGCACGGCTCTGATCGAACATCTCCGGGGGTCTTGCGGCAGGCCGGTGTAATCTGAACCCGGTGAGTACCGCGTTTCCACGCCCACCTCGGGATTCGGCCATGGAGCCAGTGCTGAAGCGGTCTCATATGGAGCAGACGAGCGGAACTATGGCCGCAGCTGCAGCCATATGCCCCAGGAGCCTCTGAAAGAGTTTCAGTGGGACCGCTGTCCTGCCTGATAAAATCTTGAGGCAGGTCAGCACCGACTGACCACGTTCCTGGGTGAGGCGTGCTGTCTGGTTGACCGAATCCAACTCCATGCCGAGAAAAGCTGAGGTGCCTGAGCACCAGGTCCCTGTGTGCGCACAACTGCTCTCGAGAGGTAGTTGAGAATGCGCACACCTCGTTCTCTCAGGGGAACAAGGGCCGCCTCTGCGACTTTGGTGAAGACACAAGGCGAAAAGGGACAGCCCGAAGGGCAGGAACTTGTACTGATATGCCCGACCGTCGAACGCGAATCGCAGGAATGGCCTGTGTCGCGGGAGAATCGAAACATGAAAGTACGCGTCCTTCAGGTCGATTGCTGCAAACCAATAAAGGGGACGGACGCATCCAAAAATGCGTTTCTGCGTCAACTTCTTGAACGGCATCTTGTGAAGTGCACGGTTCAAAACTCGCAGATCCAAGATCGGTCGTAACCCACCGCTTTTCTTGGGCACAATGAAGTAAGGGCTGTAAAACCCCGACCTCATATCGGCTGGAGGGACCGGCTCTATTGCATCCTTCACCAGTAGGACTGCAATCTCCGCGAGCAAGACAGGGGCATCGACGGCTTTGACTGAAGTGAACCGGATGCCCCTGAACTTGGGGGGACGCCGGGCGAACTGAATCGCATAGCCGAGTCTGATGGTCCGCAGGAGCCACCGGGACGGACTGGGGAGCGCTAACCAGGCTCCGAGAGACCGCACCAGCGGGACCAACAGGGCCACCGACGTGCCCGCGGTGGGGCAGCGAGGTGGAACACAGGGACCGGCCCCAGGGCCTGTGACGGCCTGGCCTGTGACGGCAGGGGGCGGGGTCTGGGTGTGTAGTGTAGCACTCACCTGATTTCTCCTCGTGTGGGAGGAGACACAGGAACCTGGCTTGAGGCTTGTGACAGCCCGGCGTTTGACGATTTGAAGCGGGGACTGGAGTGCTACTGCCCTTACCTCAACACGGGCTATACGGTCAGCCACTCGCCGGATGACGAGCCCATGCAGGTGGGTAGAGCTCGGCTCTCCCGGAATAAGACAGATGACAGAAGGAGGAGGGGTTTTGTTTTTGTACTGCGGCGCGGCTGGTCATTTCCTGTCTAACTGTCCCGTAAAAGATCAAGCCCGACAGTAGGTCTGAGGTTACTGTCGGGTGGAGTGTCTTTAAATAAAGCCTCGTCTACCACTCTCCTCCCGGTGAGGTTGCAATGGGCGGCCAGAGGACACGACTGCACGGCACTATTAGACTCCAGAGCCGAGGGCAACCTGTTGGACCTTCAACTGGCGCAACTTCTTCATATTCCCACAGTTTCACCCCGTCATAAGATCTCCGTCAGCGCCCTTAATGGACAATCGCTTCCCGAGATCAACCTCTCCATGGTACCTATCACCCTCATCACTTCAGGCAATCACTCTGAGACTATCACGTTTCTCGTCACCAACTCTCCTCTTGCTCTGGTTGTGTTAGGCCATCCTTGGCTCATACAACACAATCGTCGGGTGGATTGGAGGCACAGTACCGTCTCTGAGTGGAGTGAGACCTGCTATGCCACTTGTCTTGTGTCTGCCTGTTTTTCTGTTTCTTGTTCTTCGTTGCAGGATGAGATGGTGAACCTGTCTAACGTGCCCGAGGAGTATCTTGACCTGAAGGAGGTGTTCAGTAAGTCCAGGGCTGCTTCTCTCCCTCCTCATCGTCCCTACAACTGTGCCATAGATTTAGTGTCAGGTATGTCTCCGTCTAAGGGCAGGTTATACTCTCTTTCTGCTCCAGAGAGGGAGGCCATGGAGAAATACATTTCTGATTCTCTGACAGCCGGGATCATCCGCCCTTCATCTTCTCCAGTGGGGGCAGGATTTCTTTTCGTCGCGAAGAAGGATGGCTCTCTGCGACCTTGTATTGACTACCGAGGCTTGAACAACATCACGGTAAAGAATATTTATCCTTTGCCGTTGATGTCTTCAGCGTTCGAGAGGTTGCAGGGAGCATCCGTCTTCACCAAATTAGATTTAAGAAACGCCTATCATTTGGTTCGCATAAGGGAGGGGGATGAGTGGAAGACCGCGTTTAATACCCCCAGAGGGCACTTTGAATATTTGGTTATGCCGTTCGGGCTTTCCAATGCCCCCGCGGTCTTCCAGGCACTCGTCAATGACGTGTTGAGAGATATGGATGACATACTGATTTTTTCTTCTTCTCTCCAGGAACACGTTCAGCACGTCAGGCGAATGCTCCAGAGGCTGTTAGAGAATGGGCTTTTTGTCAAGGTGGAGAAATGCATATTCCATGCACAGTTGGTTCCTTTTTTGGGGTTCATCGTGTCACCTGAGGGGGTTCGCATGGATCCTGACAAAGTTAAGGCTGTGGTAGATTGGCCAACCCCTGATTCCCGCAAGGCCCTGCAGAGATTTCTGGGGTTCGCTAATTTTTACCAGCGGTTTATTCGCAACTTCAGCCAACTAGCCGCTCCTCTGACTGCCTTGACCTCCACCAAGACGGCGTTCAGGTGGTCGGATGCAGCTGAGGCTGCATTCACCAAACTAAGAAGCCGCTTCGTTTCGGCTCCTATTCTCCGGGCCCCTGATCCTACACGCCAGTTTGTGGTGGAGGTCGACGCGTCTGAGGTGGGGGTAGGTGCGGTGTTATCCCTGCGTGCCACCTCGGACGACAAGATGCATCCCTGCGTGTGTTTTTTCCCACCGTTTATCTCCTGCCGAATGTAATTACGACATCGGTAACAGAGAGTTGCTGGCCGTCAAGTTAGCATTGGAAGAATGGCGTCATTGGTTAGAGGTTTCGGGAGTTCCTTTCGTTGTCTGGACCGACCATAAGAATCTCGAATATATTCAGTCCGCTAAACGTCTTAACTCCAGGCAGGCTCGTTGGGCACTATTTTTCGGACGTTTTGATTTTTCCATCTCCTATCGGCCGGGTTCTAAGAACGTCAAACCCGACACATTGTCACGCATTTTTGATCATTCGGACCGCCCGGTGTCTCCCGAGTGCATCGTACCTGAGAGATTGGTTGTCTCTGCAGTCACTTGGGAGATCGAATCGAAGGTCCGCACGGCCTTAGAAGGGGTAACGCCTCCGCCCGGGTGTCCAGCGAGCCAGTTGTTTGTGCCGGAGAGGTTACGGTCCGACGTTATTCAATGGTGACATTGTTCCAACGTGACTTGTCATCCAGGAATCAGTCGCACCATGTTTCTGGTTAAAGAGCGATTCTGGTGGCGTGCCATGGCTCGCGATATCCGAGAGTTTGTCTTGGCCTGCTCAGTCTGTGCTCGGGGTAAGACTTCCAATCGACCTCCAGAAGGGTTACTTCAGCCGCTGTCAGTCCCTTCGAGACCCTGGTCCCATATTGCGATAGATTTCGTCACAGCCCTCCCGCCCTCCCTGGGCAATACGGTGGTTTTAACCGTAGTGGACCGGTTCTCGAAGGCGGCTCATTTAATTCCCTTGCCCAAATTACCCTCAGCCAAGGAGACAGCGGCTACTGTAGTTAATCACGTCTTTCGCATTCCTGGCCTCCCGGTAGACATGGTGTCCGACAGGGGTCCCCAATTTGTGTCCAAATTTTGGAGAGAGTTTTGTCGTTTACTGGGGGCGACTGTTAATTTGTCTTCAGGGTTTCACCCTCAGATCAACGGCCAAACTGAGCGGGCCAACCAGGATCTTGAGAGGGTATTGCGATGTTTGGTCACTCAGAATCCCACTTCCTGGTGTCAGCAACTATCATGGGTTGAGTACGCACATAACTCGTTACCGGTGTCGTCCACGGGCCTCTCACCATTTGAATGTAGTTTAGGTTACCAGCCACCTCTTTTTCCTAGTATGGAGTCCGAAGTCGCGGTCCCCTCTGCTCACGCCTTCGTCCAGAGGTGTCACCGTACCTGGACGAGAGCCCGAGAGACTTTCCTCTGGGTGGGGGTGTGCACCAAGGCTAAGGCTGATCGGCACCGGTCAAAGCCTCCCGTCTACGTCGTTGGTCAAAAAGTGTGGCTTTCTACCAAGAACATTCCACTCCGATCCGTGTGTAATAAGTTGGCTCCTAAATTTATTGGCCCGTTTCCTGTCACTAAGAGGATTAGTCCAGTGAAAGTCCGCCTCAAACTCCCTCCTGCGTAAAGGAGAATTCATCCCGTGTTTCATGTGTCCAAGATTAAACCCGTTTTTCATTCTCGCCTTAATCCGCCTACTCCGGTTCATCCCCTGCCGCGACTCATAGATGGGGAACCCACCTATTCGGTCAATCGTATTCTGGACTCAAGGCGGAGGGGACGAGGATTCCAATACTTGGTGGACTGGGAGGGTTACGGTCCAGAGGAGAGAAGTTGGGTTCCGGCCAGGAACATATTGGATCACTCCCTTATTGATGATTACAATCAACAGGTAAGGTTGGCTGGGAGCACTGAGAGGCGCTCCTAGGGGGAGGGGTACTGTCACGGTTTATGGGCTCACAGTCTCATCCTCGCTCTGTGTGTGTGTATGTGTGTGTGTGTGGGTGTGTCTGATTGAGGCTGATTCGCTCCAGCTGCGGATCATTATCAGCGCTATATTAGACCCTTTCACGCTGTCTTTGTTGTCAGATCCTTGGATTGTCTACCGTTCTCTGGTCATGTCACTGGTTCCCGTCAGTTCCTGCCTCCGGATTCTTCATCTTCTGATTCTCTGTCGTTCCCTGGCCTCCGGATTGGACTGGCTGCCCATTGCATCCCGGCGCTACCTGCCTACCTACGTGATGCTCAACCCACTTTCACTTTGTGTGAGCTTGTTGTGATTTAATAAACTGCTCTTGTTTTCCGCATTTGAATCCTCCAGTCTTTATTCTGTGACAGAGGGTGCAAAAAAATCTAAATATTGAGAAAATCACCTTTAAAGTTGTCCAAATGAAGTTCTTAGCAATGCATATTACTAATCAAAAATGAAGTTTTGATATATTTACAGTAGGAAATTTACAAAATATCTTCATGGAACACGATCTTTACTTAATATCCTAATGATTTTTGGCATACAAGAAAAATGGATAATTTTGAGCCATACAATGTATTGTTGGCTATTGCTACAATTATACCTGTGCTACTTATGACTGCTTTTGTGCTCCAGGATCACATATATAAACAAATGATTTAACTAACAACAAAAAAAAAAAAAAGCTTTTACTTTTACAATATTACTGTGCCATTTCACCAATAATTGAACCCTAGAGGCTGTTAACCATAAGTAATGTTTGGTTTGGTGTTTCAGAGGTTGTCACTAATGATTGCACATGGAGTCCAGATTTCACTCAGAACCTTCTTCCGTCAGCGGAGCAAACGGCTCTTCTCTATCATCTCTCTTACCTGTGTCTGGGAAACTTCTCAAAGCTGGAGCGTCTGATCAGAGAACGAGCCCTTGATACACAACTGCTGTTTGGATCCTCTGAAGCTGTTCTGCTGAAGGTATCATGTTAATTTTCTAACAGCTTTATTAAATCCATAGTGAAATATCCCTGTGTGCTGTTTTAGTGAATATCAGTGCTTTTGGAATGTCTTGTCCAGTAACTGTACAGTCCAGCTAGTTTGGCTGCAGGAAATATATCTAACAAACATATCTTAAAAAATATGGGCAGATTGTAAATAATAAAAGAGGCATATTATAATAGAATGATAATAAAATGGAGGAATGAGCAAAAATTAGATTAGAGGTTTATAAATAAAATATACACTATATTAATCGATTAATGCAAACAATAATGCAAATTTTAGTTCTAGCACATTGCTTACTGTGTAATTATCCTTTTTTTGACGAGCATCTTTTATTTGCTTCTTTACAGTGTGCAGGAATCAGTGAAAACCTGGTTAAATCACTGTCGCCCTTTCTGAAGGTGGCTGCGGAGAAGAACAAACCACAGTTAGCACTGAAATTCCTAGAAAAAGGCAAAGAGTGGATTGAGGATATCATAAAAGAAGTTAAAGAAATCGTGGAGAGATAAAAATACGAACATTACCAAATGAAATACTTGCATAATATGGAGCAACCATAACTGATGATAATGATATTTTAAAATGCCTGACATCTGATGCACATTCAGGTACAAGAAACATAACAGTGATGTAGCTTAATCAACCAGTGACATCTCTGCTGAAAAGCAAGAGACGGAGAAGAAGCGGCATCAACAAACCATTGAGATGGAGGCACTTCAGAGGATTATGGATGGCTTGGAAAAAGACCTTAATGAAATTATTAACAAGATTAAATATTCTGAGAAGAAGATTGAAAAGAAAAATGCAGAGATACAAACATTTATCAGCAAGATCACCAACACCAAGGAAGAAAAGACGACAGGGACGTCCATGATGGGATCAAAAGTTGCTGTTTTCTATGATGGTGCCATTTGTGGAAAGTGTTATTGATTACATTAGGAAAATGGTAACATCCCCTTCAGACGAAAAGGTCATCAAAGCTCTTCATGCTGATTTATGTGCACTCACCAGTGCACAGCAAAGTCTGAAAGAAGAAGAGTGGGACATTCAGAACAAGCTGATGGACAACCAGCTGCAGCTGGCCAAATTAAAGATCGAAAACGGTGAGATCCTACAGTGTTTTCTTGTTCATATTGAACAAATATTCCTCATGTGGATTCTGGGTTTACTCATTTGCTTCTCTGTCCGGTCTCACAGGTCAGATTCCCAATGTTTCTCACTTTGATGAGGTCCAGGAGTGCCTGTCCCAAATCCAGCAAATTCTGGTTGAGTGCCAGAAGTTCTGGGAGAAAGTGGGATCCAAGTTGGACACGATGAAGAGAGAGACCTTCGCTGGAGAGGACTGGATCGAGGACCTCGCTGATCTGAAGGAAGAGTTCCTGGAGTCCATTGATGCAGCTCAAGAGGTAAACCATGATGATGATGATGATGATGTTTGACCTCTCTGAAGATCTTCTGTTGCGAAACTTTTACATCTCATTCCTGAAGTGTTTGACCTCTGATGTTAAATCACAGAGATGGACACAGTTTGGCATCAGCTGCATGAAGGCCAACAAGATCTTCAGCATTCAGTCAAGTCTGGCCTACAAGTTCCTGGAGATCAGTCCTTCATCTCTGAACAAAGAAGAGTGGGAGAAAGAGTACGAGAGAATGAAGGAGAAACTAGAGAAGATCAGACCAAACACTGTCAATCAAAATGCCATCACACAGTGATATCTAGAAAGATGATTTACTTGGAAATATTAGTGAATTTTCTACAGCAATGTTTCTGCTTTATCATATGAACTCTGACCTGTCACGCTGATTTGATCTTTCTGTAACTGAATGTCTAAAGTGAAAGTGGAAAAAAAAAAACAAAAAAAAAAACCTTTAATTAATGATTAATCTAATTTGATAAACTAGTATAAAGTGAGTATTATTCGTCTGGTATGTGATCTCAATGTTTGACCTGCGCCATATGAAATAAAACCACTTTCAATGATATGAGTCAGTCTCCATCTCATGGGAGTGAACGTGATTTTAAACTACTATTCATTTGTTTCTGTTTAAAACTTTCAGTTTTGAGGATGGAATTGACTGAGTTTGTCCTAAAGAAGTTTATTTTGAGGCTGAATCTTCACAATGTGCAGTTTTTTACATTAGTGTTACTGTGGGTTTTACTGTTATCTTCTGGAAGTCCGCTGGAAGTGCAGGATGGCCGTATTGATTGAGATGTTCAACAGCAAGTAGCATAATAAATAGTAAATAATTTAAATGTAACATTTTAAAAGATGAAATTAATATTTTCTTTTACCATAATATCACAAGTGAATTTTAAATCATTTTTCACTTTGAACAGATGTTCATGTTTGCAGCACTGACGTTCAACATGTAAAACTGACAATTTACTAGGAATAATTCAAGTGTTTCTCAAAATTTCTTTCGCTAATCAAAATATATATATAAAAATAAATAAATAAATAAATAAATAAATAAAAGTTTGGGGGAATATTGATTCAAATAGTAATTACTTTCTAACTTGCTATTGTAAAAAGGTTGTGGTATAACCCTTATTCTCAAAAGTATATTTTCAGAGTTTACCTCCGTTAACATCATATTATATTTGTTCTTTTTAAATTCTTGATGCCATTTAGACTTTGCATTAAAAAGTCAAAAAGTCAGTGTCTGCTGCTCTCTTCTGGAAAGTCAAACCTACAATTTATTTTTCATATTTGAAAACAGATTAACCTATTAACCAGAAAACGTTTTTCCTTTTCTCTTTTCTTTTCTTTTCTTTTCTTTTCTTTTCTTTTCTTCTCTACTTCCTTCTCACATAGAGTCAAATGACACTCAAAAACACAAAACAAGGACAGAGAAAGTGTTGAAAATTAGCATGTTACCACAGAGAGAAATAAACAGTAATGAAGAAAAATAAAGCAGCTCAACTAAATCTCACACATTAATACACAGTTGATGACATCATCATCAACAACCAGCACTCAGCACTCACGATCGAAAAAAACTCTCCGAAACTTGTACGAACCCAGAAGTAAGATTTTTGGCACAGAAATACTCCGTCATATGTCCAAATTGTTTTTTGAAACTTTGTCCATGCTTAGCATGATAATCCAAATATTTAACAGCGTAAACAACTCTGAATGCATGAAACAGCATTGTACCACCCTCATCCGTCCCTCCCGAACCTACAGTGGGTACGGAAAGTATTCAGACCCCCTTAAATTTTTCACTATTTGTTATAGGCAGCCATTTGCTAAAATCTTTTAAGTTCATTTTTTTTCCTCATCAATGTACACACAGCACCCCATATTGACAGAAAAACACAGAATTGTTGACATTTTTGCAGATTTACTAAAAAAGAAAAACTGAAATATCACATGGTCCTAAGTATTCAGACCCTTTGCTGTGACACTCATATATTTCACTCAGGTGCTGTCCATTTCTTCTGATCATCCTTGAGATGATTCTACACCTTCATTTGAGTCCAGCTGTGTTTGATTATACTGATTGGACTTGATTAGGAAAGCCACACACCTGTCTATATAAGACCTTACAGCTCAGAGTGCATGTCAGAGCAAATGAGAATCATGAGGTCAAAGAAACTGCCTGAAGAGCTCAGAGACAGAATTGTGGCAAGGCACAGATTACAAAAAAAGGTTACAAAAAAATTTCTGCTGCACTTCAGGTTTCTAAGAGCACAGTGGCCTCCATAATCCTTAAATGGAAGATGTTTGGGACGACCAGAACCCTTCCTAGAGCTGGCCGTCCGACCAAACTGAGCTATTGGGGGAGAAGAGCCTTGGTGAGAGAGGTAAAGAAGAACCCAAAGATCACTGTGGCTGAGCTCCAGAGATGCAGTCGGGAGATGGGAGAAAGTTGTAGAAAGTCAACCATCACTGCAGCCCTCCACCAGTCGGGCTTTATGGCAGAGTGGCCTGACGGAAGCCTCTCCTCAGTGCAAGACACATGAAAGCCCGCATGAAGGACTCCAAGATGGTGAGAAATAAGATTCTCTGGTCTGATGAGACCAAGATAGAACTTTTTGGCCTTTATTCTAAGCGGTATGTGTGGAGAAAACCAGGCACTGCTCATCACCTGTCCAATACAGTCCCAACAGTGAAGCATGGTGGTGGCAGCATCATGCTGGGGGGGTGTTTTTCAGCTGCAGGGACAGGACGACTGGTTGCAATTGAGGGAAAGATGAATGCGGCCAAGTACAGGGATATCCTGGATGAAAACCTTCTCCAGAGTGCTCAGGACCTCAGACTGGGCCGAAGGTTTACCTTCCAACAAGACAATGACCCTAAGCACACAGCTAAAATAACGAAGGAGTGGCTTCACAACAACTCCGTGACTGTTCTTGAATGGCCCAGCCAGAGCCCTGACTTAAACCCAATTGAGCATCTCTGGAGAGACCTAAAAATGGCTGTCCACCAACGTTTACCATCCAACCTGACAGAACTGGAGAGGATCTGCAAGGAGGAATGGCAGAGGATCCCCAAATCCAGGTGTGAAAAACATGTTGCATCTTTCCCAAAAAGACTCATGGCTGTATTAGATCAAAAGGGTGCTTCTACTAAATACTGAGTTTAGGGTCTGAATACTTAGGACCATGTGATATTTCAGTTTTTCTTTTTTAATAAATCTGCAAAAATGTCAACAATTCTGTGTTTTTCTGTCAATATGGGGTGCTGTGTGTACATTAATGAGGAAAAAAAATGAACTTAAATGATTTTAGCAAATGGCTGCAATATAACAAAGAGTGAAAAATTTAAGGGGGTCTGAATACTTTCCGTACCCACTGTATAACCAAAGTGTCCCTCGTGGGTCAAAATGACCCGAAGACCCTCAACATTACACTTTTTTTTCAGTCCTGAAATATTTTTTTTTTTTATCTATTTTTTTATTTTTTATTATATTATATATTTTTTCTAATTATTTATGTAGGTTTTGTTATTATTTTTGGTGATTTTTTTTATTTATTTATTTATTTATTTTTTTTTTTTTCCTTCAATTCTGGATTTTTTCATGCAAGTTAGCCTATTTGCATACATAATTTCACAAAAAAAACAACAACAAAAAAAAAACAAAGACACAATTTCTACTTTAAACATCATTATCTATCAGGAACTGGGTCACTGAGTGTCTCTGAGGCCCTCTGGCTGTGAAAAATTACAAAAAAATTGCATTTATATTTTCAGCCACTAGATGGGCCTACTGAATCCTATGGAGATTCTCAACTGAGCTCAAAATGTGAAATCTTTAAAACTACACCAACTTGAGGCTTCATTTAGCTTTCAGATTTTATATCAAGGCTTTCAGATATATATAAAAACATTTAAAAATTTATATTTTGTAAATAAAAAATACAAATTTATACTGGATTTTAATCCAAACATATGCATATCCATAAATTTTCATAAATATGTAATGAATATAAAAGATAAATTTAAAAATACAAATATGATATCAAATGATTGGTATTCACCTCATCACTCAAATTTAACTGTTTGGTCAAAAAAAAAAAGTCAAAATGATATTCATTTCCCAGCAGAAACGTTATTTATGTTATAATGTATGTCTATGGGAGTGTGTGTACCATGTGTGTGTTTCTGTGTGTGCGTGTGTGTGCCTGTGTGTATGGATATGTGTTTTTTCTGCATTGGGGGCATTCTGCAGTCTCAGCCCTTCGTTTGGGTATGCATCTTTCCTGGATTGTGTCAGATTTTGTATGGCAAAAAAAATCCACAAAAAAAAAAAAAAAAAAAAAGATGTTTTTTTTTCAGAAATTCCATTGATTCCTATTGACCCACGAGGGACACTTTTGTTACTTTTTTTATTACACCCACATAAAATCATCGAAACGACTCCAATTTTTTTTGTGTTCCCGGTGCAAGTGCGACAAATGTCCTGAAGTCTCGGATCATAACGATCAACGTTCGATTTTTAAAAAATCTTTGAAAATCAGTTTCGGGTCGTTTTGACCCGAGGAACGGATGAAATATTTGACTTCATAACATAAGAAGGCCTAATAATATTTCATACTGTTCAAAGATTTAGAATTTTAGTTTCATAATCATTTATAATTCATCATTTGTGTCATTTCCTGGTTTGGGTGAAGGACAAAAAAATGAGTATGATAAACGTCTTGGGTTACTTGCCTGTAACCTTGTTCCCTGAAAAAGTGGGAACGAGATGCTGCGTTTCAATAACATTCTTTGTTCAACCGGTTGCGAAGCACGTGTGTCAAACACACCAAGAATTGGCTTAAATAACCTCGGTGGGTGACGTCATTTGATTACGTGCACCTGAGGTTATAAATAGATGATAAACATACATACCTTCATATTATGCGTGGTTAGTAAGTTTTGGGAAAAACAATGTAGCTGAAATAAGGCCATAAAACCCACACTAAATAGTTCTGAATAAGACTTTTGAGTAATCAGTCTTGTAGGCTAGAATATTCATGTCAAAATGATGTGAAAATCATCTTGCTAACAATATATTGATTTAAATTTTTAAAGACGTTTTGTGATCGAAAGCCAATATGCGAGGGAGTGGCAATGGTCTTGAATATTAAGTGATTCTCTGAGAGACAAAGGGCCCTCCCCTAATGGCCCATCAGTGTGACTGTGACTTTGAGGCAGGTAAGACAGAATGAGAGGAGATTGAAAAAAGAGATTGTATTTTATTTACAACGCAGTATAATCAAAACATACATAATGAAGGTCAAAGACACATTATTGTGCACACTGATCTAACCACAGAGATGTGAACAGACTTGGAGTCATTCCTGCAACAGATTCTGTCCAGAATGTGAAACAAGTAAATCATACCTGATATTTACATGTATTATTTAAGTGTTTCTGCTTCTTTCCATGGATTCAAGAAAAAAAAACAAAACAAAAAAACATAATCAGTAGCCAAGGAGCTTGTTTTACCATAGAATATCAGTGTAGTTGAACATCTGATGTTGGTACAGTGCTCTCAGAGGAAAACAGTTTGAAGAAAGTCATCAGGATTCATCTTTGGTGCAGGTATCGGATTCAATAAAATACAAAACCAAAAAAGAACCCCCCAAAAAAAAACATTTGTGAGCATGTTAATATCAGGAGCATCTGTATATATATACAGTCAGGTCCATAAATATTGGGACATCGACACAATTCTAACATTTTTGGCTCTATACACCACCACAATGGATTTCAAATGAAACAAACAAGATGTGCTTTAACTGCAGACTGTCAGCTTTAATTTGAGGGTATTTACATCCAAATCAGGTGAACGGTGTAGGAATTACAACAGTTTGCATATGTGCCTCCCACTTGTTAAGGGACCAAAAGTAATGGGACAGAATAATAATCATAAATCAAACTTTCACTTTTTAATACTTGGTTGCAAATCCTTTGCAGTCAATTACAGCCTGAAGTCTGGAACGCATAGACATCACCAGACGCTGGGTTTCATCCCTGGTGATGCTCTGCCAGGCCTCTACTGCAACCGTCTTCAGTTCCTGCTTGTTCTTGGGGCATTTTCCCTTCAGTTTTGTCTTCAGCAAGTGAAATGCATGCTCAATCGGATTCAGGTCAGGTGATTGACTTGGCCATTGCATAACAATCCACTTCTTTCCCTTCAAAAACTCTTTGGTTGCTTTTGCAGTATGCTTTGGGTCATTGTCCATCTGCACTGTGAAGCGCCATCCAATGAGTTCTGAAGCATTTGGCTGAATATGAGCAGATAATATTGCCCGAAACACTTCAGAATTCATCCTGCTGCTTTTGTCAGCAGTCACATCATCAATAAATACAAGAGAACCAGTTCCACTGGTAGCCATACATGCCCACCACCACCATGCTTCACTGATAAGGTGGTATGCTTAGGATCATGAGCAGTTCCTTTCCTTCTCCATACTCTTCTCTTCCCATCACTCTGGTACAAGTTGATCTTGGTCTCATCTGTCCATAGGATGTTGTTCCAGAACTGTGAAGTCGTTTGGCAAACTCTAATCTAGCCTTCCTGTTTTTGAGGCTCACCAATGGTTTACATCTTGTGGTGAACCCTCTGTATTCACTCTGGTGAAGTCTTCTCTTGATTGTTGACTTTGACACACATACACCTGCCTCCTGGAGAGTGTTCTTGATCTGGCCAACTGTTGTGAAGGGTGTTTTCTTCACCAGGGAAAGAATTCTTCGGTCATCCACCACAGTTGTTTTCCGTGGTCTTCCGGGTCTTTTGGTGTTGCTGAGGTCAACGGTGCGTTCCTTCTTTTTAAGAATTTTCCAAACAGTAGTTTTGGCCACGCCTAATGTTTTTGCTATCTCTCTGATGGGTTTGTTTTGTTTTTTCAGCCTAATGATGGCTTGCTTCACTGATAGTGACAGCTCTTGGATCTCATCTTGACAGTTGACAGCAACAGATTCCAAATGCAAATAGCACACTTGAAATGAACTCTGGACCTTTTATCTGCTCATTGTAATTGGGATAATGAGGGAATAACACACACCTGGCCATGGAACAGCTGAGAAGCCAATTGTCCCATTACTTTTGGTCCCTTAACAAGTGGGAGGCACATATGCAAACTGTTGTAATTCCTACACCGTTCACCTGATTTGGATGTAAATACCCTCAAATTAAAGCTGACAGTCTGCAGTTAAAGCACATCTTGTTCGTTTCATTTGAAATCCATTGTGGTGGTGTATAGAGCCAAAAATGGTAGAATTGTGTCGATGTCCCAATATTTATGGACCTGACTGTATATATGTATGTGTGTATGTATGTATGTTTTGTAGCCATAGATTCACGCTTGCTTTGTACTATCGTAAAAGAAAGAAATTTTATATCTGAAAAACTAATTAGCCTATTATTGTTTAGCACGTTATTAAAATCTATTTTTGAACAGAGTAGGCTATTAATAATAAACATATTCTAAACATACTTAGACTCGTAGCATTCATCATGTTACAGTGTACACTCATATTACTTTTATTGTTTTATATAGAGCATGAAAACATCATCGCGCCTTAAGAAATTTAAATACAATGAATTGCCTATCATATTCAAAATGTTTTACTCAATTTCAAACATTGTAGTCAGGAATTATAGTTTGGAAAAAAAAACCCAACTATGATTTTATATTCA
Source organism: Spinibarbus caldwelli (assembly GCA_039654775.1). Lineage (NCBI taxonomy): Eukaryota > Metazoa > Chordata > Actinopteri > Cypriniformes > Cyprinidae > Spinibarbus > Spinibarbus caldwelli. Next base: position 1,457,191 of record CM077262.1, on the reverse strand, counting down.
TATAGCCTAGTATGTATGATTTTATAGTAGCCTATGATCAGATTCTGTAGCCATAGACTCATGCATGCTTTGTAATATAAAATGATGTATTTTGTACTATAAAAAAAGGATATTTCATATCTGAGAAACTAATTGTTGTTTAGCACGCTATTAAAATCTATTTGTGAACAGAGTATTAATAATAAACATGGTCTAAACATTCTTAGACGCGTAGCATTCATCATGTTGTAGTTTGGGAACAAACCAACTCCTAAATGTGTTCAAGTTTATGTCACAACAACATGTTAACTAATGCAAAAAAAAAACAAAAAAAAAAAAAACAAACATTGCTTACTCATCAGATTGATCTCCTCTACTGGATGAAATCTTGTTCTTCTTTTGAGGGAAATCCAGCCTTCTTCTTGCAGAAACGAACAGTAGCCGCGATGAACGATCTCCTCACGCTTTGTTTATGTTGTGCGTTTCCATGCGCGCGTGTCTCAAGTGGATATTTACATATGAACGGCGCGAGGGGCGAGGGGGCGGGATTGCATTAGAGATAATGAGTTAGACGGGAAAGACTTAACATCGTGTTGGTTTCATACGGATTACTTCATCACAGAATATTTGTTTTCGATAAGACGTACTTCATTTAAAAGTAGACACTTCAAGCTTTCTATAGATATATCTCTCATGTCTCTGTGTTGAGTATTTGCTGAGTTACAGTTCATTTTAATGACACATTTCTAAAAGCAGTTCGCGGAGGTGGAGAAGACAGAGAGCGCACCCTGTTTGTTTTCTTTATTTTCCAAAACCACAACATTTTGTTTTTATTGTGAGTGTACCCGAAAAAAATAGACACTTCAAAGTTTCAATTGATGTATAACACTTACCTGTATGACCAAAATCGACAGAGTATTTTTAGTGTCTTTTGCACTGATAAGAAAAAAGAAGAAGCTGGTCACACCAGCGTGACGGTTGACCCCAGGGGGTTAACCTTTATCTGAAGAGACGCCCAGGCACGCCTACAGTGCGGCATTGAGGCGCAGCATCTCGTTCCCACTTTTTCAGGGAACAGGGTTACAGTCAAGTAACCTGAGATAACGCTGTCAATAACGCTGATGGGAACGAGAATACCAACGCCGCCACACTAGAAGTGTCTGAACCCCCCAGGGTTGTGTAGTGTGCGCACAAACATTGAAGAGGTCTCAGACATGACTATGGGATGTTGACTCAAGGACATGCGAGCCCGGAGTTGCATGGACATCCAGACTATAGAATCTGACAAATGTGTGCGGAGAGGACCAGCCTGCCGCATCACACACTTGCTGCAAGGGGACACCTCTTGCCAAAGCTGTAGAAGATGCAACCCCCCGGTTGAATGGGTCCTTACTCCTAGAGGCGAAGCTTGAACACATGCCTCGTAGGCTAGGGCAATAGCATCCCTCACCCAAAGTGACATAGTTTGCTTAGTGGCAGCCGCCCCCCAGTTGCAGCCCCCATAGCATATGAAAAGCTGCTCCGACTTACGCCACTGGCTAGTGCGGTGGACATAAATCTGAAGAGCATGTACTGGACACAGTAAGTGAAGTCTTTCTTGCTCCAGTGTTGTGAACGGCGGAGGGCAGAAAGCTTCAAGAACGACCGGATGTATGGTAGGGAATGGAACTTTCGGAAGATAATTAGGGTGAGGATGCAAAATAGCTTTGACCAGCCCAGGGGCAAAGTCTAGGCAGGACGGCGAGACTGGCAGAGCCTGCAAATCCCCAATTCTCTTCGGAGAAGTAATGCGCCATCAGAAAAACCAACTTTAGGGTCAGAAACCTGACAGGTGCTTACTCTAGTGGTTCGAAAGAGGTGTCAACCAGACCTTCGAGCACTATGCTTTCCCACAGAAACCCCATTAATCGGAGCATGGCAAGCCGAAATGGCGGCCACATATATTCTGAGAGTACCAGGACGTGTGCCTGAGGATAGTTTCTCTTGCAGGAACTCCAGCACTGAAACAATCGAGGAGGGACATTAGATCTGAGAACCACACTCTGGTCGGCCAACGAGGCGCTATCAGTAAGAGGTGAGACCCTTGTCGACGGACCTTGGCCAGGACTCCCGGGAGCAGAGCAATCGCAGGAAATGTGTAAAGATGCAGTCTGGGCCACGTATGGGCCATCGCATCCAGACCCAGGAGAGCTGGGGGAGTCAGAGAGAAGTAGAGGGGACATTGTGCTGTCTCCAAGAAGCAAAGAGGTCCACCTCTGCTTCGTAAAATCTTTCCCAGATTTGACTGACTACTTCGGGGTGGAGTTTCCATTCCCCATGTGTCACAGCTTGTCTGGACAGCAAGTCTGCTCCCACATTCTTATGCCCCAGAATATGCCCCAGAAACCGGGGTCTGAACCACATAGAAAGGATACGAAGTCCCTGGCGCGTAACCCTTATCTGCCTCTGGGGATTGGACCTTGGATGAAATCCCCTGGCTCTGAGCTACAACTAAAATGATCTCATGTGCAGGAGGCCCAAGGGTATCGCCGTGGGTGCAGCTGCCATAAGACCTAGAACCCTCTGAAAGTAATGAACAGTAACTTTCTGACCTAGCTTGATGTTCTTTGGGGTCTTTAGAATGGAATCGACACGTGCGGGAGACAGCTGTGCCCGCATCGTGATCGAATCCCATACAACCCCCAAATACGTTGTCCTCTGAGCAGGAGAGGGAACGCTTTTCTTGGTGTTGAGTCTCAACCCCAGAGATTCGAGATGAGCTAGGATGACATCCCGATGTCAAAGCGCTAGTTCCTGAGACTGAGCCAAAATCACCCAGTCATCTATATAATTTAAAATGCGGATGCCCTGGAGTCATAGAGGAGCCAGAGCTACATCCATGCATTTTGTGTATGTAAAGGGTGACAAAGCTAGGTCGAATGGAAGAACCCAATACTGGTAAGCTTCACCCCCGAAAGTGAACCTCAGGAACTTCCTGTGTTGTGGCAAGATCTCTATGTGAATGTATGCGTCCTTGAGATCGATTGCCACAAACCAATACCCTGATTGGATCTGAGACACAACCATCTTGACTGTCAGCATTTTGAACTTGTATGTTCTGAGGTAGCGGTTCAACCCACGAAGATCTAAAATTGGACGCAACCCCCCATCTTTCTTGGGAACCAGGAAATACCGACTGTAATAGCCTGACTCTCTGTCTGGCAGGGAACATGTTCTATGGCTCCTTTGTCCAGCAGAGTTTGCAATTCCTGTGTCAACAAATGTGCTCGTTTTGGTCTCCCGGAAGTGGAGACCACGCCATTGAAACGTGGAGGCCGATATGCAAACTGAATCCTGTAGCCCTTCTCTGCAGTCTTTACTACCCATGGAGAGATATTTGGCAGTAGCTTCCATGCTGCCAGTTTTTCTGAAATGGGCACTAGTTTTGACACTTCGCTTTGTTGGGGGGATGTTAGATGTCCGATATCCTGAAATGTGGCAGGAGGCAACCGAACATGTAACATTTTGTTGGAGACCGCTGCTCCCCGAAACACCAGTGATGGCGGAGATTGTACAGCGGTCCTCTGAGGGTGCCAGGAAGGAGCCTCTACTCTCTGTTGGAACTTTACGCGCCCCTCCCCGGGTGGACACACCCCCACGTCCCTGGGTGTGCCAGCCTCAGGATTTTTTCTTTGAGGAGATGATGCTCCTCAGGTCCAGTCTCTTCAAGGGGGCGCACGACTCGCCACACTCTCCTTCTGAGCTTCTCGCCTCAGAGAAACCGAACCTGGTTGGGACTGGGTTGCTGACAGTCCCGACGCTTGAGCACGGCGGGGGAGAAACCTCACAAACGCCTCTTCATAGCGCTTCGCCTCCTGAAACCTACTGACGACTGTGTTGACAGAGTTACCAAATAGGCCGGAAGGCGAGACGGGGACATCAAGGAGGAATGCACGGTCCCTCTCCTTGATTCCTGTGAGGTTGAGCCACAGATGTCTCTCCGTGGAGACCATAGCAGCCATAGAACGGCCGATGGCACGGGCCGTCTGCTTAGTCGCACGGAGAGACAGATCTGTGACCCGGCGAAGTTCTGAATACACCTCTTCATTGATGGTCCTGCCTGCGCTCAAGTCTTTAAGCAGGTCAGCCTGGCAGCACCAACCTGACGCACTGCTTGGAAAGCTTTCCCCACCAGCGAGGAGGTCAGTCTGCAAGGCTTGGTGGGGAGCACAGGTTTCTTTAAAGAAGATGAGCTCGCAGAGGAGAGATAGCCCATCGAGGGCAACGTGCTCATCCCCCAAACACCTCAAAGCAAAACCTGTGCAGATGAGGTCCATACCAATTCTCTCGAAGGGGACCTCTACCAGTGGTAATTGACGCAATGGCGCTTTGAAACGGCCGGAGGGTTCACCAGATGACATTCGTGACAGGCCGCACACCACTGGCGGACATTCTCGTGAATGCCCGGCCAAAAGAATCGGGCCATGAGACATTCACGTGTCTTTGCTCCCCCAAGTGGCCTGCCATGGGACTACAATGAGCCGCCTGGAAAAGCTTTTCCCGACGGCTTTTTGGGAGTAATAATTGGGGTATGTCTTCTTTTGTCTGGGTATCTTGGGTCACCCAATACAACCTATCCTTTATAATGGCAAAATAGGGATAGGCGAGCGACTGATCAGGCTGGAGAGGCTGTCCATCGATGGTGCGGACCCGGTCATACGCGTTTTTAAGCGTCTTATCACGGGACTGCTTGAGAGGAAAGTCATCTAGCTCAGGGGGCATTAGCTCTGCCCTCGCTCTCGTTTCCTCTGAGTCAGTCTGTGCAGGTCCCGAAACCACCTCTCCAGTCTGCGCCACCACACCTCCGTTTCCCTGCCCTGTCCCCCAAGAAGCATCCGCACATAAAATCCCTAGTAATTCTGTAAAGGCTGGCCAATCTGTCCCCAAAATCAGCGGATGCCTAAGGTGGGAATTAAGAGATATTTAAAGAGATATTTGTACATGAAAATGTGCAGAAAAATATATATTTTGTACATTAAATTGTTCAGAAGAGAGGTTTTGTGGGAAGCAGCGCATAGTGCAAAAAGATTTTGTAGTGCAATGCTCAAGTAAACATATATAATCTTATTGAGTCTTTGTAGCAGGGAGTGTTTATAGAAAGTGTCTAGTGTGCATATAGAGGGACGAGTGCGTTACTACAGGTGGTTTGTATAGCCCACTTACCTGTGTGTAGCACACTCAGAATTGCACTTAGGAAAATTGTCAATAGTTATTTATGAGTTGGGGGGCTGAGGTGTTCATGGTTTCAGAGGGGGACAGGGAGATTGGAGTTAAGAGCTCTCACAGCCTGGAGAAAAAAGCTGTTGAGCAATCTGACTGAACGAGCTTTGATACTTGTACCTTTTACCTGATGGCAGGAGCTGGAAGAGGTTGTGGGAGGGAGGGGTGGGTGGGGTCCTTCACGATGCTGGAGGCCTTGCTGGAGCATCGTGCAAGGAAAATGTCCAGGATGGAGGGGAGAGGGGCACCGATGATCTTTGCGGCAGTGTTCACTGTCCGTTGTAGGGTCTTGCGGTCAGCAGCACTGCAGTTCCCATACCAGACAGTGATGCAGGTGGTCAGCACACTCTCAGTGGTGCACCTGTAGAAAGTACCTCGGTGTGTATTTGACAAAATATAATTGTCTTTTTTGCTAGTCCTTAATTGAAATGTTTGTTTAAATGTCTGAAACCTAAAATAAACTTTACGTGGTTGAAAACACTGAACAGCTGTGATGTATGAAGCACATCTGTCTGGCTCAGCGCCAGCCAAAGCGTATCTTCTTGTATTAGGTAAGTTCATGTTTGATTAAACATTCGTAAATAGCCTTGACATCTTAATATATTATACTATGACATTTTACTTAACTAGTTTTAGATTAAAATTTTTGTCTTATGTGTAAAAGTAACATTCCTGGGTATATATTTTTATATTAAATACAAGCTTCTGTGTCATAAACTTGGTACCAATAACAACATTATTTACCTTAGCCTACCTTTGGGGTCTTTGCTATTATATTCCAATATCATTATGCGTCAGTTAGCTATAGATTAAGGGATGTTGTTTTAGATGTGTGATTAATTATGTTGTTAAAACAACATTCTGTTCCGTAAGTCCATTGTCTACTGGTTTAGTTAGCTACTTTTCAGTACACCGCATTATATGCCACTTAGTACTGTAAGACTTTGAATGTTAAAGTGTAAATTAACACCTGGCCACTCTTGTGGGTTTGCTACTGTAGCACATAACATAAACTACCAGCATCTTTCCCTTTACTGATAAACACATAAAATAACACTTTTTTTTTTATTTATTGATTTTTCCCCAGATACATACAATATACAAATATACACATTCAATTGGACATAATACAATGAGGGATAGAGCAAATCAAACAGAGACATGACGATAAAAGGAGGAACTAATAATCAGGATTACATTTAGTACTGTTGAATGCTTTAGAGCAGTGGTTCTCAACTGGTGGGTCGCGGGACCGTTCTGAGTGGGTCGCGGAGTGTACGGCCAAAGAAACGACATCAACAACAAAAAACGTAATTCTAAATGTTTTTTTTTTTTTTTTTTTTTTCTGATGCGAGACTTTTATTTTAAAAGACGTGCATGAAAGCTGTTGACACTTCTGTCAGATGCAGTAATAATTACTGAGAAAAACACGCTGTCCAGATTCAGTAGCTGCGGTCAGATGAGATGTAGACAGATTTATTGTCAGTGTCATTATTCTATCGTTATTTTCGTAGCTATGAAAAAATAGTCTCTCACCTCAGAAAAACGAACTATCCTGTCCTGTCAGATGTTATAGCGTGCACTCTTCTATAGCACGCGCGAACGCGGCGCCGCGCTGTATATCACTTCACTAAAGCGCAGAAACTATGAGCATGCAACGCGTGAAATAAAAGTACTGTACCGATAAATCACATAACTGGTACAGCGTGTGCTAGCTGGAAAGGATTTGCATGAAGGTATGATATTCATTCTATTCAGGAGCAGTTTTCACGTGTTATTAACAGTTCATGTTATTCATGGTAATGATTGTTTCCATAACCCACAAATATCATGTCTAGTTTGGGACTGCTATTTAATAGCCTTACCTTATAGGCTGTTTATTCCCAGACTGCAACTGACCTAGAATCAACGCAGAATCGATGTTTCTCGTGACGTCGATCCGGCATCGTTTTGCTCATCGGGGTTGAACCAACGTCAGGCGCTCCATTCAAATCTAACGGAAAATCGACGCAATTGGTTTACTTACCTAACGTTAAATCGACGTTGATTTTCGGTTGGTTGAAACGACGTCATAGAATCAACACGTATTCAACATAAAATCGATCTAATTGGTTTGCTTACCTAAGGTTGAAACGATGTTGATTTCAATTGGGTAAACCGACGTTATACTGTACAATAAACTTTTTCTGCTTCTTTTAAAAATCGCACATACTTCATAGATAAATTAGCCTGTATATGTAATAATTTATTACTTTAATAATATATTGAACACCACATTTAGTCATAATTTCTTTATTATTTATACAATACAGTTTATATACAGTTACAAATACATGATTAGAGCACAAACCTTCTATATAACATATAACGCAGAACACACATTTAATCAAATACACACAAAGAGGTATTAAGTAAATTATAGGCTAATATAAATAGTCAAGTTACAAATGAAAAGCTATATTCACTTACTAATAAAAATGTTATTTTGTACCAAATGTGCTTGACTTTTATTTTCAGTGGGGCACAAAAGGAGATGTAAAGCAGAACATTAAGAGACTGACAGCCTCAGTTACTGTTCACTATTATTGCTTCTTTTCTATAAAATAAAATAAAATTAAATTAAATTAATTAATGGTGACAGACTATGCCACTCTCTCCTTTTGTATTCCACAAAATAAAGACACCTGGGTGAGAAGATGTTTTATAAAGAATTCTTACCCTTTAAAATAGAAGACAGAGGTACATAGCAGATCAGTAGGATTTCCTTTGCAATTAAAACTTAAGTTCTTTGTAATATCAGGGATGTGAATTTATCAGGTCAGGTTTGAAAAAGGTGATGAAGATATAACCCACAATTGTAATATCAGTTATAGTCAATAAAGTTCATTTTTAATTGCTTTTTTATACATGTAATATCACTCCATTACTACATTTTCTTTAAAGTTGTGCAGTGTTTGGGGGGTATTTTTATTTTTTGCATCAAAAATATTATCTTTTGTATATTTTCATATAAAATGGCAACATTTTATGTAAAATGTACATTTCTAATCTTTATTAATGGAAATAACATGTAAAATATGCCATCTGTTATTTAGTGGACAATTTCTGTCACATCAAAAACGATGTGAAAAAAGTGGTTTAAGTTTTTGTCTAAATGTTGAAGCTGTTAAATTTTGCTGTTGCTAGTCTATTAGTCTGCATTTACACAACGAAACCAATCTCAATCATAGCAATTTAAGAAGTGACTCGCAGAACGTTTTAGCAGATTGACTCCTGTAATTAGGTAAATACGGTTGTCACTATTCCAGTTGAGAATGGATTATACGGAGCGTGCATTATAGTCGATAGCCAGTCAATATTCTGATCATATTTTTTTCCCCAAGCACATTTTACTAATTCCAAACCACAAATATACACACAGGAGCATTTGAAAGCAGTCGATTTCAGCAGGCACCTAAAATGAGTTAATACTACTTTTACTACTTACACTTTCAAAAACTCTTTGGATCTACACAGATCACACAAATGATCTATTTTAGATTCAAAATGACAGTTTTCACTTACAGGTGATTAGTTTGCATCCCTGAATATTCAGTTGTTTTATGTCCCTTTTTCATATTTGCACACAGTACATCTATTGTGTCTAGAATTATTGTTGCAAAACTGAGCACCTGCGACCGTGGAATTTGTATTTGTAGAGAATATTTCAGTAAAGTCATCAAGAAAATGTTTTAGGAGTTGCAAACTTGTATTTTGTTTCGTTCTCTCTCACAAACACAACAAAACCTTCTCAAAATCTTCACTGCAGGTGCATAAATCCTATTCTACAAATCACAAATTAAGAAATTCACAGGCTCAGTTATACCAGATTTATGCAGGGCTATATTTAATTTTCCCAGAATTTAACTGTGGTATTTGTAGATAAGTTCATGGTGGAACAACCTGCCTATCTCAATTCAAGCAGCTTTAGCTTTGAGTCTTTAGCCATTTTCAAAAAACATCTAAAGACACATCTTTTTCATCAACACCTGACCAATTAATACTATCACTTACCTATTCTATTCAGTTTGATCTAATTTCAAATTCTACTCAAGCGTGCAAGTGGGATCTCACATTCTGATATGTCATGTGAGATCTCACATATAAGTTATTATTCTTACAGTCGTGGTCAGAATTATTGGCACCCTTAGTAAATATGATCAAAGAAGCCTGTAAAAATAAATCTGTACTGTTTAAAATGTCACAAATCTGCCTGGAAGAGGATGTGTGTCTACATTGTCTATATGCAGAGTGAGGAGGATACACACATGGTCAGAATTGTTGGTACCCTTGGCAAATATGATCAAAGAAGGCTGTGAAAATAAATCTGCATTGTTAATCCTTTTGATCTTTTATTTAAAAAAAAAAAATCACAAAAAATCTAAGCTTTCATTGGAGAATAAGAATTTAAAATGGTGGGGAAATATCATTATGAAATAAATGTTTTTTTTTTTTTTTTTCTCAAATACATGTTGGACACAATTACTGGTACCCCTAGAAATTCTTATGAGTAAAATATATCTGAAATATATTCCCATTCATATTCACAATTTTGAGCACTCCAGGGTGATTATGAATATGAAATTATCCAGCCAAGGCTTCCTGTTTCACAGAAATATAAATAGGAGGGAAAACAAAGCCCAAATTCCAAATTAATCACCCATCACAATGAAAAACAAAAAAACAAAACAAAACAAAAAAAAACAAAGAATATATTTCTGATGTGCAGCAAAAGATAATTGAGCTTCACAAATTAGAAAGTGGCTTTAAGAAAAGAGCTAGAGCAGTGAAAATTCCCATTTCCACCATCAGGGCAATAATTAAGAATTTCCAATCAAATGTAAATGTTATGAATCTGCCTGGAAGAGGACGTGTGTCTGTATCGTCCTAATGCACGATGAGAAGGAGAGTTTGAGTGGCTAAAGACTCTCCAAGGACCACAGCTGGAGAATTGCAGAAAAAGGTTGAGTTTCGGGGTCAGAAAACCTTTAAAAAATTATCAAACAGCAGCTACATCACCACATGTTGTTTGGGAGGGCTTCAAGAAAAAAATCAATGAAAGAAAATGCTTTCACCAAAAAACAATCTCCAGCATATTCAGTTGTCAGACACGACTGGAACTTCAAATGAGACTGGCTTCTATGGTCAGATGTAACTACAAAATTGGCTTTTTAGCAGCAAACAGTCAAGACAGGTTTGGTGAACACAGGGATAAAAAGTACCCCATGTGTACATTGAAATATACTGCTGTATTTTTGATGTTGTGGGCCTATATTTCTGCTGGAGGTCCTGGACATCTTGTTTAGACACATGGCATCATGGATTCTATCAAATACCAACAGATAAAAAAAAAAAAAAAAAAAAGTGACTGACTCTGTTAGAAATCTTATAATGGGCCATGTTTGGATCTTCCAAACAGACAATAATCCAAAAACAAAACTTAAAAACAACACAAAAATGGGTCACTGGGCACAAAAGCAAGCTTCTGCTATGGTCATTCCAGTCCTCTGACCTGAATCCTATAGAAAATGAGTGGGGTGAACTGAAGAGAAGAAGCACCAACATGGAGCTGGGAATCTAAAGGGTCTGGAGTGATTCTGGATGAAGGAATGGTCTCTGATCTCTTGTCAGGTGTTCTCTAACCTCATCAGGCATTATAGGAGAAAACTCCTATACTATTTTGGCAAATGGAGGTTTCAAAAAGTATTGAATAAAAGGGTAGCGTTAACTGTGTCCAATGTGTATTAGAGAAAAACGTTTATTTCATAATGATATTTCCCCCCATTTTAAATTCTTATTCTCCAATGAAAGGTTAGATTTTTTTTGTGATTTTTTAAAATAATAGATCAAAAGGATTAACAATGATCTATCTTCTTTGATCATATTTACCAAGGGTACCAACAATTCTGACCACGTGTGTAGTTTGAGTGGCCAAAGACTCTCCAAAGATCTCTTGTCAGGTGAGCTCCAAACTCATCAATCATTATAGGAGAGACTCAGAGCTGTTATTGTGGCAAAAGGAAATTGCAAAAAGTACTGAATAAAAAGGGTGCCATTAACTGTGGCCAATGTGTATTAGAGAAAAAAAAAATATTCCTAATGAGCTTCCCCCCACCCCCTTTTTGATCTTTTATCAAAAAGGATTGACAATGCAGATTTATTTTCACAGGCTTCTTTGTTCATATTTACCAAGGGTGCCAATAATTCTGACTATGAGTGTATATATGCAAATGTGCAAAATTTGTTCATGACTTCACATTTTTGATTCGGGTGTGTGAATGTGTTTTGCCCCACATTCACATGAGTTTCTTAATTTGTGATTTGTAGAATATGATTTGTGCACCTCAGAATTTGAAATCATGTAACTGTTGTGTTCTGTTTGTTAGAGAGAGAAAAAAAAAAAAACATTAGTAACTCCTAAAAAAAAAAAAAAAACCTTCTCTTTGACTTTAAATTTACTAATACGCATGTGTGACTATTCTTACAATTCCACTGTCACAGGTGCTCAGTTTTGCTATAATAATACCTTCACAGAACATGGTAGCAGTCAGCCATCTATGCAAAAGCAGAGAGGTCAGTGTGGTGTACTGTAGATACAGCTGTCCAGGCCAACATCTGATGTACTGATGTCTTCAACTGGGAATCCAGAAAACTTAGAATAAAAATAGTACAGTTCAAAATCCATCATACATAACCAATATAACAGGACTGCCCAATCCTGTTCCTGGAGATCTACCCACCTGCAGAATTCAGATCTAACCCTGATCCAACACACTCTTCTGTAACTGCTTTCATTGATGCGCTGTGAGGTAGATTTGTTGACAAGATCCTCCCTAAAAGTACATTGATAAAACTGTATTTTCATAGTGGGTCATTTAATGAAGTCATTATATTACTTTTTAAATGATCTTATTAATAACTTCGCTAAATAATATTAACATTGCTAACAGGCGGGACCTTATGAGAAAGGCATGTAACAGCTTTTTAGGTTCATTTACAGTCATTTACATTTGCATCATAAATACTCAGTCCCAAATTGCTCTTTGGTAAACGTGGTAAAAAAAATTCCAAACTGATGAATAATTTACTAGTAGTAGTATATAAAAAAATGAATAGAACAGAGAAAAGGGAGAAGGGAGAAACACAGCTAACCCCGCCATCTAAATCAAACAAGTCAAAGGAGTATTAGTTCCTGTTCAAAAGTTATAGTACACAGGAAAAAGAAATGAGACATACAATCACCTCCTAACCTTTTGCATCATCTGGCCGAGTTTTGCTTACAAATAAATGTGACCTGTGCTGGCAAAATGAGTCGGAATGCGCACAAACTAATTTCAAGTTACAGGCAAAAGAAGTGAAAGATGTTGATTTTGGTCGAATTTGAGGTTTTCACAAAAATGAGTTCATTAATCCCTCTTCTAGCGATCCCAATGCTCCAAATAGTATTTAAGCATCTAAATATATCTTTATGTGCACGTCTTCTGAGAGGAGTACCTTTTCTCTGCTCGCTTCTCGCGCTGACTGTCATCCGAAGCGAGCGCATAACGGTGCTTCCGACGGCACGCAATCTTGATAAATATACACATATACACAGAATTACAGTATTTAAGCATTCACGCAAACATAATCTATTATGTCTTAAGTGAACGTTTGGGGAACTGTTGGGTAAAAACATTGGATGTGTGACATTATATTAGAACCGTGCAGTACAGTAGGTCTAATATAGGCCGTCTGTCTCATTGTTAATCTAATAATAAAAGAAAAGAGGGAATCACTCACTGCTCTTGATTGAACTGCTTTTGTAATCAATTTATTCATAATGAACACACTAAAGTGATTTTTACATTTGATTATTTGTTTTACTTGAATGCTTTTGTTTAGATGTAAAATGAAAAAAGTAATACATGTTTCTTTCCTATATATATATATTTTTTTTTGCATTGGTTCATATTAATAACAACAAAGATAAAATAAAAATAGCTATATTGTGATTATTAATCTAGTAATGATTATTAAGACAAGAACTGTGTGGAAAGAATTAATGTTACTAGGTGATTTTGCTTTGGAACCTTCAGAAAACTTTAAATCAGTTTTTCTCGAAATGGTCTTTGCTGACTTTATCGACTTCAAATGGATGTAGCTCAGTCATTTTTAGTCCGATTCTAACAACTCATTTTGAAGGTCTTTTATTGGAGAATGTAAAAAAACAAAAAAAAAGTGACCAATTTTTTTAAAATTTGCTCATTGTGACTCATTTTGCCAGTACAGGTCACAAATGGTGAAATCTCGATACAAGTAATTCAGAGAACAGGTAAACCTTGTTCATTTACATATATTACCAACACTGTAACAATGAAAATCTGCAAACTTAGCTTTTAGGGCAATGATTACAATATAAGGATTATTTGGCAGCTTTGTATGTTCATCTAGTTGCCATCATCTGAAGTCTTTGTAGCATTTGGACCAATCAGACACACATTTGTTCATCAGATTTAACAAATCAAATTAGTTATTAGATTAACAGCTAAACACAGACCCCTCACCCCACACATTCTGAGTGCCGGTATGTCTGTGATGACTCCAGGCCCTTTTAACACTGATCTGATAACACTAGTTTTATTGGTCAAAGGAATGCGGGCAGACCTCATTTTCCCTTAGGAAAGAGACATGTAATGCACATAAAAATGGACTCTTCTCTAATTAATTCATTGAAAAACCTTTCTTTGAATGAACACACATATCCTCAGGTCATTGTGTATTTTGTTACTGTTCGTGTATATTGTCTTTTTGTACTGTATCCTGTTTTATGCATGTTTATGATAGATCACTAGTTAATATTACCTCACTTATATCATGTTTGATCTCTATCAATTCGTCTTTGAATGATCTAAATGACAGTGTATATTACATGTTGATACCTATGCAACATATTAGTGTTCTAAGAATCTTTAATAGTTCTTTAATAGTAACCCCATGCAAATTGCCATGCTCAGAGACAAAGAGTCGTAAAACCTTCCCTCCAAAGAGAAGGGAGCCCATTGGCTCTTTGACTCCCCAGAGGTGTGACCTCTATACCAGATAAAGGTCTCATTCACAGGTCCGGCCCTCTCTTCTTCTAAAAACCTTTTTCTAAAAACTTCTGCTATCTTCGGCGGGCCCCCAACATAGAGCCGTGGGTGATCTCCCCCAGCCTGGAGATGACTCTTGACCACAAAGACCCAGTCTGCGGTTCTGTTAGATCCTAAGAGGATGAGGAAGATGTGAGCTAGAACTTTTCTGGACTATTAAGTTTTTGTGCCAGGCCTGATGGCCTAGTCTTTCCATTCAATCAAAGCTTCTTGGACCTCAGCAGATTCCTTTCTTAACTCTTTTTCCACTCCCTACCTGGAAGAATATTTCTACCTCAGAACATCTTTGGAATTCATCACTCTTCAACCCGGAAGAATGTGATCGCGAATCCAAAAACCTTGAAACCATCAAGACTTTTCAACGAGACCGCATTCCGGACGCAAAAGGAAGTGCAAGTATAGTACATTTAACTAAACGAAACAGAGGTTTAGTATAAGTTATAGACCCCGTTATAAACGGCACTGATGGTTTTACTCAGGTGGTTAAATGACTTTTTCCATGACTGCATTCTCTGGTTTTCCTGATGGTTTCATCCATCAACTCTCATTAGACCTTTCCCCATGTATGTATGATTGTATGTTTGAGTGTATGTTATTCGTTGTTTGTTTAGATTAGATATGTGTGTTAGCGTTTAGTTATTAAAACCCTTGTGCACAAATTACATGAGTTTCTGATTCTGCCTTGCATATTAATGTCCCTTTACAATTTTGACCCTTGCTACATGCTCTAATGCATTAATAGGAAGATATTTTCTGTGGCCACGGAAATATCCTTTCTTATAGTTGATATGAATTTACACTGAATGTTCGCTGGACGAACAGATCAGCTTATGGCAATTTAACTCTGCGACAGTTATTACTGTCAGCCAATATAAATAATTGTAATTAATCATAATTAATTGTAATTATTTATATACAATTCCCTTTTTTTTTTTGCAACATTTGCAACATCTTTGTGAGTGCTGGCATGTTCTGAAGTCTTCACACGGGAGGCTGGATTGAAACTGGAACTGGTGTAATCTCTAATAACCTTGGGATGGACATCCCGAGATATAAACAGGAAAGTAAAAGGAGAAAGATTAGAATAGCTGCTGTTCATATTATTTCAGACAAAAGATTATTTATTTCATCACATATAACTGAAGTGCAAGGTTATGAGATGTTTTCTATGTGAATGTTAAATTGTAATTGATAGCTGTGATCAAAGTTGAATTTTCAGTATCATTACTCCACTCTTCAGTGTCACGTGATCTTTCAGAAATCATTCTAATATTCTAATTTTACCAAAGAAGCATTTCTGATAAATGGGTCATTCTATAGAAATGTCCATTTTTCTGTCCCTAGCCTTTACAGAAATATTACACTTGAAAAACACTTTAGGGTTACAATTTCTTTTATATATTTTAAAATGAAACAATGTGTTTGAACAATTACACTTTCTTGAGCCATTGGGAAAGTGCTTTATTTTGAGGTCAAAAACAGGTTTTTCTACCATTTAAAATACAATAATGTATTCATAACTGTCAAATATATGATGTAAATGACATAAAAAACAAAATGCCAAATAAATATTATAAAATATACAGTATAATGAAAGTAGTGGTCCCCTGGAGTTGTGCCACTGGTGTTATCGTTTAACAAAAATCATTTATTTTGAAATAAAAATCACACTAATGACATCACTTGACTTCCTTCTTCCTGTTTCCTGAAGATCTATGAAGAAAGGCCCATGTTAAGTTCACTGTCTCTTTTCAGTTATCAGAAATTTTCTCATTTATCTCATGATTTCATATGAAGCTTTTAGTTGAAGTCACTGGTATGACCTACTTTATTGTTAGGGAGTTGTAAAAAACTAGAATACAAATGGATTAAACTACTTAATTTAGTGAGTGAGTATACCATGATTGACAACATGTGGTTTGATACCTTGCAACAGACATTTTGCAAAATGCATTTTTCATGAAAACTGTCACTGGTGTCACCTTCCTTATGGGTAACACCAGTGAAGTGATTAACACCAGCAGTGATTACTAACAATCCAAGATGGCGGTGCGATCAGACGCAGCGGCTTCTCCGGATCCCAAAGACGGTGCTTTTATGTCTTTTAATGTCGTCTGTTCGTCTCCAAATAGTGTCAATTTACCGCTAATTCATCGGGAGATCACTCCGGGATACATCTATGATCGCCAAAGCCTTTTGGATATCGACAACACATACAAACACAAACTCTCGCCGGCGGCTACTGAGAAGCTACGAGGCCTTTGTTTACTGCTGGAGCCGGACCTCGAGACCGCGGCCTCACCTACTGACGCTACCCGCACAAGGCGGCGTCGCAAGCGGTGTGAGAGGACGGAAGCGCGGTAAGCGCGGAGGTATACGAGCTAGGCTGAGGGCTAACCACAAAAGACCGGCTCTTCCAACACTCATGCTCTCAAACGTTCGCTCTCTGGAAAACAAACTGGACTTAATTCAACTCAGTCGATCTACACAGCATGAGGCAAGGGATTGTTGTGTGTTTGTTTTCACTGAAACATGGCTAAACGACAACATCCCGGACTCCGCCATTCAGCTGCACGGCCTAACCTGCTACCGAGCGGACAGAGATTCATCACTGTCTGGTAAGACTCGCGGGGGTGGCTTGTGTGTTTACGTCAACAAAAAATGGTGTAACAATGCTGCGGTAGTATCTAAACACTGTTCATCACTGGTGGAGTTTATGGTTGTGAAGTGTCGACCGTTCTATCTGCCGCGGGAGTTCACGGCCATTGTTATTGTCGCAGTTTACATTCCTCCGTGTGCAAACGCAAAGGACGTGCTTCGCGAGCTGTACAGCGCCATCAGCGAACAACAAACAAATAACCCCGACGGCTTTTTCATCATAGCCGGTGACTTCAACCACGCAAACTTAAAGACAGTTTTGCCAAAGTTCTACCAACATGTGAACTTTGCAACAAGGGGAAACAACACACTGGATTTTGTTTACACAACAGTTAAGAACGCATACAAAGCCGAACCCCGCCCCCACCTCGGGTACTCGGACCACATTTCTGTTATGCTAATCCCAGCATATAGCCCACTTCTCAAACTTGCCAAACCGGTTCTAAAGCAGATCACGGTATGGCCAGAAAATGCTACCTCTGCACTGCAGGACTGCTTCCAGGACACAGACTGGAACATGTTTAAAGAGGCAGCCACTTACAACAACCACACAGACCTACAGGAGTACACTGAAACTGTGACTGCTTACATCAAAAAGTGCACAGATGATGTGACAGTCACAAAGACCATCACCACACGCGCCAACCAGAAGCCATGGATGACAGCAGAGGTTCGTGGGCTGCTAAAGACCAGAGATGAAGCTTTCAGATCAGGAGATAAAGCAGCCCTCAAAACAGCAAGAGCCAATCTGTCCCGCAGCATCAAAAATGCAAAACGATCATATGCTCAAAAAATCAACAATCACTTCACAGACAGCAGAGACACACGGAGTCTGTGGCAAGCCATTCAGACCATCACAGACTACAAGCCCCCGCCACAGGCCTGTGATGATGACACATCCCTCCCAGATACACTCAACCACTTTTATTCACGGTTTGAAATGCAGAATGACACACCTGCACAAAAACTGCCCACACCTCCCAACGACCAGGCGCTCTGTCTGTCTCCAGCCGACGTAAGGAAGACCCTATCTAGGATTAACTCACGCAAGGCTGCGGGTCCCGACAACATACCTGGCCGTGTACTGAAAGACTGTGCTGTACAGCTGACAGATGTCCTAACAGATATCTTCAACACCTCGCTGAGCCAGGCAGTCGTCCCCACATGTCTCAAATCCACAACAATCATACCGGTACCAAAGAAATCACCTGTGTCCTGTCTAAATGACTACCGTCCCATAGCACTGACTCCAATCATAATGAAGTGCTTTGAGAGGTTAGTCATGCACAACATCAAAACCAGCCTCCCCAACACACTCGATCCGCTCCAGTTTGCATACCGTCCAAACCGCTCCACAGACGATGCAATTTCCTCCACCCTCCACCTTGCTCTTACCCACCTAGAAAATAAAGACTCCTATGTTAGAATGCTGTTCATTGACTTCAGCTCAGCATTCAACACAATAATCCCACAACAGCTCACAAATAAACTAAACCTACTGGGCCTTAACAATTCCCTCTGTAATTGGATTCTGGACTTTCTAACCGGAAGACCTCAGTCAGTCCGTGTCGGCCACAACACCTCGAGCACTACCACACTGAGCACAGGTGCCCCACAAGGCTGTGTGCTCAGCCCGCTGCTCTTCATGCTGCTGACCCACGACTGCACTGCCAAGTTCAGCTCCAACCACATCATCAAGTTCGCTGATGACACAACAGTGGTAGGTCTCATCAGCAACAACGATGAAACGCTCTACAGAGAGGAAGTGGCACAGCTGGCTGAATGGTGTGGTGCAAACAACCTGTCCCTCAATGTGAGTAAGACAAAAGAGGTTGTGATGGACTTCAGGAGAAACTCCGCTGATTGAACTCCGCTGATCACCCCACTGACCATCGACAGCTCGCCTGTGGAGAGAGTCAGCAGCACTAAATTCCTGGGGGTGCACATCACAGAGGACCTCACCTGGACCACCAACACCATGTCACTCTCCAAGAAGGCACAACAGCGCCTACACTTTCTCCGCCGGCTTAAAAGAGCAAGTCTCCCTCCACCCATCCTCACCACTTTCTACAGGGGCACCATTGAGAGTGTGCTGACCAGCTGCATCACTGTCTGGTACGGGAACTGTACTGCAGCAGACTGCAAGACCCTCCAGCGGACAGTGAACACAGCTGCAAGGATCATCGGTGCCCCTCTCCCCTCCATCCTGGACATTTTCCTCACACGATGCTCCAGCAAAGCCAACAGTATCGTAAAGGACTCCACACACCCCTCCCACAGTCTCTTCCAGCTCCTACCATCAGGTAGACGGTACCGGAGCATCAGAGCCCGCTCTGCCAGACTGCTCAACAGCTTTTTCCCCCAGGCTGTGAGAGCCCTGAACTCAAATCACCCCGCCCCTCTCTGAAACCCCATACAAACCCCCTACCTCCTGAAACATGGACCAACTGGAACTTATGGAACTTTGTTTGTGCAATCGAAGGGTGCTACAGGTGAGTGGGCCTGTACAAACCACCTATAGTAGCACACTCTCTTCCTCTATGCGCACTAGTCACTTTTCACACACACTGCTGTGTGTACACAAATCCCACAAAAAGACTCAGTAATATCAGTAATATATGTATGTTTACATGCTCATGCACTACAAATCATCCTGCACTGTTCCCCAGCCAGCTGCTTGAACTCACATTGTCTCTCTTTGCACATGTACAGTATTTATCTGAAGCATTCGTATAGTTTGTATAGTTTGTATAGTTTGTATTTTTTAGTTTATGTATAGATAAATTTTTTATATAGATAGTATATTTATAGTCCAAATCTATCAGTAGGATAGTTTGTGTATAGGTTTATATTGTTTTACTTCATTGCTGTATGCCTGTATTTATGTAGCACCGTGGTCCTGTGAGGCACGACATTTCGTTCCACTGTATGTCCCCGCATGTAGCGGAATGACAATAAAGCTCAACTTGACTTGACTTGACTTGAAGATCAGTTTGTTTATGTTCTTTACTAACTGCTTTCACTAAATGCCAAATGTATGTCAAATGTAACAATTTAGTCTCATCTGGTGTTTCATTGGTGTTTCATTGTGTCACTGGTGTTACAGTGTTTTTTTTCTGTCACATTACATAAAATGTGTCATGTGGCATGATCATAATTTTACATCCATTAAATTCTGCTACACTCAAGAGTTAAGATTTAAAGGATTGCATCATTACTTGTTTACAACTGTTTTTTTTTTTTTTTTTTTTTTTTTTTAATATTTTCATTGTTATAAATACATGGTTGCGCAAATGTACTAACATCATTCAATCACACTTTTAACAAACCTGATTAAAATAAATAAAACAATCTCCTTATTTGTTGCATTAACATTGTCTTTCTGTAACTAACTACATGTGCTGAAAAAAAAAAAATCGAGAAATAATATTTCATAAAAACCTCTAAAATTGACGAAGGTAACACCAGTGACGACAAAAAAAAAAAGAAAAAAAAGTTACCTGTAGTCTTTAAATAAATGCACAAAAAATATACAAAAATCATTAAGCTGTCATTTATGTGTATTCATTAAGTCAAAAGGTAATCTAATAATGTGCTCTAAGTTTAAATGTTAAAAATAGAAATACATTTTAAGATATCTTGCCATACCAAAAGTGGATGTTTCTGTAGAATGACCCAAATATGAATGTAAAAAAAAACAAAAAAACAAAAAAACAAAACTGTGCTTAGTTGTATTTTTGTGTGAATGTTGTAACAGTGTAAAGTTTGTTTGTTTGTTTATTTTTTATTTTTATCAGGATTTTTTAAAGGAAATTCTTGTTTTTATTCAGCAAGGATGCATTAAATTAGTCAAAAATGAGTGTAAAGTTTTCTGTTTCAACTAATGCTGTTCTTTTGAAATTTCTATTCATCGAAGAATCCTGAAAAAAAAACACACACACAAAAATATTGAGCAGCACAACTGTATTCAACATTTATAATAATCAGAAATGTTTCTTGAGCAGCAAATCAGCATATTAGAATGATTTCTGAAGGATCATGTGACTCTGAAGACTGGAGTAATGATGCTGAAAATTCAGCTTTGATCACAGGAATAAATGACATTTTACAATATATTCACACCGAAAACAGCTATTTTAAATTGTAATATTTCACAGTATTACTGTTTTTTTATCTGATTTTTTTTAAAATAAATTCAGCCTTGGTGGGCATAAGAGATTTTGAACATTAGTGTATGTTTGAGGTTAACTTACTAGCCATATGGTTCACTGTGCCTAGGAGATATTGTCCAACAGGAGGTTCGCTTTAAGTCTGGGGTGCAGGCCATCAACATGGAAGAATGTAGGAACATAACACGCAATTTTTCACAGAGCCAACAATATTTAGTATACAATGCCAGCCAGGTTTAATATAAGGAACCAAGCTAGAGCAGGTAAAATGTAGAAAAGAGAAAGAAGAATATACAGAAAAGTAAAATTATGTTATGTTTTTTAACATAACATAATTTGCTTCTAGGTTTACTTATTTAATATTGCTCATACTTCTTACTTGTGAATGTCAAAGCCCTCTTAAAATTTTAAGAAGCTTCATCTGCTCACTTGTGTTCCTTACTTCTCCGTCTGCGCCTCCCTTCAGAAATTGTGAAATCTTGGAGCCTCCCATGTTGCCATGTTGTTGTTTTTTTTCCTTCTGAAATCACAGAAGTTTTTTAATCAATATTTGTTTACCATGAGAGATCAAAATAAGTCTGAACTAGATTTAGTTAATAGGTTGTTTGCAATCATGTGATTCTGATGACGCGCGAAATGCAGCTGGAGGGCAGGAAGAGATTTTTCCCCATAGGAATCAGTAGCAGAAACTCAAAATGCCTGTGTTTTTCATTGTTTATGAATGCTTAAATTGGTTAAACCGAGAAAACACAAGGAGTTTTTATCGTGTACGAAAATGTGTTGTTCATAAGGGAGGAAAAGTCAAGAAATTGACTGAAAAACACAGGAAAAAGTGGCTTGTAAACCTGCGTCTGCGGTCGGGAGGAGCTGAGTCAGATAATGCTCGTGTGTGCAAATGGTTAAGATAAGATATAATAATATATTGTGATATATATAAATAGATACAAGGTGACACAGTCCAAATTCACTCAATGCTAAATGCCACACGTAGACACGATGTAAATAAGATATTATTTGCAGTTCAGAGAGCTTCACTGATTATAAAGGAACTGTGAGATTGCGATAAATTGAAGTGAGTGACAGCTTTTTAGTGATTACATGGACGAGCTATTTGCTCATTTTCTAGGCAGGATTCATGGGATTCACTTTCGAAATAGCTTGTTTGCAATCAGGATAAGTTGCTTAGCCTATATCCACCGCCTCAATGGCATGCAAGTATTTCAATTTAGTTAAAAAAATCGCTCCTCTTTATAACATAAGGATCACGTAACATATGTTGTGTTTTTCTGTTTACTTTCTCTTGTTATAGCACCTAAACCAGTACAGTAAGGACATTCCTCTATCTCATCCCTTCTCTTTTTTCTGTGACTCCTGACTCTTTGCTGTATACAGGGTTTGTGTACGTGGGCCCTGTTAGCAGCACGTAAAGCAAAACTTTTATTCAGCCTAGAAAGCGAGCAAATAGCGCTTCTACATAATCACTAAAAAGATGTCACTCACTTCAATTTATTGCAATCTCACAATGTTCCGTTATAATCAACGAAGCTCTCTGAACTGCAAATAATATCTTATTTACATCGTGTCTATGTGTGGCGTTTAGCATTGAGTGATTTCTGACTGTCTCACCCTGAATGCTTGAGAGGTGGCAGACCTGGATTATCTATTTATATCTGTATTAATATCTTAATATATT
This sequence comes from Spinibarbus caldwelli, assembly GCA_039654775.1. Lineage (NCBI taxonomy): Eukaryota > Metazoa > Chordata > Actinopteri > Cypriniformes > Cyprinidae > Spinibarbus > Spinibarbus caldwelli. Next base: position 1,434,266 of record CM077262.1, on the reverse strand, counting down.
ATTATTAGCCTATATCTTAACCATTTGCACACACGAGTATTATCTGACTCAGCTCCTCCCGACCACAGACGCAGGTTTACAAGCCACTTTTTCCTACGTTTTTCAGTCAATTTCTTGACTTTTCTTCCCTTATGAACAACACATTTTCGTACATGATAAAAACTCCTTGTGTTTTCTCGGTTTGACCAATTTGAGCATTCATAAACAACGCAAAACACAGGCATCTTGAGTTTCTGCTACTGATTCCTATGGAGAAAAATCACTTCCTGCCCTCCAGCTGCATTTCGTGCCACAGCAATGACGTCATGTGCAAACAACCTATTGTCCCGCTGATGTAAGTGACATCACCGATTAACGGTACTGCAGTCACATCACAGTCACACAGAATTTACATAAATAACTTAAATCTAATTAAATTATTATTAAATCATACAATTAAATTATTTCAATGTAGTTCTATGACACCTTGCATGTGATAGTCGGATAAAGCAGCACTTTTATAGTTTAAGGTTTTTTTTTTTTTAATAAACACTCAACCACCTTATTTCATTAGAAAGCCTGCTTGCATGTAGACCAGGGGTGGGCAATTCATTTTCCTAAGGGGCAATTTAGAGGGCCAGATTAATTCACCTAACTCAAGTCTTTATAAAAAATAAAATAAATAAATAAAAAGTAAATAATTAAAAAAAAAAGTAAATGAATGAAGATGTGAAGCACAATATTTTATGAACGTTCACAAAAACAGTTTTAAAATTGTGCATTTATTTTTGCAGTGTTTCAAAAACTAGCATTACAGCTAGAACCGAAAAAAAAGCAAGTACTGGTATTTCAAAGACCAGCATCATATTAGAGCAATTCCAGCGTTATTGACGTGACATGCAGTCAAAACATAAATTCTCATAGAATAGGCTATTCATTAGACCTACAGTCAGGTCCATAAATATTGGGACATCGACACAATTCTAACATTTTTGGCTCTATACACCACCACAATGGATTTCAAATGAAACGAACAAGATGTGCTTTAACTGCAGACTGTCAGCTTTAATTTGAGGGTATTTACATCCAAATCAGGTGAACGGTGTAGGAATTACAACAGTTTGCATATGTGCCTCCCACTTGTTAAGGGACCAAAAGTAACGGGACAGAATAATAATCATAAATCAAACTTTCACTTTTTAATACTTGGTTGCAAATCCTTTGCAGTCAATTACAGCCTGAAGTCTGGAACACATAGACATCACCAGACGCTGGGTTTCATCCCTGGTGATGCTCTGCCAGGCCTCTACTGCAACCGTCTTCAGTTCCTGCTTGTTCTTGGGGCATTTTCCCTTCAGTTTTGTCTTCAGCAAGTGAAATGCATGCTCAATCGGATTCAGGTCAGGTGATTGACTTGGCCATTGCATAACAATCCACTTCTTTCCCTTCAAAAACTCTTTGGTTGCTTTTGCAGTATGCTTTGGGTCACTGTCCATCTGCACTGTGAAGCGACGTCCAATGAGTTCTGAAGCATTTGGCTGAATATGAGCAGATAATATTGCCCGAAACACTTCAGAATTCATCCTGCTGCTTTTGTCAGCAGTCACATCATCAATAAATACAAGAGAACCAGTTCCACTGGTAGCCATACATGCCCACCACCACCATGCTTCACTGATGAGGTGGTATGCTTAGGATCATGAGCAGTTCCTTTCCTTCTCCATACTCTTCTCTTCCCATCACTCTGGTACAAGTTGATCTTGGTCTCATCTGTCCATAGGATGTTGTTCCAGAACTGTGAAGTCGTTTGGCAAACTCTAATCTAGCCTTCCTGTTTTTGAGGCTCACCAATGGTTTACATCTTGTGGTGAACCCTCTGTATTCACTCTGGTGAAGTCTTCTCTTGATTTTTGACTTTGACACACATACACCTGCCTCCTGGAGAGTGTTCTTGATCTGGCCAACTGTTGTGAAGGGTGTTTTCTTCACCAGGGAAAGAATTCTTCGGTCATCCACCACAGTTGTTTTCCTTGGTCTTCCGGGTCTTTTGGTGTTGCTGAGCTCAACGGTGCGTTCCTTCTTTTTAAGAATGTTCCAAACAGTTGTTTTGGCCACGCCTAATGTTTTTGCTATCTCTCTGATGGGTTTGTTTTGTTTTTTCAGCCTAATGATGGCTTGCTTCACTGATAGTGACAGCTCTTAGATCTCATCTTGACAGTTGACAGCAACAGATTCCAAATGCTAATAGCACACTTGAAATGAACTCTGGACCTTTTATCTGCTCATTGTAATTGGGATAATGAGGGAATAACATACAACTGGCCATGGAACAGCTGAGAAGCCAATTGTCCCATTACTTTTGGTCCCTTAACAAGTGGGAGGCACATATGCAAACTGTTGTAATTCCTACACCGTTCACCTGATTTGGATGTAAATACCCTCAAATTAAAGCTGACAGTCTGCAGTTAAAGCACATCTTGTTCGTTTCATTTGAAATCCATTGTGGTGGTGTATAGAGTCAAAAATGTTAGAATTGTGTCGATGTCCCAATATTTATGGACCTGACTGTATGTTGAACCATCTCTTTATATTTTTCTAAATTCCTGAAAATAGAGTTCAGACTTCAGAAAAGTATCAGTCTATAAACTTGTTTTATATTTTAGATGGACATAACAAAAAAGACCGAGTTTTTGGGGAGACAACAGGTTATTTTGTATAAGATTTACAATGCACAAGCCATAAGCAACAATATCTGCCGGATGTAGAAAGGTTGTCTATTCATAAAACATAAAATATATGTATTTTTTAAATCTCAGTTTTCGTTTTTGTGTTTCAGAGGGAAAATCAAGGTAGTCTAGTCGATGTGACATCTCTCCGTTACGGACTCGACAGTTCTACAAGCGGAATTTTATCTGACTATGGAAACGCATATAAAATGCTTTAAAACTTTAACACAGACGTCTGGGTAGGCTATTTAATAGAGCTGCCCCCAACAACTTAACTAGTCGTTCATTTAAGCCAACTAGGCCTAATCCAAAGTTTATCCAAAGTTTATAATCCACAGTGAGTCTTAATATATTCCGCGCTCAAGCACTCGCATAAAGTTTGCCACATGCACAGGCAAAAGTCGCCTAACGATTATGAATGTGTCGGGGGAAAAGTAGACATTTTAATTATTTATTAATATGAGTTAGGCCTATTTTCGAATAGGCCTATGTTGTTTCATTATCAGGAAATATATATATATATATATATATATATATATATATATATATGTGTGTGTGTGTATATATATATATATATATATATATATATATATATATATATATTTGCCAGCGGTGTAAAAGATGTGTGCAGAAAAAAAAAAAAAATAACAAAATGAATAAAACATATAGGCCATTAAACATTCGACAAAGCTCGAGTTAAAATGTTTCGTCAGTCACTGTTTTTAAAACTTTCATCTTCCACTAATATTTAGTGACAGACGGACAAACTCCTATATATAAAATAATGAATAAAAATACATTTTAGTTACCCGGGTACAGTTACAGGCCTGTTCTCTGTGAGAGTGCACGTGCAGATCTCTGATTTCTCTGACCAAGTTTCAACCTGTATCAGACGTTATGATTTCGATCAAATGCATTGGCTGTGTCGGTTGATAAGCCAATGTGATTTCGACGTTGAATCGATGTTTTATTGTCGGCGTAATAACGTTCTGATGTACCGACCAAATAATGAACATTGATTCAACATCAAAATTTGATTGACGTCTGATACTGACCGTTACAACCAAAAATCGACGTTGAATCAACGTCTGCTTGCTATCTGGGTTCAGTATTAGTAATATTCTTAACAGTCTTAACTTAATTTTTGTTATATAAATTTGCTTTGTTTTTATTTTTCAACAAATTATATATATATATATATATATATATATATATATATATATATATATGTATGTACAGTGGGTACGGAAAGTATTCAGACCCCCTTCACTTTTTTCAATTTTGTTATGTTGCAGCCTGATACTACAATTGTTTAAATTCATTTTTTTTCTCATTAATCTACACTCTGTACCTCATAATGATGAAGTGAAAACAGAATTTTAGAAATGTCTGTAAATTTATTAAAAAGAAAAAACTGAAATATCACATTTACATAAGTATTCAGACCCTTTGCAACAACACTTGAAATTTTGCTCAGGTGCCTCCCATGTCTCTTGATCATTGCAGAGATGTTTCTACACCTTGATTGGAGTCCGCCTGTGGTAAATTAAATTGATTGGACATGATTTGGAAAGGCACACACCTCTCTGTAAAAGGCCTCACAGCTGATAATGCATATCAGAGCGAAAACCAAGCCACGAGGTCAAAGGAACCGCCTGCAGAGCTCAGACACAGGATTGTATTGAGGCACAGATCTGAGGAAGGCTACAAAAAAAATTCTGCTGCACTGAAGGTTCCCAAGAGCACAGTGGCTTCCATAATTCTCAAATGGAAGAAATTTGGCACAACCAGGACTCTTCCAAGAGCTGGTCCCCAGCCAAACTGAGCAATTGATGGAGAAGGGGCTTGTCTAGACTGGTGACCAAGAACCTGGTGGTCACTCTAGTTGAGCTCCATGATCATATATGCAGATGGGAGAAACCTACAGAAGGACAAACATCACTGCAACACTCCACCGATCTGGGCTTTGTGGGAGTGTGGCCAAACTCAATCCTCTCCTCAGTGAAGACACATGAAAACACACTTGGAATTTGCAATAAAGCACCTAAAGGACCCTCAGACTCTGAGAAACAAGATTACCTGGTCTGATGAACCTCAATTCTAAGCATCATGTTTGAAGGAAACCGGCTCTTCTCATCACCTGCAGAGTACCATCCCAAAAGTAAAGTGTGGTGGTAGCAGCCTCATGCTGTTGGGCTGTTTTTCAGCGGCAGGGACTGAGGAACTCATCAGAGTAGAAGAAAAGCTCAATGCACCAAAATATTGAGATAGCCTTAATGAAAACCCAGTCCAGGGCATTCAAAACCTTAGACTGGGCCAAAGGTTCACCTTCTAACATGACAATGACCCTAAGCACACAGCCAAGGCAGCACAGGAGTGGCTTAGGGACAACTCTGTGAATGTCCTAGAGTGACCCAGCCAGAGCCCTGACTTGAACCCTATCGAACATCTCTGGAGAGACCTGAGAAAGGCAGTCAACAGATGGTTCCCATCCAACCTGACCGAGCTTGAGAGGATTTGCAAAGAAGAATGGCAGAAATTCCCCCAATCCAGTTGTGCAAAGCTTGTTGCGTCATACCCAAAAAGACTCGAGGCTGTAATTGCTGCCAAAGGTGCTTCAACTAAGTACTGAGTAAAGGGTCTGAATACTTATGTAAATGTGATATTTCAGTTTTTTCTTTTTAATAAATTTACAAACATTTCTAAAATTCTGTTTTCACTTTGTCATTATAAAGGACAGAGTGTAGAGTAATGAGAAAAAAAAAAGAATTTAAACAATTGTAGTATCAGACTGCAACATAACAAAATTTAAAAAAGTGAAGGGGGTCTGAATACTTTCCGTACCCACTGTATGTATATGTGTATATATATATATATATATATATATATATATACATACATATAAGTGGGTCGCAGCTTGATGACCATGGGAAAACGTGGGTCTCAAGGCCAAACCAGTTGAGAACCACTGCTTTAGAAGTAGCCATTTCACGAGTTCGCACTGACATATAATTAGCTGGAGTATAGTAATGCCTAATTGGCGTGCTGTCCGTGGAAGGGCTCCGAGCTCGGGAATGGCCCGAACCCAGAGTACCCCCCCCCCGTATAAGTGTGGTAAGAACTCAAGTGGTAAGAACTCAAGAGTGGAGAAGGGGCGGTGGAGGGATGCTGATTAACCATCAATGGATAGAGGTATGTCAGCTGTATTTATACCTACGCGTTGATTAACTTGAGTGCGTTCCTTTTGTGTTAATTAGGCTAAGTATCTGACGTGCTCCTCCCGAACTTTGTTAATAAAACATAATTTCTTTAACATATTTCCCCTTTCCTCCCTCCCTCCACCTCCACCTCCACCTCCAGCTCACCCCATCAGCAACAACACCATCAAAGATGATAATAATAATAATACAAATAATAATAGTAATAAATATTGATAAAATTTGGTGATTGATGATGCTATCTACACTTATTCCTGAGGGCAGAAAGGCAGAAAGGGGACCCACGGAGACATTCCCACCATACAGCCCTAAAATAACACTTAATCCCTAAATTTATTCTCCTATTTGAGTTCCTTGCAAGGCACGCTGCGAAAAAAGCATTGTGAGTTAAGTTGATCGTAGAGCTTTTGCCACCAATGGTCTCTACGATAAACTTAGCTCACGATGTTTTTGGGAAATGCAGCCCTGGGGGATTGCAACAAGTCTCGAATCGGGCCATGCCCCCCCTACTGTTTGGAGGAGCAAATCGATATGGTACTATATTTTTTGACCGCCCACTCCTGCCCGCAGTAGGCCTCTAGTCACGACCGAGGCTTGAATATTCCCAAAAGCAGTGGTTTTCAAACCTGTCTTGGAGGAGCCCCACCACTGCACATTTTGTATGTTTCCCTTATTAGACGCACTCAATTCAGGTCTAGCAGTCTATACTAATTAGCTGATGAGAATCAGGTGTGTTATATGAGAGAGACGTACAAAATGTGGAGAGCTGGGAGTTCTCTAGGACAGGTTTGAAAACCCCTGCCCTAGAGAGCAATGCATGCTTTTTTTTCCCATCTTGAGTGTTTGGTTTTGCTTTCTTCGAAAGTGACACTTTCGTTCGACAGGTTTTTGAAACTGGAAAACAGCATTACAACGTGACCACAGTCTTCAAAAACATGCTTGTTACCAGGCTCATTTACAAGCCTCGGCCGAGTTTTGCCGCCGAAATATTATATTTTGCAACTATTTAGTAACTGTATATTTTTATATATGAAGTTACTAAATAGTTGCAAAATATACCACAAAAACAGTAGAACATTAAAAGAATATTCAAAATTAAGGAAAAAAACCAACAACAACCAACCCAATGAGATTGATGCCAAATTTCAATCTCTGCTGCCCTCCTCAGGACAGTCAAATTTTAACTCTATTTTTCATATTCTTTTCTTTGTCTTCTTTTTATCTTCTGCAAGTGGCCCAAATCAGGTAACACTGTATTCTGTCTTGTACCCAAAACTGTATTAACAGACAGTCTTTTATTTGCTGAGAGACAGGTGAAGGAAGCTGAGCATGAGCAGAAAGCAGGAGACAAGGTGATGATTTAAAAAAGCGGGGTTTATTGAATAATCTTAGTTGCTATTGTTTCAATGGTAAATCAGACTTAGATGGTTCTGTCTGAGCTTCATTGTCCCTATTCCATCTGGAGCAGGACTTTGCCTGACTGTAGTCAGAGTTTTGTTCATATTTGTTCTTTGTCCTGTTTCACAACATCCACCCATAAAAACCTTGAAATTAAGACAGTCTCTCTGATTGTCAGCAGCCATATCACCTTGCAGCCCAAGACTAGTTGCCCACTGAAGCTAAGCAGGGTTGAGCTGGTCAGTACCTGGATGGGAGACCTCCTGAGAAAACTAGGTTGCTGCTGGAAGAGGTGTTAGTGAGACCAGCAGGGGGTGCTCACCCTGTGGTCTGTGTGGGTGCTAACGGCCCAGTATAGTGATGGGGACACTATACTGTAAAAAGCACCGTCCTTCGGAAGAGATGTTAAACCGAGGTCCTGACTCTCTGTGGTCATTAAAAACCCCAAATTTGCCCATTGGCCTCTGACCATCATGATCTCTTAATTATCCCCATACACTGATTGGCTTCATTACTCTGTCTCCTCTCCACCAGTAAGCTGGTGTGTGGTGGGCGTTCTGGTGCAGTATGGCTGCCGTCGCATCATCCAGGTGGATGCTGCACACTGGTGGTGGATGAGGAGATCCCCCCCCACCCCCTTCCATGTAAAAGCGCTTTGAGTACCCAGAAAAGCGCTATATAAATGTAATGAATTATTATTATTATTATTATTATTATTATTATTGATCTCTTACTCATGAAAACAAATAGCCCTTCAAACCCCACAATAATAAGATTAAGCAATGAGGAAAATAAGTAATAATAATATAAAAATGAATAAACGATAAAATAATGCAAAAAATGATTATGATTGATTAAACTGAACAATTAAATGATTACATGAATGATTATATGATTATACAATTTTTTTTTATGATTATAAAATTTATTTTTTTTTGCAACATGCACACTGGTTGGATCCTAAGATCCTTCATTTGAGAAATAAAGAGAATATTATCCCTAACATCAACTCACTAAAGAATATTCATGAATTGTGTTTGCACAAGAGTAGCTGTAAAGATTACAAAGCATTATAAAAATTTTAAAGTGAAGGTGCATGCATTAAATGTCATTTTAATCAGCATGTTCTGTTAACCCTAAAACACAATGCAATGAGGAAAATTCAAAATACAGGTAAAAGACCTTTAAAAAATCAATACAAAAAAACCCTATATTAATACAGTACATTGTGCCCTATTTTTATAGATATTTTTTACACTGCAACTTTCAGGACTGTGTAAGTGCAGGGGTGATCTGCTGCAGCCTTCCCATAATAAGGTCGTACTGATTATTCCATTCAGTCTCAGATAGTGAGGAAGGATCTGTCTCCAGGAACTTGTAAGCATCTTTAGACTGAACACTGAAGATGCCTTGTGCTCTCTGACAGGATGTACCAAATTTCTGCCAGTACTGAAAGATTAAGGCTCAAGATTAATCACAACACATCTCACTAAAATACATTTACATATACACTGCATGATAATCTATATACACTGTATGTTATCTATGAAACCACAAAGCTAATATGATGAAACAAATTATTATTTGTTCTGTTTAATACATAATGATTAAAATCCCCCATATTATAATTTTCATTGAGCATATTATATGGTAAAGTCAGTCAAAAAAACTAAAACACATGCCATTAGAAAAAACAAAAAAAAAAAAAAATCATGTTTTTTTTTTTTTTGTATATTTTACATAAAACAGGAACATTATATGTAAAATTCACTTTTAAAAAGATATGCATTTTTACAGTTTAATTAATGTAGATAATTAATGAAAAATGTGCTCAAGTGGAAGACTTCTGCCACCTGGTGGAAAACAAACACTTAAAATGAAATGATGTTCACACTATAACCAGTAGATGGCTGCAGAGGATCACATTATCTCAGTTGCGTTTTCCACTCCCTAATATAGTTCTTTTTACATGTTTGCCTTTGGATTTATATTTAGGCATTAGAAAATCCCTATAATAACATTTATTTATTTATTTATTTTTATAGCACTGTTTTGTACTTGAGTATGAAGTAGCAAGAGTTTTCAAAAACTCATTAGATCTACATGAATCACACAAATTACCTATTTTGAATTTAACCCTCTGGGGTCTGAGGGTGTTTTGGGGGCCTGGAGAAGTTTTGACATGCCCTGACATTTGTGTTTTTTTCAGTTGCTTATAAATATATAAATGGCTAAAATCTAATAACACTGTAATCAGCACAACCTGGGCTACAATAATATCTGAGCAGTATGTATGTACATGATTGTATGTATGTGCATGGTTAGTGAAAAACTAAAATTTTGAAGTCACTGAAATAAGGCCATAAAAAACATACATAACATTTGAGTTTTTGCGCCAAATGATGTGAAAATCATCTTGTTTACTCGCTCACAGAAAACAATTTATTGATTAAAATTTTCTAAGACACTTTTTGAGTAGAAAGGGTCTATGCGAGAAGGCATCAACTCAGGGCCGGATTATCCATAGACGGGATTGGGCAAGTGCCCTGGGGCACCAGCCAATAGGGGGGCACCAAGTGATTAAGATAATGACTGACTAAACCTTTAAAATATTTTTCATGTTTTGTATATATATTATTTTGCTGGAAGAGATGCAGATGCGTAGAAAATTAATAGTTAATGATACAATATATACACAGAGAATATAAAATATATGCATGCATATAAAGAATTGCGATTGGGTCAGGTCACAGTGTATTTGCCCACTCCCCCCCAGTCAGAGTTGAGCATATTAAATTCACAAATGGATAGGCAGCATCAGCTTAGCGGTTGTGCAAAACGTAAATTTAAAAAAAAGAGAAAATATCACGACACATAGCCAGGGCTCTACAGTGCGACTGAAAAGTACTGCGTGCAACTATCAAAAAATATTTAGGAGCACCTGTGCGACTAACCAGATCAGCATAAACTATTTGTGTTTGCACTGATGCGAGCTTCAAAGATTTCTACTTGCGTGTTTTTGCAGCATTGAGTAATGTATCGCAGACATATGTTGATTCCTTGAATGCAATGTTAATCAGAATCTACTCACTGCTCAAAATATTGGAGTTTTGTTCATTGCTGAGTTATGCAAGCTCACAAATCCTCTGGTTATACAAACAAAGTGTAGACGGTGTAAATAAGAGATTCATTGTGCAGTGTAGAGAGCTTCGTTGATTATAATGGAGGTTTGTGAGAAAGTGATGAACTAAAGTGAGTGACAGCTTTTAAAGAAAAGGGAGTTTGCAAATGTGATATTAAATTAATACAACAGTTCAATAAACTAAGTTAATATTAACTGATGTACATTGTGTGACTTTAACAATATTGCGTGATTTTGCTCTATTTCATCAAAGAAAATAGTTTCAAACAGTCACAGCTGAGCCGCTGCGCATCTCCATTCAAACACAGCGGTGTTTTGTTTATGAATGAACTTGCGTTTTTAAATGAATCTAGTGAGTCAATGATTCAATTACCCATTCATAAAGACAGTCACTTGCTTTGTTCCTGAATGAATCAGCCGTTCAAATGAATCAATTGAATGAATGATTCAGTGATAAAATCAGTGACTTGCCGCCACCTGCTGGCAGTTTTTATTTTTATTTTTAACCCTCTGATGCATGAATTATTAAATCACAAAGTAATAGTTTTTTTTTTACATGTTTGTTTTTACTTTTAAACAAGTGAAAAATCATGCCAACATTTTTTTTTTTGTCAATATATTATTTTTTGAGGGAGTTACATATATGTCAACTGTAGTGGACGCCATGCATCAAAGGTATAAAAAGTGAATCAATAGAACTAAATGTGTGGTCTTAAAAAAAACACGTTTTTAAAATATTTACTACGTGAAAATGGTTTGAATACACATAAGAACATTCAATAAAAAAAAGCTATGTCATGACGGCACAGAAATGTGAAGTGTAACAAACAAAACGTAAGAGTGTGTGTCTATGGGTCAGGGATGTGGGGGTGGTGGGCTATTCATACATATGTGAGCACAAATACAAACACACACAAGCACACACACCCTACCACCACACATTCGAACACAATCATGCACACATATATCTGCACTCATACAGTATACATGTATACATGCCTACAGTTTTATATGACCTAATGAATAAATATAGACTGTAATCATTGAAATAAATGCTAAAATCTGAAGACTATTTAATATTTCTGTTCAATAAAACCATTCAAGTGTAAATTATATCATAATTTTAATAAAACATACAAAATAAGGCAGAACCTATATATAGTCCCATAGGCAGAATTATACCCTTTGGTGCATGACATCTACTGTAGTGGACAGATATATTTTCTGTCACAGAAAAAAATGTACAAGAAAAATATTGTTAAAATCTGGATGAATCTATTTCTGACATCCTATTTAACTGAAAAATATTTTTTTGTACCTGTCTGGTTTTCTGAGAATAAAAGAAAAACCACAGCCATTTTGAATATATTATGCACTATCTCAAAACAAAAAAATAGATAACAAAAAAAAGACAACAATTAAATATAATCGTAGACAATACTTTGGGGGTTCGCCAGTTGGTGGTTTGGGACATAATGCTACATCTTAAATGGTTCAAAATGGCTTCCAAATATCTGTCCACTGTAGTGACCACGATGCATCAGAGGGTTAAAGTGTCATTTCAGTTATTTAAATAATTTCAATCAAACAACAGTTCTATCTTTAAAATTTTATATTTAAAACATTAATCTCACAGCATTATGAATTTAAAGCATCCATGCCACCTCTGAGCCTCTGTAAATGTTTGTAAATTTACCTACATGCCACTTTTGTGTTCTTCTGTGCCACCTTTGTAGTGGAAACTAATTTTGTTAATATTTATTTATTTTGATTGGTAACTTATTCTTCTTATTCTACCTGTTCTTATTCTATTAGTTTAATTAGAAGTTTTGGAAAAGCCTTATAAATATAGATTTTTGAATTTGACAATGACATACTTTTAATATAATTAGAAAAAAAAATGCCCCTGTAAATCACTTTAAGGAGTCAAATATTACCTTGTAATGGGAAGGCTAATTTTTGTTATTGATCAGAAGGTGCTCCTGAATTTTTAACAGTGCTCTTAAATTTTTTTTAGATTTATTGGGGGGCACTTCAAATGTGATCACCCTAGGGCACTACACTGTGTTAATCCGGGCCTGCGTCAACTCTCCTGCATAATGCTGTGATTCACACCTGAGAAGACAAAGGCCTGCATAATGAGCTGCATAATGAGCCATTCAGTCAGATATGTGACTGAGAGGGAAGAGTTACAAGATAAATTTACATATTTTTTTGTTTGTAGTTTATTTAGAATATATTTAGCTATCACACAAAATAACTTGAGATTCACTTGCGAGTGCAGTTAAACAGTTTATTAGGAACAATCAAAGCTGACTTTTTAGCATAATTACTCCAGTCACATGATCCTTCAGAAATCATTCTAATATTCTGATTTGCTGCTCAAAAACAATTTTGAAGAGACTCATGGGAGTGTGTGCTTCATTTCTTAGCTATGGTCCAGGTTCCTGTGCGTGCAGGAATCTCAGAGCCTGTAGAACATGTCAACATCAGTCTCTGTTTTACATGACCAAATGGGCTGCTTATTTGCTATGGCTCTCTTTGCAACAGGTTCTTTTGCACTGTTATTCTCACATCTGAAATAAAAAAGTAAGCATGCTGTTTACACAAATAAACTACATTATTAACATTATCGTGATGGTCACTGATACTAGTACTAATTTATAGGAAAAAAAGAACACAATTACCACATAGCACACATATTTTACCATACAGTAAATAAATCAAATTAAAGTAACATCTGTAAAATAGTGAATGCACACAAATTCTGAATGGAGATGAAAACTGAACAAGACCTGCGTCCCCTTCCTGTGTGAGATGCAGATGAAGGCGAGAGTATGTATTCACAGTCCTTAAAGAATGTTATAAACAATCGTTAGCATTTATTTTTCACAGTTCCTTAGTATATGCATAGGCCTACTTGATGAGAAAACAGAATGCCAATAACAAAGAAACTATATTTGAACACTACCAACCACAAATAATATTACCATATAGGCATAATAAAAGTACAATTACTATACACTATACTGTGCACTTACTCAGTATGATTTTCCAGCAAACACAAAACTGAACGAAATGCGTGTCCCTTTCTGGTGCAATTATGCCAGTGATGCAGCCACAGTCCTAAATGAAAATTGAAACAGTTGTTATAGCAATTACCAGGAGATACATAGCTGATAATAAATTGCATCACTGATAAGAATGGACGCGCGTATATGTCGTCGATGGGTCACTTAGTGAAATTTACAGCTTACTTGATATATTTACACCTCAGACGATCGCAAACACCAATGACCAGGTATAACACATTCAAAACATTTACACCAGAGAAGATATTCGCGAACAGAAGCTTAGAGTCATAAACACAAGCATGCTTTGTTTGTAGGCCTATACAATACAAAAACTATAGTTATAAACATATAAGGCTATACTCTGTTCGCGAATATAGCCAATCACAGTAAAGTTTTGTCTAATCATTCTTACTGTAACATTAGGCTATTAACATTATAACTCATAGTACTTTTATGTTGTATTGCTGTCTATTTTATAGAACGTTAAAAAAAAAAAAACATCCTGGCATCGCGAGACATTTAGATGCAGTGAATGAAACTTTATAATGTTTCACTTGGTTATACATTTAGTCAGGAATTATAGTTTGGAAAAAGTCTAACTAGCAAAATGTGTACAAGTTATGTGAAAACTAATACAAGTAGGTTAATAAAAAAAGACTTACTCATGTTAATAATCTCCGCTGGATCAAGCCGCCGCGTTCTTCTTTTCTGAGGTAATCCAAAGCTTATTCCTCTCAGCGCATCTTCTTGAGGTAAATTCTGTCTTATGCATCTTTTTCTGAGGTGAATTCTGTCTTATTCCTCTCAGCGCGAAGCGAACAGTAGCCGAGTTGAACTTGAGGTAAAGTCTCGCTGCTTTGTTTGCTGTGATGTGGGCATTTACATGCCGCACGTCTCACGTGAACGATTATAATATCAATAGTGCGCTCAGCGTGTGGTCGCATTAGTAATAATGAAGGCAGACGTAAAAGACTGGACGTCGCGTTGGTTTCATATGGATTACTTTATCACAGAATTTTTGTTTTCGATAAGACTTGCTTAGTTTAAAAGTAGACATGTCAAGCTTTCTATAGCGCTATCTCTCATGTCTCTTTGTGGAGTATTCGCTGAGTTTCAGTTCATTTTAATGATGCGTTTCTAAATGAAGATCACACAGACCAAGGCGGCAGACAGTGCACTCTGTTTGTTTTCTTTATTTTATAAAAGCACAAAGTTTTGTTGTTATTATGTGTGTTTACAAATAAAAGTAGACCCTTTACAGATTCGATTGATGTATTGCTCTTATCGGTACAATTAAAACTTATGGAGTAATTTAAGTTCCTTTAGGGGCTTTCAAAAAAATGCAACAAAATGCGCTGGCTCGGGCGTCGACCCCAGAGGGTTAATCTGTTAACAATCTCATAAGTTTCTCCTGAATGTAAATCTAACACTTATAGAGTGTTGCAGTATGACATCAGAACCCAGAAGACTAATTCACTACTGGTTCCTTTGAGATTTTCCTCTAGGGTTTTATAATGGGGTTTTTCAATTTATGAGTAAAATAAAGCCTTTGGTAAACATAACTTGATGATACTTTGATGTTTTGTTCTACAATGTATATTACACGCACACATACTGAAAATGTGAATTTTGAAGCAGTTATTTTTATTTTTGAAAACATATGTTCTAATAAGTAACTAGATAAGACAGTTTGGGGTAGGAGTGTGTGCAGTTATGTTGTAGAACAAAATGTCAAAGTATCATCAATTAAGATTCCCAAAGGCTTTATTTTACTCATAAAAATGTGCCCAAACCATTGGATATGCGCCTAATAGTGCACATTTATGTTTAAACTAACATTTTGATATGCTTTAAGTATTTTATATCTATAGATTTTATTTTCGGCAAGTCGTAATTACAACATCGAATGACATTGTCTCATTTGATGCTCATAAGTTTCTTCATATTGCCTTAGTATCTGATAACACCAAATCAGTAAAAGAATAAAAATTGCACTACGAAAGATCTCGCCTGTTTTTGCACCTCCTGTTTTTCGCTGCTTGAGAATTTCTGTCCAATGAATGGATGACCTTGACACCTGACATGTGTGGTTTTGTTAACAATTTCTGGTTCACTTGCAAAAAAGGGCAGAGTGAAAGCAAACCGCACCAAACAAAAAAAAATTGTATTTGGTCCGGACCAAAGCAAGTGAACTAGCGGACTTTCCTGGTGTGAATACACCCTAAATTACCTTTTCTGCTTCTTTAATATCGGCCACAAAATCCTCCTTCATGTCCTGGTCTTCAATGAGATCCTCCCCAACAAAGGTCTTGTCTTTCAGTGTGTCCAGTGTAGTACCCACTTTCTCCCAGAGCTTTTTAAGTTGAATCAGAATTTGTTGGATTCGAGAAAGACACTTCTGGACATCCTTCAGGTGGACAGGACTGGGTATTTCACCTGAAGAAACGACACACAGCAGACTCAGACTTATGAGAGATTATTGTAAGCAATGTGACATGCATACAGATGCCATTTATGTGTGTAACAATAATGTTAGAGCACCTAGAGCAGGGATGCCCAACCCTGTTCCTGGAGATCTACCTTCCTGCAGAGATCAGCTCCAACCCCAATCAATCACGACTGAACCAACTAATTAGGATCTGAAGGAGCACTTGATAATTACAGACAGGTGTGTTTGATCAGGGTTGGAGCTGAACTCTGCAGGAAGGTAGACCTCCAGGAACAGGGCTGGGCATTCCTGACCTAGAGTCTCTCACCCTGCTGTATTTTGAAACGGGCCAACTTCAGCTGAAGTTCAGTCAGTCTGACTTGGGTTTTCCATTCCTTGTTTAGGAGGTTGCCCTTTTCAGTACGGAGACGGAGCAGATCAGCATTGAGATCTTGAGCTTTAGCATAATTAATACAATAATTATCATATCTTCTCAAATATGTGCTATAACTGAAAAAGAAATAGGATTTTGGTTTTTTTTTTATTTTTTGGTTGTTCATCTGCTGCTCATTGATTTTTGCTTGATGTTGTCTCTCTATGTTTTTTATAGTTTGAGCAGTTTCTCTCAGCTCCTTCTCCACATTAGCCACAGCTTTCTTCAGTTCCTTCATCTCCTTAGAATCTTCAGCTACTTTTTGTTCCGTCTCTTTCTGCTCATCAAACACATCGCTGGTGCATTCATACACATTATGGTTTTGTTGTTCGTACCTGAATATGGTGCATTTCAGATAAAAGATTGAAATGGATTGAAATGGACTGACATAGCCATAGTCATAGCTCTGCATTTTTGTCAGACACATTGTATGTATTGATACATATAATGTTAAATACTATGATTTACCTCTATTTGAGCTATTTTATAAAGGTAATTAAAACTCATTAAACATTCATGATTAAAATAAGAATATATAAACAAAATTCTAATAGGGTAAACACTTATTTTACCACATATATTCTAAAAACAAGTAAAAACTTAATTTTTGCCATTTTGCTTAACATATTAAAAACAAAAATATTTTTTATAAGATAAACAATGATTAAGAAAATATTTTTGTGCTGTTTTATATTTCCAGCATTTTCACCTCTTCACTATGTTTCCGACGGCTTCAATGATTTCATCGACCCATTTTTTGGCTTTCTCCAGGTGCCTCACAGCCATAACAGGTTTATTCATTTTAACTGCCTTAACCAGCATTGGGAACAGAGAGGTAACCAGGTTGGAACCCGTTCCCACACACTACAATAAAACATAATTTATCCATAAGGGGCAGTCATTTAATAAAGCAAGTCATAGTTGTAAAATTGTAAATAAGGATTACATGCTATCTACACTGAACATAAGTAGTGTGTTTTGTCAAAAGCAAATAGAACCCTTTATAATCAATGCAGTCCGCAGATGTATTGTCAAATATATCAAGTGTCAAAAACAGAACAAATGTACTGGAAAAGACATCACTAATGTGATCTTTCTGAAATGTTGATATGTCTCCTGTGAACAGCCTGTACCTGCATATCACATAATTTCAAGACAAACACCTGGTGTACACAAGATGTTAAGAAAAGCTGCAGTGGGCTGGTTTTATTTCACATAATCTTTAAAGCAACGAAACAGAATTGTGTGTGATTTGATTGGATTCCAAAATTAACATGCTGTATAAATGGATTATAAAAGTAGTATTAATTTTCATGCAACTTTTTTTTCTAATAAAACAACAATTCAAACCACATATTGAGCTCTAAAAAAGACTAAAGAACACTATTATAGTCATTACGGTAATTCAAATCAGTTTTGCACAATATTCCAAGTTGCCTGTGTGAGACCCAGTTTTAAAGTGATAGTTCATCCCAAAATATCATCCTTTACCTATAAGAAATTTCAAACCTTTATGAATTTATTTAATCTGTGGGGCACAAAACAAAACATTATGAAGAGTATTACAGTCCAAAAAAACAATGGACCCTTTGGCTTGTATGTACAAAAAAAGAGACAATTTCCTAAGTTTCAAAAGAGACATCATCTTTCACAGAAGAAAGAAAATAATACATGTTTAGAATGGCGTTAGAGTGAGTAAATAATTACAGAATTCTTACATAAACTTATTTCTGTCATGACAACTCTCGGAGGGATTGGCATGGTAATGTACATGACAATGTTAATGTATTTGGTCTTGGTGGAATAGATCTGCTACAATGCTGCTGCTGTGGCACAGCAAGTACCGAGACTTGCTACTGCTAATACATCCACAACATGCTACTGTGAGCATGTAAGTAATACTACTGCTGCAAATATAACATACATAAAATAACACCCCATAGCATACATGAATTACCTCGTAGCAGATTTATACAGGTGGAGCTGGGGAAGGTGGAGGGTTTCTGAAGCAAGCTGCAACTGCTACAGCGAGCACTAGTCATGTATTTGAATGTTGAGCGGCAAGCTCATTGGCTACCGATACAGGAGAGAACCAGTCAGCTGTGCCATGTGATAATGATGTCATTAGGTCAGACTGAGTTAGACCTATCGGACTGCGCCATCTAGAGTTTCATGCCAAAACTCTGTATTTCTGTCATGACAACTCTCTGAGGGATTTGCATGGTAATGTACATGATAATGTTAATGTATTTGGTCTTCGCGGAATAGATCTGCTATGATGCTGCTGCTGTTGCTGCTGCAGCAGAGCAAGTAGCAAGACTTGCTACTGCCAATACATCCACAACATGCTGCTGTGAGCATGTAAGAAATATTGCTGTTGCAAATATAACATACATAAAATAACCCCCCACAAAGCAGGAGACATTGAAGGGACAATACAAGCCAAACACCCCCCAACAAACAGATCTATCAGAAGACATATGTACTGCTGCTGCTCCAAAGAGCCATGTGAACCGCACGTATTACTATCTATGTGTGTCTGGGCTAGGGATGGGGAGTCGACTCCAAAAGAGTCAATTCCTCAATTCTGAATAGCTCTAGAGTCGGAGTCAACTCCAGCACTGGAATCGACTCTCCTTTGTCGACTCCGAAATTGCAGATGTCTTCACTGATTCTCAAATCTCTACATAGTGCCTGGCAATTGAGTGCAGTATATCAGCAAAGAGTGAACGAAATTAAGTGAGGATCCTTTAGCAGTGCAGTCTGTGTGCGGTGCCGAAGCAGCAGTACAGGCTCATTGTGCCTTCACATATGACGCGTTTGAGTGCGCTATGATTTGCGGCTGTTTGAAATGAGCCATGCGTGCATCGGATAGCTGGAGTTGTCACAGAAACGACTTTTCCCCATTCTTTTATCCTACGTGAAGTTTACTTTAGAAATAAATAACAGTCACAGTAAATTTAGTTTGTAATTATACATGCTTCTGTGACAGCTTTGTAGTTTAATTGATGTTATGCAGTTTTATGTTTAATGCAATACATTTTGGCTTTCCATGGTTAACCTAGGCTATTTGTGTTCAATCATTAACCTTAAATCATTAAAAACTCACATAATAAACAAGAATAAACAAATCAATAAGTTTACATTTGTATGTATTTTATGTATTTTATTTATTTTTAATATCAATGCTGTTTAAGACAATAGTACCATCCCCTGACCATTATAATGTGACGAATTCATAGTTTATTTAAAGTTAATGTCACCACTAAATTAGAGTAATTTGGACAGTCACACTAAATGGAATGGTGGGAGTAGGAGTCGACTTCGAAAAACCTGGAACCGAACACCCCTAGCCTGGGCTACCACGCTGACCGGCTTAACACTAGTGGCCTATGACTATGTGTGCCTGGGCTACCACGCCAACCAGCTTAACACGAGTGGCCTATGGCTATGTGAGCCTGGGCTACCATGCCGACCGGCTTAAGAATAGTGGCCTATGGCTATGTGAGCCTTGGCTACCATGCCGACTGGCTTAACAGTAGTGGCCTATGACTATGTGAGCCTGGGCTAGCACACCAACTGGCTTAACTCAAATCCGATAGATAAGACCCCAGCACCCACCTGAGCAAATATCATAATTTAATAATTTGACAACTGCTGTTACTTTTGCCACTTCATCAGTCCCAGCGGCAGCATTACAGCTTGTTAATTCATGTATGTGTAATGATGAGACAGACAAAGTTAGACAATGCATGCCATTTTACTCTCTCGTTCAGATAAAAGTTGTCAGAGGTACAGTGCACAAAAACCCCTGGGTGGACTGACCTGAATGAACTGAAATAAAAGCGGAATATAAATGTTATTTCTCTGTTTTCTGAATTACACAGCACAGCGAGAGCACACGTCGCACATTTCTCTGAACTACACTACCCATAACTGCCCACAAATGCATTTCACTCGGGACTGCAGCAGCTGTAGATAGTGATCTTCAGTGTCTCCCGCAACACTGTCATTGATATGACTGCGATAAGCGCGTGCTTCTGACGCTCCGTGCAGCTGAAATCAACCACACACTTATCACAATGAAAACCTCAACCTTAGAAATAATGACGTAAACACTGGGATAATTGCCGATGTATATGGCGAATCCCCGTTGAAATGCATACACAGGAATGCTTATTTCATTTAACCTGTTTCACGTCCGTTACTATGAGCGTGTCCTCAGAGCGATTACATATGCTCTAAACCAGTGGTTTTCAAACTTTTTTCAGAGAGACCCTATTTTTTTCTTTTTAAATTGACGCGACCCATATATATATATATATATATATATATATGATGCGACCCATATATATCCCTATATATATATATATATATATACAGTGGGTACGGAAAGTATTCAGACCCCTTTAAATTTTTCACTATTTGTTATATTGCAGCCATTTGCTAAAATCATTTAAGTTCATTTTTTTTCCTCATTAATGTACACACAGCACCCCATATTGACAGAAAGACACAGAATTGTTG
This sequence comes from Spinibarbus caldwelli, assembly GCA_039654775.1. Taxonomy (NCBI): domain Eukaryota; kingdom Metazoa; phylum Chordata; class Actinopteri; order Cypriniformes; family Cyprinidae; genus Spinibarbus; species Spinibarbus caldwelli. Next base: position 1,413,341 of record CM077262.1, on the reverse strand, counting down.
ACATTTTTTCAGATTTATTAAAAAAGAAAAATTGAAATATCACATGGCCCTAAGTATTCAGACCCTTTGCTGTGACACTCATATATTTAACTCAGGTGCTGTCCATTTCTTCTGATCATCCTTGAGATGGTTCTACACCTTCATTTGAGTCCAGCTGTGTTTGATTAAACTGATTGGACTTGATTAGGAAAGCCACACACCTGTCTATATAAGACCTTACAGCTCACAGTGCATGTCAGAGCAAATGGGAATCATGAGGTCAAAGGAACTGCCTGAAGAGCTCAGAGACAGAATTGTGGCAAGGCACAGATCTGGCCAAGGTTACAAAAAAATTTCTGCTGCACTTAAGGTTCCTAAGAGCACAGTGGCCTCCATAATCCTTAAATGGAAGACATTTGGGACGACCAGAACCCTTCCTAGAGCTGGCCGTCTGGCCAAACTGAGCTATCGGGGGAGAAGAGCCTTGGTGAGAGAGGTAAAGAAGAACCCAAAGATCACTGTGGCTGAGCTCCAGAGATGCAGTCGGGAGATGGGAGAAAGTTGTAGAAAGTCAACCATCACTGCAGCCCTCCACCAGTTGGGGGTTTATGGCAGAGTGGCCCGACGGAAGCCTCTCCTCAGTGCAAGACACATGAAAGCCCGCATGGAGTTTGCTAAAAATAACCTGAAGGACTCCAAGATGGTGAGAAATAAGATTCTCTGGTCTGATGAGACCAAGATAGAACTTTTTGGCCTTAATTCTAAGCGGTATGTGTGGAGAAAACCAGGCACTGCTCATCACCTGTCCAATACAGTCCCAACAGTGAAGCATGGTGGTGGCAGCATCATGCTGTGGGGGTGTTTTTCAGCTGCAGGGACAGGACGACTGGTTGCAATCGAGGGAAAGATGAATGCGGCCAAGTACAGGGATATCCTGGACGAAAACCTTCTCCAGAGTGCTCAGGACCTCAGACTGGGCCGAAGGTTTACCTTCCAACAAGACAATGACCCTAAGCACACAGCTAAAATAACGAAGGAGTGGCTTCACAACAACTCCGTGACTGTTCTTGAATGACCCAGCCAGAGCCCTGACTTAAACCCAATTTAGCATCTCTGGAGAGACCTAAAAATGGCTGTCCACCAACGTTTACCATCCAACCTGACAGAACTGGAGAGAATCTGCAAGGAGGAATGGCAGAGGATCCCCAAATGCAGGTGTGAAAAATTTGTTGCATCTTTCCCAAAAAGACTCATGGCTGTATTAGATCAAAAGGGTGCTTCTACTAAATACTGAGCAAAGGGTCTGAATACTTAGGACCATGTGATATTTCAGTTTTTATTTTTTAATAAATCTGCAAAAATGTCAACAATTCTGTGTTTTTCTGTCAATATGGGGTGCTGTGTGTACATTAATGAGGAAAAAAAAGAACTTAAATGATTTTAGCAAATGGCTGCAATATAACAAAGAGTGAAAAATTTAAGGGGGTCTGAATACTTTCCGTACCCACTGTATATACACAGAGGAAAGCTACTACTATTGGTGTAGCAGGGAGACTAAGGCGTTATTTTAATGACAAATGTCGAGAGCGCATTATTATTGTAGCGTAAAAGCACTTTAATATAATGCGCGAGCGCGAATCTCTTCCCTCGCATGTGGATTTTCTTTCACGCTGCTCTCGCAAAGAGAAAATAATCACTTCATCTGATGTTTAAGTGAATAAAATAGCCAATGACAGCCTTACTTACTGGAGTTCCACAACTATTGAATCTTTGTTCTCTCTCACCGGACTTGTTTGTATGATATAAAAGAGGAAAACATTTTGACCAAAGCACTGTGAGGCAAAGGAGGGGGGGACTCCAAATGTTTTTAAACTTAAAACGCATTTTTGCCCTGTTTGCGTTTGTTGTTTTACTACTTACACAATTATTTTAAGTATAAAACATTATTTACAATACACAGCATTGTTTTTTAATCATATTTTTAGGGGGGACAACCCTCAGATGGGGGGGGGGTCTTGTCCCCCCCGACCCCCCCGGGATTTCTGCCTATGATAGTGACTTGACTTGACTTATAGAAATCAACAGATATGTCTCAACATTTTGTATGCTTCTCTTATCGCTTCAGATGTTTGTTCTGTTCGAACGTAAGTGCTCTGCGAAGTGGACATCACAGGCTATTCTGCCATGATTCCAGTTCGAAGCAAACGAATGTTCCATTCAAAGTGCATTGAAGTGTGCGAGACGTGAATTTAAATTGAATATATTCACAGAGGTATATGATGTGTAGCATTTGGACCAATCAGACACACAATTTTGCATTTAATTTAACAAATCAATTAGTTATTAGATTAACAAATGGTCACAGACCCCCCCACCCAATACACATACTGAGTGCTGGTATGTCTGTCAATGACTCCAGGCCCCTGGTTCCATTGCAACCCATCTGATAACACTAGTTTTATTGGTCAAAGGAATGCGGGCAGAGCAACATTTCCCTTTAGGAAAGACATAATGCCCATAAAAGTGGGCTCTTCTCTATTTAATTCATAGAAAAACCTTTCTTTGAATTTACACCCATATCCTTCAGGTCATTGTGTATATTGTTAATGTTCTTGTATATTGTCTTTTGTACTGTATATTGTTTTATACATGCTTATGATAGATCACTAGTTAATATCACCCCATTTATTCTATGTTTGGTCTCTATCAATTCGTCTTCGGATGATCTAAATGACAGTGTATATTACATGTTGATACCTATGCAACACATTAGTGTTCTAAGAATCTTTAATAGTTTGTATATCAACTATTAAATCCAACCCCATGCAAATTACCATGCTCAGAGACAAGGAGTCGTAAAACCTTCCCTCCAAAAGTTCAAGTCACCATTGGCTCTTTGACTCCCCAGAGGTGTGACCTCTATACCAGATAAAGCTCTCACATCAGTGACGCTGCCCAGTCTGCGGATCTTTTAGATTCTGAGAAGATGAGAATGTGAGCTAGAACTCTTCTGGACCCTTAAGTTTTTGTGCCAGGCCTTGCGGCCTTGTCTTTCCATTCAACCAAAGATTCTTGGATCTTATCTGATGTCTCTTAACTCTTCTTCACTTTTCACCTGGGAAGAAACTCCCAATCACCATCGAGTCAGAACATCTTTGGAATTCATCACTCTTCAAACCAGGAAGAACGTGACTGCAAGTCCAAAACCTTGAAACCATCAAGACTTTCATCCGAGACTGCATTCTGGACACTCGTCAACGACCAAGGCAGTGCAAGTATAGTACATTTAACTAAACGAAACACAGGTTTAGTGTAAGTTATAGACCCCGTTATAAACGGTGCTGATTTTTTTACTCAGGTGGTTAACTGACTCTTTCCATAACTGCATTCTCTGTTTTCTCTAATGGTTTCATTCATCCACTTTAGCTCCACTTTGTATGTATGCGTGAGTGTATGTTATTCGTTTGTTTGTTTAGATTAGTTATGTGTGTTAGCGTTTAGTTAATAAAACTTTTGTGCACAAATTACATGAGTTTCTGATTCTGCCTTGCAAATAATTGTCCCTTTATGATTTTGACCCTCGCTACATGCTCTAATGCATTAATAGGAAGGTATTTTCTGTGGCCACGGAAATATCCTTTCTTAGAGTTGATATGAATTTACACTGAATGTTCGCTGGACGAACAGATCAGCTGATGGCAATTTAACTCTGCTACAGTTATTACTGTCAGCCAATATAAATAATTGTAATTAATCATAATTAATTGTAATTATTTATATACAATTCCCTTTTGGAGCTAATTTGCTACAGATGTCACACTCGTCCGTGTGTGAAGACGTTGCGCAGCGCAAATCCATGAATGAATGTTCCGAAGTGAAGTAAACTTCAACGGATTTCCCCTGCTCAGGGAGAAGGGAGCAATGAACACTGACTATGATGTCATCTAGTGACATTTAGCTACCAGTTTTAGCTACTCTCAATTGAAAGCAGTTGGCAAAACTGAGTCTTACCTTCAGCAGAACAGCCTCAGAAGATCCAAACAGCATTTGTGTTTCAAGAGCTTGTTTTCTGATCAGCCGCTCCAGCTTTGGGAAGCCTCCCAAACACAGAAAAGACAGACGATAGAGAAGAGCCATTTGCTCCGCAGACGGAAGAAGATCCAGGATGAACTCTGGTCTAATTATGGAATCAGTAATGACAAGCTCTAAAACACCAAACCAAACATTAATGATGATGATTAACAACTGCGTTTGTCTTTATTAAAGGCAGAAAAAAATCATTCAAAAACATTTTTGTTGTGCTGGTTGAAATTTTCTTTCAGGCATAGGACCATAAAATGTTCGTCCAATCAGATTATTTCAGAATCAGAATGAGCTTTATTGCCAGGTATGTTTACACATACGAGGAATTTGTTTTAGTGACAGAAGCTCCACAGTGCAACAGAATGACAGCGACAAGACAAGACACAGATAATTAAAAGAATAATATACAAATATTCAAAATAGACAATGTACAAAATAGCAAAAACACAATATACAAAATAGACAATTTTGTATGTACAGGAATGGTATGTGCAAATTTGAAATGTAAATAAGTATGTGTGTTAGATAAATAAATGTATAATAGTGTTGTGTGTTCCATGTTTATAGTCAAGTTTGAGATATATTTGGTCTGAAGATTACAATAGCAGCACCACTGAGAATCAGAGTTGCTCTGATCTTGCCGTCACACGGTCACATGGTTCATGGAGCTCTCAACAGTTCCAAACAACGCGCTATGTTTGAGTGGGTTTAAATAGGATAGACAGCAGTTTCACTGTATTTGCAGCAATTTCTGGTAAATATTGACGTATAATGTGGATTGAATGTGCATTAATTACTGTGATGACTATACGCTTTACAGTAGCATTTTATTCTGCAGAGTGATAAAGAGACAACATTACATGTTCTTTCACTCCTTGGCAGTCAAATGTGATGGAACACCTTATGTGTAACTTTATTAATTAAAAATAAATTAACTAAATTTATTCTGAGATTTTTGGTGCTAATTTGTTTAATATTTGCAATAATTATGATCCATGAATGACCATTTAAAATATATCTTCTAATATATGTATTAATTTTATTACAATTAGTATTTAAGGTTAAAATAGAGAAAAAAAATTAAATTCCAATGCAAAGAGGGTTGGTGCAACTTTTATGGGATGAACTTAGTCTCAAATCTACTAAAAAATACAAGCACAAATATCCACGAACTTGATAAATGTTGTATCCTACTATCCACAACCAAATGTCTGTCAACTTATGTCTGTGAAATTCAGAATTACATGAATGTGCTAAAAGGGTGGAACGAAAGTCTCAAAATTCAAATTAATCAAATAGAATCGACTCAGAAGAGATGTCAATGAATGCATGCATGCCGCCTGATCCACAAATGCACGTCTTAATCACTACATTATTTTTTTTAGGTTTTGCATTTGAGTAATTATTTAGACATTATCAACATTTTGATAAGTTTATTTTGCTGTCCCCCTTAGCTGTCACCCCCCATTTTCAGCATGGAGACACAAATGACATACCCAAAATAAAAAGGTTCCTGCTCATGAGTCTTTCTTACTAGATACATAATCAACATATGTTCAGAAAGCTGACACTTCAAAGTTTACTGTTCAAGAATCAGAATTACTCAGACTGCTATGATAATAAAGATACAGTGGGTACGGAAAGTATTCAGACCCCCTTAAATTTTTCACTCTTTGTTATATTGCAGCCATTTGCTAAAATCATTTAAGTTTTTTTTTCCTCATTAATGTACACACAGCACCCCATATTGACAGAAAAACACAGAATTGTTGACATTTTTGCAGATTTATTAAAAAAGAAAAACTGAAATATCACATGGTCCTTAGTATTCAGACCCTTTGCTCAGTATTTAGTAGAAGTACCCTTTTGATCTAATACAGCCATGAGTCTTTTTGGGAAAGATGCAACAAGTTTTTCACACCTGGATTTGGGGATCCTCTGCCATTCCTCCTTGCAGATCCTCTCCAGTTCTGTCAGGTTGGATGGTAAACGTTGGTGGACAGCCATTTTTAGGTCTCTCCAGAGATGCTAAATTGGGTTTAAGTCAGGGCTCTGGCTGGGCCATTCAAGAACAGTCACGGAGTTGTTGTGAAGCCACTCCTTCGTTATTTTAGCTGTGTGCTTAGGGTCATTGTCTTGTTGGAAGGTAAACCTTCGGCCCAGTCTGAGGTCCTGAGCACTCTGGAGAAGGTTTTCGTCCAGGATATCCCTGTACTTGGCCGCATTTATCTTTCCCTCGATTGCAACCAGTCGTCCTGTCCCTGCAGCTGAAAAACACCCCCACAGCATGATGCTGCCACCACCATGCTTCACTGTTGGGACTGTATTGGACAGGTGATGAGCAGTGCCTGGTTTTCTCCACACATACCGCTTAGAATAAAGGCCAAAAAGTTCTATCTTGGTCTCATCAGACCAGAGAATCTTATTTTTCACCATCTTGGAGTCCTTCAGGTGTTTTTTTAGCAAACTCCATGCGGGCTTTCATGTGTCTTGCACTGAGGAGAGGCTTCCGTCGGGCCACTCTGCCATAAAGCCCCAACTGGTGGAGGGCTGCAGTGATGGTTGACTTTCTACAACTTTCTCCCATCTCCCGACTGCATCTCTGGAGCTCAGCCACAGTGATCTTTGGGTTTTTCTTTACCTCTCTCACCAAGGCTCTTCTCCCCTGATAGCTAATTTTGGCCAGACGGCCAGCTCTAGGAAGGGTTCTGGTTGTCCCAAATGTCTTCCATTTAAGGATTATGGAGGCCACTGTGCTCTTAGGAACCTTAAGTGCAGCAGAAACTTTTTTGTAACCTTGGCCAGATCTGTGCCTTGCCACAATTCTGTCTCTGAGCTCTTCAGGCAGTTCCTCATGATTCTCATTTGCTCTGACATGCACTGTGAGCTGTAAGGTCTTATATACACAGGTGTGTGGCTTTCCTAATCAAGTCCAATCGGTATATTCAAACACAGCTGGACTCAAATGAAAGTGTAGAACCATCTCAAGGATGATCAGAAGAAATGAACAGCACCTGAGTTAAATATATGAGTGTCACAGCAAAGGGTCTGAATACTTAGGACCATGTGATATTTCAGTTTTTCTTTTTTAATAAATCTGCAAAAATGTCAACAATTCTGTGTATTTCTGTTAATATGGGGAGCTGTGTGTACATTGAGGAAAAAAAATGAACTTAAATGATTTTAGCAAATGGCTGCAATACAACAAAGAGTGAAAAATTTAAGGGGGTCTGAATACTTTCCGTACCCACTGTATATAAGCTCAAAAATGAAAACAAAAAATAAAAATATTAAAAACATATTTTTTAAATGTATAAAAAAATATGTTGCTTGTAGGATATGATTTTAGAAACACAATGAAGCTAAAGCCACAAGTCTACTAATGCTTCATTTTAAATTTCAGAACATAATCTCTAAAACTGTGAATTTTACTAAACATTTTCTAAGACCATGTCATGTGTGTTTTTAGAGAAGGCTAATAAAATTGATTTATGATCCCTGTAAGCTCTCCTGTAAGCTGTCTCCTCATGTCTGGCTCGGTAAACTGCCCCATTCATGATTCTATTGTTATTACCAGATGAGCCTTTCACACCTCCGCCAGGTATGAGACATTATCCTCATTATTCCTTTATCATTATTCTTTTGTTTTATTCAACCATTATTAGCCTTTATTCTGGCATTACAAGGTTTACCAAGCCACATCGCTTCAATCCCAGTATACATTTACCCAACTATTATCAGAAGTCTTATTAAAAGAATACAACGAAACATTTTCTTGCGACCTTACATTAATTATTATGACAAAATGCATTATGAAGAAGAACTGCACCTGTTCTACAGCTGCATTAGAGCTAACATTAGCATCAAGCTACATAAGATAATTTATGAGATTATTAGTACACTTTTACACAAAACTCACTTTAAACCACCATCGAGTGTTTGTAATAACTTCCTTTTGCGATCACATGTGGAATTTGGTCGTTTACTGATGTAAAATAAGCTATTTATAGCCTTTTATATAGCTGCACAAATTAGCATTTCATATGTGCATATTCGTTATGGTCATCAAAATACCCCAAATCTCAAGAAAATCACATACAAACCATATACTATTGTAATCGTGTGTTTATTATTTAGATATTCCGTGGGTACAGAGGTTTCTCTGCGTATTCTGTTGTCAGATATCAACACGGGATAAACCAGACTGTACAGACCAGTGCACGTGCGAAATTTGCAAAATGCCAAAGAATAAAGACCGAAAGTTACTCTCTTCGCTTTTTGATACGTTATCTGGAGACCATGATTTGTCGCCAAATACTCCTACAGGTAGTCCTCTCTCAAAAAAACCTTGTCAGGAAGATGATCCTAAAGTTTCGAATGCCGATATACTTCATACTGTCAATGCCCTCACTGATCGCTTCACATCTATGGAACAACAAATCACCCAGAACTCGGTTGCTATAGTTAATCTTTCGAAGACGGTTGACTTCGTTGGCGAGGAGCTGAAATCACTGCCTACAAGGGTTAAGACGAATGACAACAAGGTATCGCAAATTGAGCAGGTGGTTCGAGACAAATGTGATCAAGCCGAGATCTACAGTAGAAAATGGAATTTGAGGCTCATCAACCTTAAAGAAACAGACGGAGAAAATATCAGAAACTGAGTGCTTGAGATCCTCAAAATTCTAACTCCTGACAAGGCAGATGACATCCGTTTTTATGTCGACACAATTCACAGAATTGGACATCTCAGAACAGGGAGTAATCGCCCTAGGCCGGTTATCATTCAGTTCGCGCTCCGAGTTTACAGAGAGAAAGTTTGGAGAGCTGCACGGGATCATACTGCACTTAAGGAAAGAGGTGTTCGTCTGACAGAGGATCTGATGTTTGCAGAATGACAACAGAGGAGGCTGCTATGGCCAAAGGTAAAAGTGGCGAGAGAAGAGAGGAAAAGAGCCTACTTTCGTGGAGCAGATGCCTTTATAGATGGAGAAAAACTGTCTGTCGAGTTTCAAGATGAATATTGACTGAAGATAATTTATTGACTGCTGGTTTGTCAGTCAATCTGAAACTGTACACTCAGTCTTCAGTCCATCAGATTCGTCTAGGTGATGTGACTCTTCTAAGCTAGGAGTTGATCAATACCGACTGCTTTGTGAATTTCCTTGTTTCAGGGTTCTTTATATAATATTGTTCTAACATCCAAATAAGATCATTTTATGTCTGATTTAGATTTTAGTTGTTTTAAGATTGTTTCTCTTAACGTTAGGGGTTTACGAGACAGCACTAAAAGAAAATCCTTGTTTATTTTTGTTAGACGTACTAATGCAAATATATATTTTTTTTTTTACAAGAGACTCATTCATGTGAAACTGATGTTAAATGGTGGCGATCTCAGTGGGGAGATCAGATCTTTTGTTGTCGTGCTTCTCACCATTCGGCAGGTGTCGCTATTCTTTTAAATAAGTTTAAAGGTGACGTTCTAGAATCGGTTAGTTCAACAGAAGGGAGATGGTTACTTATAGTTGTTTAGTTGGATAATTCCGTTTTTATTTTAGGTAATGTTTATGGATATAATTCTTCTGTCCAAGCCAAGAATATGTCCACGGAGGTCACCCATTCTATATCAGTGTTAATGAAGAAATATTAGGGCGCCCTTTTGATAATGGGTGGTGACTAATGATACCCCAGATGACTTTTTAGATCGTTTTCCTCCACATACGTCAACCTCTTCAAAGTTTAAATTCACTACTTTTTTGTCTTCCCATTTGTCTATTGTGGATATTTGGAGATTCTTAAATTTTAATGAAAAATTTTACTCTTGGAGTAATTACTCTAGATCCTTACAATCAAGGATTGACCTATGGTTGGTCAGCCCTGATTGTGTCCAATATGTAACAGAAGTTGCATATTCCTATGCACCCCTTTCAGGTCATAAAATGGTTGTTTTGGCACTTTCTGGTTGTAAAATTAAAAATAATAGTTTAAGAGGATATTGGAAGTTAAATAATAATCTGCTTAGTAATGAGAAATTTGTTAAACAGGTTAGAGAAATAGCACAACAGATTTTCAGAAACAAGCAAATGACATACAGGTGCATCTCAATAAATTAGAATGTCGTGGAAAAGTTCATTTCAGTAATTCAACTCAAATTGTGAAACTCGTTTATTAAATAAATTCAATGCACACAGACTGAAGTAGTTTAAGTCTTTGGTTCTTTTAATTGTGATGATTTTGGCTCACATGTAACAAAAACCCACCAATTCACTATCTCAACAAATTAGAATACTTCATAAGACCAATAAAAAAACATTTTTAGTGAATTGTTGGCCTTCTGGAAAGTATGTTCATTTACTGTATATGTACTCAATACTTGGTAGGGGCTCCTTTTGCTTTAATTACTGCCTCAATTCGGCGTGGCATGGAGGTGATCAGTTTGTGGCACTGCTGAGGTGGTATGGAAGCCCAGGTTTCTTTGACAGTGGCCTTCAGCTCATCTGCATTTTCTGGTCTCTTGTTTCTCATTTTCCTCTTGATAATACCCCATAGATTCTCTATGGGGTTCAGGTCTGGTGAGTTTGCTGGCCAGTCAAGCACACCAACACCATGGTCATTTAACCAACTTTTGGTGCTTTTGGCAGTGTGGGCAGGTGCCAAATCCTGCTGGAAAATGAAATCAGCATCTTTAAAAAGCTGGTCAGCAGAAGGAAGCATGAAGTGCTCCAAAATTTCTTGGTAAACGGGTGCAGTGACTTTGGTTTTCAAAAAACACAATGGACCAACACCAGCAGATGACATTACACCCCAAATCATCACAGACTGTGGAAACTTAACACTGGACTTCAAGCAACTTGGGCTATGAGCTTCTCCACCCTTCCTCCAGAGTCTAGGACCTTGGTTTCCAAATGAAATACAAAACTTGCTCTCATCTGAAAAGAGGACTTTGGACCACTGGGCAACAGTCCAGTTCTTCTTCTCCTTAGCCCAGGTAAGACGCCTCTGACGTTGTCTGTGGTTCAGGAGTGGCTTAACAAGAGGAATACGACAACTGTAGCCAAATTCCTTGACACGTCTGTGTGTGGTGGCTCTTGATGCCTTGACCCCAGCCTCAGTCCATTCCTTGTGAAGTTCACCCAAATTCTTGAATGGATTTTGCTTGACAATCCTCATAAGGCTGTGGTTCTCTCGGTTGGTTGTGCATCTTTTTCTTCCACACTTTTTCCTTCCACTCAACTTTCTGTTAACATGCTTGGATACAGCACTCTGTGAACAGCCAGCTTCTTTGGCAATGAATGTTTGTGGCATACCTTCCTTGTGAAGGGTGTCAATGATTGTCTTCTGGACAACTGTCAGATCAGCAGTCTTCCCCGTGATTGTGTAGCCTAGTGAACCAAACTGAGAGACCATTTTGAAGGCTCAGGAAACCTTTGCAGGTGTTTTGAGTTGATTAGCTGATTGGCATGTCACCATATTCTAATTTGTTGAGATAGTGAATTGGTGGGTTTTTGTTAAATGTGAGCCAAAATCATCACAATTAAAAGAACCAAAGACTTAAACTACTTCAGTCTGTGTACATTGAATGTATTTAATACACGAGTTTCACAATTTGAGTTGAATTACTGAAATAAATGAACTTTTCCACAACATTCTAATTTATTGAGATGCACCTGTATATTAAGAAATGGGAGTTATTCAAGTTTAAAGTTAGACAGTCAGCTATTCACTTTAGTAATGAAGCAAAAAATAATATAATTAGACTATTAAAGCTCTGGAGACTATTAAAACTCAAATGCATCAAATATATATTGATAAAGCAAAAGGCGCATTTATTCATTCAAGAGCAAAGTGGTTAGAAAAAGGAGAAAAAATACGAGCTATTTTTTTTTCGCTAGAAAAATGAAACTATAAAAGACAAATGAATCCTTTTATTCTCAATTATATAAATCTGTATTTCAAATAGATAAATGTTATATTTTTTTTGAGTCAGTTAAGCTATTTGTCTCACCTATTTTAACTCAATTTAGAGACCTTTGTGATGACCAGGTATGGCGCCTGCAATGCGTCCTGCCGCAAGACACTCCAACGCATAGTGAGAGCAGCTGAGAGGATCGTTGGTGTCTCTCTCCCCTCCCTCCAGGACATCTACAGCACCCGTCTCACACGCAAAGCCCACTGCATTGCGGGTGATCCCACCCACCAGACACACAGCTTCTTCAGTCTGCTGCCATCAGGGAGGAGACTGCGGAGTCTCCAGGCCAGGACCAGCAGACTGAAGGACAGCTTCATTCATCAGGCTGTCAGGAAGCTGAACTCCCTCCCGACCTTGCCCCCCCCTCCCCTCTTTTGCCCCACGCACCACTGAACTCTGACCCTCCAACCCCCCAAACCCCCCCACTTATACACTGTGACCCGCACCGGTCACTTAGTGCACCACTGGACTGCCCACTACCTCAGTCAGCATTGAACTGACCCCATTCAACTACCTCTTCTGACACTTTAAACAGACTGATAAGCTCTTTTTGCACTACACTCATTATATCTGCATAGTTTTGTTTTGTTTAGTTTTGTTTATTTAACCGATTTGCATTTTATCTGCCATGTGCCTTATGCCACTTAATCTAACTCTTTTCTACAATGTCCTTACTTGTATATCTGTATAGTTTGTTTTTATATTTTAAACTGTATTTATCTGCATTTTACGTCTACTGTTAGTGTTTTATTGTTAACTGTATGCACCATGGGTCTGAGAGTTACGCAATTTCAATTCTCTGTATGTATGTGCTGTACATGTGGCAGAATTGACAATAAAGCAGACTTTGACTTTGACTTGACTTTGACTTTGAAGAACTAAGGAACTATGAGATGGTCACAGCTATCCGTTCAATAAAAAAAAAATAAGTCGCCAGGTACAGATGGTCTTTCAGTGGAGTTTTATCTATGTTTCTGGGATATAATTGAAAATCTTTTATTTGAGATGTATAAGGAATGTACTGAAACGAATGAACTATCAACTTCTATGAAACAAGGATTAATAACCCTACTGCCTAAACCTGATAAAGGATCATTTGATTTTAGATAACTGGCGTCCTATAACATTATTGAATGTAGATTATAAATTATTATCTCACATTTATGCAAACCGCTTAAAAAAAGGTCTAAATGAAATCATTAGTGAGTGTCAAACAGGATTTATGGCTGGTCGACACATAAGCTGGAACATTAGACTAATTTTGGATTTGTTAGATTATTCAAATTTGGTGGAGTCAGAGGCTTTAATGGTCTTTCTAGATTTTTATAAAGCATTTGTTACAATCGAGCATCAATTTATGTTTAGGGCTTTAAAGTTTTTCAGTTTTGGGGAGAGATTTATCTCTATTATTGAAATGTTTCATGAAGGTATTAATAGCTCCATTAACTTATATTCAAATACTTCTAAAATATTTCCTATTTGTAGAGGAGTGCGCCAAGGTTGTCCTATATCCCCTTTTTTGTTTCTTATAGTTTTAGAGTTTCTTTCCATTAAAATCCTGAACTCTCAAACTGTTCAAGGAGTAACTATCTTTAGTAAAGAAATTAGATTATCTCAGCTTGTGGATGATACTGTTCTTTTTTTGAGAGATAAAGAACAGTTGCCCGCAACTCTGTAGTTAGTAAATGAATTCTCTGGTGCTTCTGGATTAATGCTAAATGTTACAAAATGTGAAATAATGTGCTTTTATGATTCAAACGAAAGATTTTTGTGCAATATCCCAATAAAAAAAAAAAAAAAAAAAAAAAAAAATCAGATATTTAGGAATAAGTATTACAAAGGATCTAACAGAGAGGCAAGAATTAAATTTTTCCCCTAAACTAAAAAAGGCTCAAAGTATTTTTAATAATTGGCTTCAAAGAGATTTGACTATTATTGGCAGAGTTCTATTGACCAAAGTAGAAGGGGTATCTAGATTTATTTATCCAGCATTATCTCTTTTTGTTCAAGATTTTTTTTACACTTTTTTTCCCCCGCATAAAGTAATCCTGTGGAATAATGCTTATATCACAGTTAACCAAAAATCTCTTTATTTACAAAGATGGATGGATAAAGGTATTTACTTTTTATCTGACATTTTAGACCAATCAGCTCATTTGCTTTCTTATGAAGATTTCATGAACAAATGGTTATTTCCTATTAAATATAAAGAATATAATTCTGTAATGAAAGCCATCCCCACAGGTCTACTGATGTTGATGAGAAGTCATATGTTGTCATATAATATTTAGAACCTGTACTTTGTCTAAATGGGGTTGACATTAATAGTAAAAAGTGTACAAATAAATTTATTAGACAATTATTTTATAAAAATAGATTCCTACAGCCTAGAGGGAAATTTTTCTGGAATGTTTGCTTCACAGATATTATGTGGAAAAAAGCTTGGTCGCTCCCTTATAGATTTTGTATTTCTAACAAACTTAGGGAATTACATTTGAAAATCCTTCATAACATTTATGTTAGTAATTATACTCTGTCAAAATTTATGGATATTGATGGAAACTGCTCATTTTGTTCAGATCAGCCAGAAAAATTGGTACATCTTTTTTATGAATGTTACCATTCAAAAACGTTTTGGGGAGATTTATCCTTGTATGTCCAAGAGAAAACTGGTTATAGTTGTGATTTGACTTCAAAAGATGTTTTATTTTATTTTGATTCAAACAGTATATCTGTTAACTTTATGCTAAATCTTATGATTTTATTTGGTAAGTTTCATATCCATAAAAGTAAAAGAAATAATTCTAAACCTTGTTTGAAGGTTTTTATGGTTGATGTACATTCATATATGGATTCTCTTCAGTTTATTGATAGTAAAAAATTTAAAGATACAATTGTATTTGCTAAAGAGCTGAATTTAATTGAAAAGTGATCTCATATATGCTGTCTTTTGGATTATTGACATTTAGTTGCTGTCTTTCTTTGCATTCTTGTCAAAATGTATATTTATATCTGTAATGTAGACTGTAAACCCACGTTTATTTATTTATTTATTTTTTATTTGGATGTCTTGATATAATTGTATATTTTTCTTTGTTGTAGTTCTAATAAAAAAAAATTAAATAAATTAAAAAAAAACACATACAGTGCTGGGAGCGGCTAATGCTCATCATGTAAATCAATGGAAAATTAATAGAAATTATGATTCTGTCTGAAGAAATATGAAGTAAACATGAGTAAATATATCTATATTTCTCCGTGTATATGCATCTTTGGACTATAAGCCCTTATTGACGCTGTTCAGTGAGTCTATGTGAACACAAATAAACTGCTGCTGACGTGACTGAATATGAATGCGTCGTGAATTTCTATTCCAAAAATGACACGTACAGATTTATTATTTTGCACTCCTGACATAAATTACTAAATTACTGTCACTGCAACAATGTTTTATCAAAACAGTGGTCCAAAATCGAAGCTAGAGTCTTAAATCTTTCTACTTATGCACAGTTTGTCCAGATAAAGTAAGAGTGTGATGTTTAACGTGCTGTTAAAGTGAAACATCATTAATCTGGGGCCGTCGCTGATCTTTGACCGCTAAGGGGTTAAATTTAAAAAGGTAATTATATACTCACATCCTAATGTTATTTTATGATATTCGCATGCACAAAAGATTATTAATGAATGTAAGCATACACAGAATTTAGCCCAAGATAGAAGTTTAAAATAGTGTTTAAAAGGCAATGTAACCAATTGCATTCAGAGAAACTCTTAATAAAACATTAAACTCTCTCTATAAAATATCCAGTGAGGCACTAGGTAAGTTATTCTTTGAATTGGCAGTCTTCACACAAACTAATTCGACCTCCTACAGGTAGAGGATTGCAAAAGGACTAAAAATGTTTAAAATATGACAACTAGTATCTGATTATAATAGTTATTATAGTGTTTCTCAGAATATCTAACTGCGATTATAATCTAACTATCTATTATCTAACGATAAACATTTACTATAACACGCTTCATAAAATACCATTACTGGCTAGAATACTGAGAGGTTACAATGATTTTAGAGCCTTTATGTAATCTCCTTTATTACAGGTGTAATTCAAGTTTTGAAAACTGAGTCATTCTCCCACTCTTTACCATGTAACTTATATTTAGTCCACACTGGCATTGTGATCACTTGAATATACAACTATACATTCAAATTCTGATTGCTTATTGCGCTAAAAACCCTTCACTCATGAATCATCGCGTCTGTTTGCTGATCCCTGGCAATTGGCTAAAAGTGTGGCAGGTGACGTCAACATAAGCATTAGTTGACTCTGCAGTGGGGGTGTGTTTAGTAATGTCATGACGACTGATTGGATACAGTATACATGCACACTTGGGTTTTGTTTGTTAACCAATTAGCCTATAAAATTTAGATGTTTGAAACCACAAAACATAAATTTTGTCCGCTAAACCCAAATTTTGTCCACTCCCCCAAACCAATTTTACCCACACAATCAAATTCATTACCGGCCAATTGGGCAGGAACCAGCCCAATCTAGCAAAACTGCATGGCACGAGTTACTTCCGCATTCCTCAGTTTCTATGGAAGCCTATGGTAGTGTCACAATGCTGGTTTTCAATGGCTCTATGCTGTCCTCCCTGCCAGTGTTGTCAACTCTCGCAAGATAAATAAGTACCTGCCTGTCAACGTATGCATTTGCATAATTCTGTACACCCTTTTCACGCAGACGTGATACATCATCAGTGCATTCCATTATGTTATTGCAGACTGAGCAAGAATGGAAGGCATTATTATTGTAATATTTTTGTTTACTCATGCCATCTCTCATCACGTCGTGGTTAGCCTATGGTCTGCCTGTGTGCGGTCATGTGTTTGGAGGAGGCGTGGATTTGCAGAGTAATTTGCAGGGAGGGTGGGATCTTATGCTTTCAAAGCTAGGTTGCTATTGCCTCTCCAAAACTGCCTACCCAACCTTTAAATTAATTGTAGGTGGTAATGCTAGTATAGTTGGTGGACTACAGAGGGGTGATGTGTTTGATCTCTGACTTCTTCCCACCCTTTACCTTCTCAATTGTCCATGATCAGATCCTGATCCTTTTCAAAAGTGAGATGAGGGCTAAGAAAATCACTCTGGACCCTACATACCCTCTGTTGTCTAAAGAGCACTGACCACCAGAACAGCCAGGCACAAGAACAGTTTTTTCCCGCAGGCTATATTCAGCCTGAACAATTAAAACATTCATAACTATACATAGTCCATCATAACTGATACATTTATACATATAATCCGAAAATTGTACATCTGTAAACTGTAGACTTGTAAATAACTGTCACAGCGTCTAGTTGGTGTGCCCATGTATAGCCACTAGAGGGCACACTTCTTAGTTTTGTTTGTTTCTCTGGACTTCAGTTCCCATCATCCTTCGCCTTGACTATCAAGATTCATTACATTCAGCTGTGTCCCATTTCCCTTGTTAACTCATCCATATAAGCCTGGTTTTCTTTGTCTTTGGTTGCTGGTTTATGGTTTACTGTTACGTGTTTTCTGTTGCTTTGTTTTGCCCTTATATGAATTTTTGGACTCTTCGATAAATGCTGCATTTGGATCTTCTCGTTTTAGAGCATTCCGTGACAAAATAAACCAGCCATTAACAGATCCAGCAGCTAGCCTGGGCTTATCGAATTGTAAACCATGGGAATTCGTATTCTTCCTCCTGCTTCAAAGAAGGAGCGGAAGGCTTGGCTCTGGATGTTGCCGGATCTTTGCCAACAGAGGATGAAAGTGGGAAGTTTTGCTCAGACCTTCTGGACTTTGGCGGTAAGACTGGAACTTAGTGAGTCCGGAACTTAGTGAGTCTGGAGCCCACTTAAGTCTAAGAATTCATTCCAGAGTTCGTTTCAGTCTACAAATCCACCCCAGAGCTTACTCAAGTTTGAGTTCACTCCTGAGCTTGCTCCAGTCCAAGAGTCCATTACTGAGTCTGCTCTAGTTCCTCCTGAGGTGGTGGTTTCTGCTGTGGAGCCTCTCGAGGTGGCAGCGTCCGCTTCAGCTCCCCTCTGGGCGGTGGTGTCCACTCCTGAACTCTCAGTCTGCCTTGTCATGGCCAAGGAAACCGTTGCTAGACTGTCTGCCTGTCAAGTTGCAGCCATCGAGGCTGTTACTAACCTTTCTGTGCTCTTCTTTGCAGTCCTGCCTGAGCTGCTAGTGGGTTCATCGGCCTTGTCTGCTCTGCTGAGGTGGTTGTCAGCTCCGCCTTTGCTGTCTGCCAGGCTCTTGGCTCTGCCCGGGTTGCCTGATGGGGTTGTTCTTGCTGGGTATGTCTCTATTTGTTTCTGCCACGGGATTAACATCCCGTGGTAACTAGGATTTACACAAGCTTCAGTCTGGATCCAGAACACCTGAGAAGAAATGATGCCAAGCCCTCAGAGGACCTCAGATGAAGCCTACCCTCAGACAACATACAGAACTACCAAATTTTGCCATAAGTTAAATATATTAAGTTTCTACAATATATAAATATATTGTAGAAGCTTAATTTCCTGTAAAGCTGCTTTGCAACGATTTGTATTGTGAAAAGCGCTATACAAATAAACTTGAATTGAATTGAATTGTTCGGCCAGAGCCTCTCACTGGTCTGTCCCTCCGGTCCTGCCCTGGCCGCCTGCTCTGCCGGCCCCGACCTGGTCTTTTGCTCTGCCGGTCCCGCCCAGGCCACCTGGCCTCCTGCCTTGCCAGCCCTGCCCTGGCCTCCTGACCTGCCAGCCCCGCCCTGGCCTCCTGACCTGCTGGCCCCGCCCTGGCCCTCTGGCCTACCTCTGTTTTTAGACCTCTTTCACTACATGGACATGGCCCGCCCCCTGGTCCGCCTCCCTCCGGCATTTCAACAGGCTTGTTCGAGATGAACTATACTAGCCTGCCACTAGCTGGTGAGAGCAGCCGCTTGCAGTAGGGGCGGAATTAAAAGCAGAGACATCAAAATTGGACACTTTCTGCTCCCGTTAGTGACAATCTCGCGGTGTTTGCATACTCTATCGCAGATGAAGTGAATTAAATGCAATATTTGTCAAATACACAGATGTTTCAGAAACGTTTTCATGAGCAACAGAAACACTGTTTATATACTGCTTAATACAGCGCCTTCTGTTCATAAATAGTTCAACATAAACATATACTATTTAAATACCAATAAAGTGGGGGCATATATGCTTTTATCTTTTTTTTTTTTTATTATTATTATTTATTTTTTTTTTTCATAAACCTGACTCAATATAACAGTGCGATTACACTAAAAAAGATTTTACTGTTATAAAAACACAGATTTGGGCATTATGAATTGAATTGTTAAATGCAACACACATTGTCCTTGTCATCACAGAATCTAACCAATGAGAATAAAGTGTGTCATCAAGGCATTCACAGCTGATTTTAAGCAACTGCAACGCCTGCCCTAGGTGGCTAGTCTCATTTTGCTCTTGCGGTACTTTGATGGCACATGTGATCGTAAGGTGGCTGCAACATTGATCAAAGTCAGACAAATTTTCTAACCAGAATGCATCGCTTTTGTCAGTCGAACAAGCCTATTGAATTTTTGGTAGCGTCTGGTCTCCGCTCCTTAGAGGAGGGATAATGTCACAGCATCTAGTTGTTGTGCCCATGTATAGCCACTAGAGGGCACGCTTCTTAGTTTTGTTTGTTTATCTGGACTTCAGTTCCTATCATCCTTTGCCTTGCCCCTCATGTGGATTATTCTGTTTGTTTTTTGGACA
Source organism: Spinibarbus caldwelli (assembly GCA_039654775.1). Classification (NCBI taxonomy): domain Eukaryota; kingdom Metazoa; phylum Chordata; class Actinopteri; order Cypriniformes; family Cyprinidae; genus Spinibarbus; species Spinibarbus caldwelli. The sequence goes on along the minus strand of CM077262.1, from coordinate 1,393,524 downwards.
CTTCAATAAATGCTGCATTTGGATCTTCTTATTTTGGAGCATTCTGTGACAAATTACATACAAGTGTGTAATCTGTACATTAATTTAAACAATATTTCTAAACTAGATAGTAAAGTTCGTAGACAGACTTTAAGTTGGCTTGAAAAAGCCAAGTCAGAAAGTTTGTAGTTTTCAAAGTTTAAAGTTTGAAGGTTTTCAGTTTTAACTATTTTGAAGTTTAAAGTAGTTTTAAAGTTGGAAGTTTTAGATTTTTGAAAACCATACAATTTACCAGAAAAACAGATAGTCACAGACAGACAGACAGATAAACAGATTTTTGCAGTTTCTAGCAAGTGACTAGCATGACTAGCAAGTGACTAGCATGTTGTTAGCATTACTAGCAAATGACTAGCATGTTGCTAGCATGACTAGCATGTTTGCTAGCATGAATAGCAAGTGACTAGCATGTTGCTAGCATGTCTTTAGCATGATTAACAAGTTGCAAGCATGTCGTTAGCAAGTTACTAGCATGTAACAAGCATGATTAGCAAATGACTAGGATGTTGTTAGCATGATTAGCATGTTACTAGCATGTTGTTAATATGATTCTAGTATGATTAGCAAGTTACTAGCATGTTGCTAGCATCACTTGCAAGTGACTAGCATGTTGTTAGCATGATTAGCAAGTGACTAGCATGTTGCTAGCATCTCATTAGCAAGATTAGCAAGTTGCAAACATGTCATTAGCAAGTTACTAGCATGTTACAAGCATGATTATCAAATGAATAGCATGTTGTTAACATGATTAGCATGTTGTTAGCATGTTTCTAGCATGATTAGCATGTTACTAGCGTGTTGTTAGCATGTTTCTAGCATGGTTAGCAAGTTACTAGCATGTTTTTAGCATGATTAACAAGTTACTAGCATGTTGCTAACATAATTCTAGCATGATTTGCAAGTTGCTAGCATGTTGTTAGCAAGATACTAGCATGTTACTAGCATGATTAGCAAGTGACTAGCATTTTGTTAGCATGACTAGCAAGTGACTAGCATGTTGCTAGCAAAACTAGCAAGTGACTAGCATGTTTGCTTGCATGACTAGCAAGTGACTAGCATGTTGTTAGCATGACTAGCAAGTGACTAGCATGTTTGCTGTCATGACTAGCAAGTGACTAGCATGTTAATAGCATGATAAGCAAGTGACTAGCATGTTGCTAGCATGACTAGCAAGTGACTAGCATGTTTGCTAGCATGACTAGCAAGTGACTAGCATGTTGTTAGCATGATTAGCAAGTATCTAGCATGTTGCTAGCATGTCATTAACATGATTAGCTAGTTGCCAGCATGACATTAGCAAGTTATTAGCATGTCACTAGCATGATTAGCAAGTGACTAGCATGTTGTTAGCATGACTAGCATGTTTTTAGCATGACTAGCAAGTGACTAGCATGTTGCTAGCATGATTCTAACATGATTAGCAAGTTACTAGCATGTCACTAACATGTTTCCAGCATGATTAGCATGTCGTTAACATGTTGTTAGCATGATTAGCATGTCACTAGAATGTTTCCAGCGTGATTAGCATGTCGCTAGCATGATTCTAGCATGATTAGCAAAGTTACTAGCATGTCGCTAGCATGTTTCTAGCATGATTAGCAAGTTACTAGCATGTTGTATGTACTAGCATATGAGTTTAAATGAATTAGAAATAGTACATAGAAGTGAAGCTTAATTGAGTCCAATAGGCTTCAGTGTGTTTACATTTGAAAGTTTGTCAGTTGGTGTTTGATGAGTCTTGACTCATCTGAACATTCCATCAATGTAAGTCTATGGGATTTTTCCCAGTTTTGATCGTAATTTTTGCGAAAACCGTAAGTCGGATCAGTTAGAAAAGATATAGCAACCCGAGTCAGACCAGTCTGAAGGTCTGGGCCGAGTTTGGTGGTTGTAGCTTTAAAGGTCTAGGAGGAGATACATTTTAAAATTTGGTCTCAGAAGAAGAAGAAGAAGAAGAAGAAGAAGAAGAAGAAGTAGTTTATATAGGATTTCAGTAAATTGGCTTTTTCAAGCCAACTTAACTATATTTCCACTTCTGTATATAGTGCATTATTTAATTGTCTGTTTTTCTTATATTAGTGTTATATTCCATCTCTGCTGTGTAATTCCTGTGTATGTCTGTACTATTATGTACGTTTGCACTATGTCCATATTTTCTTTTGCACTGGAAGCTCCTGTCACCAAGTCAAATTCCTTGTGCGTGTAAACATACTTGATGATAAAGCTCTTTCTGACTTCTGAAATAGTAGGGTATCATTCATGTCCCTTTGGAACTTTTTGCTTTCCCTTGTTTAGTGCTTGACATGGATACACAGTTTAAGGACTGCTATTTCAGGCAAAAGTTTGAATTACTGTAAAAGATGTTATAAGGAGTTTAAAAGTGAAGTCCTCTTACCTTTGCTATCAGCCATGGTTTTCTGCAGATTGTACACTGATGAAGCCCACAGGCAGTCTGGATTTAAGGGTTACAGCAATGAAAGGGTTACACTATAAGATCAAGAGTGTGAAACACACACACACACACACACACACACACACAGAGAGAGAGAGAGATCCATGAGAGAGAGTGGGTCCAAAACCTCTTTATTGCTTTAAAACTAAATCAAAAACAAAAACAAAATACAATAAGTTCAAACATTTCCAATGTACAACAACAACAACAACAACAACAACAACAAAAAAGGGAACCAAATCACTCAATTAACATCAAGCCCAAAAAAACAACACATTTTGATAGTGTGTGTGAAAGCTTTGATAGTGTGTGAGAGACAGTATAGTAGTGAATCAGAAAGAGATTGATAGTGCGTGTGTGAATGAGTTTGGCAGTGTGTGTGAGAGAGTTTGATAGTGCGTGTGAAAGCTTTGATAGTGTCTTGAGAGACAGTATAGTAGTGAATGAGAGAGAGTTTGATAGTGCGTGTGTGAATGAGTTTGGTAGTGTGTGCAAGAGAGTTTGATAGTGTGTGAGAGACAGTATAGTAGTGTATGAGAGAGAGTTTGATAGTGTGTGTACGAGTAAAGTTTGAAATATGTCTTGAATGGCCTCTCATATGTTTCTAGCATGTTGCATTTTAAGTTTGGGGCAGATTGGACCCTGCATGCCTGAGTTACAGCAACTTCCTGTTTCATTGCATTAATAGCATGCTTTAGCACTTAGCTAAGTGTTGCTGACATGTTTTAACATGTTTCTAGCATGCTGCTAGCCTATTTAACACTTGCTTACGCTTTTTAATATGTTGCTAGAAGTCCATAACAGAGTTAAACATGACACTTCCTGTTGCCAGCAGGTGGTGCTATGACTATAACCAAATAAGGGTATGGACATGTGTTCAGGATACAACTGTTATTAAACGTGTGATGTTTGGGGCAGATCGGACATTGTTTGCCTGAGTTACAGCATCTTCCTGTTTCATGGCGAAACATCGAATTTGTCAGGCCGTCAGGGATATGCCCTTCGACGAAAACTAAAGATCTTTGCAATTTAGCATCGCAAAGGCCTTAAGATTACACTCACCAAATATGAAGATGATCCGATAAAAACTGTAGGAGGACTGAAAATAGTAAAAGTAAAAATTACGAGGCCTGAAAATAGCAAAAACTGCACAAAAATCATAGATGAAATTCAAAATGGCTGACTTCCTGTTGCGTTTAGGACTTCAGTTCAAGAAACTTTTTTGTAGGTATTGGGACATTACGTGCATGTACAGAATTTTGTACCCGTATGTGAAACATAGCTCAAGGGGCACTTCATTGAAATTTTATAGGTGGCGCTGTCGAGCCATTTTGCCACACTCAATTCTGAAACCTATATCAGATGTAAATTTTCTCCACTTCTGGTGTGTGTGCAAAGTTTCATGAGTTTTCATGCATGTTTAGCCCCTCAAAAATGCAATTCATTTTGGAGAAGAATTTTAAACTTTATTAAAATTTAAACTTTATCAAAATTTAAAGTTTTATCTGTTAACATTAGTTAATGCACTGTGAATTAACATGAACAATTTGATTAACATCAACAAACATTCATAAATGCTGTAAAAATGTATTGTTCATTGTCAGTTCATGTTAGTTAATGTTTACTAATGTTAACAAATGCGACTATTGTAAAGTGAGTAACACTTAATAACTGCATGCTATGAATCATTAGTTAAGCATTAGTAAATAGTAAATTCATCCTTTATTATGCATTATCCCTACATTAATAAACAGCAGTAAGTAGTTATAAATGCATATATAAATGCTTTGTTCTTGATTTATAAGCATATATATGTTTGTAGTACTTGTATTGTCATAATTTATTAATGATCAATTTATCATTCCTAAATTAAGTATTAACTTATTAACAAGTTAGAAAGCGTAACTAAATGATTAATAAACCATTTTAAATGCATATTTATACATATTAAGACATAATAATAGTTACTCAGTGTTAATAAATGCTTTGTTAACACATGTTCTTACTGTAATTCATCATTAATTCAGTGAGTTATAAAATATTTACTAGTTGTCAGTTAACTATTTTTGTGAGCTAATCTAAAGTGAGGACTACTTATGCCTCGTAAAAGCTTTTGCATAAGAGATTTAAAGGCTCAGCTATCTTCTAAACAGAAAAAATGAAACAGAGTGATACAGAACATAGAAATATTTATATCAAGATGCAAAAAACAAAACTGTATAACTGCACACTTGATATAAAATGAAAAATAAACCTCTGCAATGTCATAGAAATTATTAATTATTATAAAAATTCTTGTACACCTCCAGAAAACATAACTGTACAGTAACATGAAACTAAGCCTCAGCAATCTGATATAAAATACATTTTTGATCATTTGTTGAATAAATTTGTTTTTCTATTTCAGCTAATTGTGAGTCTTCAGTTTGAAATATAGAATTTATTTGAAATTTGCCATATCATCAAATATATATATATATATATTTCTATGTTCTGTATAACTCTGTGTTGTGTTTGTTTCCTTTTTCTGTTTAGAAGATAACTGAGCCTTTAAATCTTCTTTGTAAAAGCTTTACGAGGCATAAATAGTCTTCACTTTAGATGAGCTTACAAAAATAGTTAACTGACAACTAGTACGTTTTAAAACTACCTGAATCAATCAAGAATTACAATAGGAATACGTGTTAATAAAGCATTTATTAACACACTATTGCTATATTTTTAAATAATATGTATAAATGTACATTTAAACAGTTTATTAATCGTTTACTTACACTTTCTAAATAATCTTATGAACCACTGATGACAACTAAATAACTGGTTTGTAAATAATGTGATACTTAATTTAGAAATGGTAAATTGATCATCACGAAAGTATGAAGATACAATTATTAAACACATTATAGATATGCTTATAAATCAAGAACAAAGTATTTATAGCTGCATTTATAAACTGCTTACTAATATTTATTAATTTAGGTATAATGCTTTATAAATGATGAATTGACTATTTACTAATGATTAACTAATGATTCATAGTGTGCAGTTATTATAAAGTGTTACCGAATATTTAAGTTTGACATGTTGCCATGGCAACAGTATTTTAGATATCATTATTCCCTCCACAGTTTTACATCGGCCGTGTTTTGACATTATTCTGATGAAGTTTGAAGCAAATCGAGTGAAAATAAGATGCTGAATTCAAAGCATTTTGAAAATGACACACTTCCTGCTGCCAGTTGGTGGCGCAATAACTTTGACTCCTAATAGTCACATATATGCAATCGGCATCATACACAAAAACAAACCCCTGAAGTTTGATCAAAATCAGACAATGTATATGGATGTTATTAGACACTTCCTGTTTCTCATTTCTCACCATAACTTCACTGCCTCGCCACGGGCAAGCCGTTCGACATATCAAAAATCCCTTCGCAATTTAGCATCCCCAATGTCTTGAGATCATGTTCACCGAGTTTGGTGGCAATCGGTTGGAAATCCTCAGAGGAGTATATCAAATTCCAGAGCATTCGCTTTTTACACAGCCCTGAATAGTTCACTTCCTGTTGGAGCCTATGACATGCAGTGCGAAAGTTGTTCAGCTCAATGAGATCTATGTGTGTACTGAGTTTCATATGAATACGTGCAAGTATGTGTGAGATATACATCAAGATTTCTGACTGTGTTCCAGGGAGCGCTGTACAGCCCCTGTGCCACGCCCGGGTCCCAGCCTTTGCGGCGTCCTAATGGGAGCAGATTCCAACGTGTGTGCCTTAGTGGCTTGGGCCCTAATAATAACAAATAATTCTAAGAAAAACAATAGGGCCCTTCGCCCCTTTGGGCTTGGGCCCTAATAATCCTTATAAAAACAAGAGGGCCCTACGCCTTAGTGGCTTGGGCCCTAATAATCCTTATAAAAACAAGAGGGCCCTACGCCTTAGTGGCTTGGGCCCTAATAATCCTTAGAAAAACAATAGGGCCCTGCGCCTTACTGGCTTGGGCCCTAAATAGAATCAAATTCAGTTAAGCAGGCTGAGCTTGGGTCAACAGCAGGTGGATTTAACGTCAGCCATATCACCCTGCAGCCCAAGACTGGTCACCCACTGAAGCTAAGCAGGGTTGAGCCTGGTCAGTACCTGGATGGGAGACCTCCCGGGAAAACTAGGTTGCTGTTGGAAGAGGTGTTAGTGAGGCCAGCAGGGGGTGCTCACCCTGTGGTCTGTGTGGGTCCTAATGCCCCAGTATAGTGACGGGGACACTATACTGTCATCAAGCACCGTCTTTCGGATGAGACGTTAAACCGAGGTCCTGACTCTCTGTGGTCATTAAAAATCCCATGGCACTTCTCGTAAAGAGTAGGGGTGTAACCCCGGTGTCCTGGCCAAATTCCCACCACTGGCCCTTGTCAATCATGGCCTCCTAATAATCCCCATCCACTTGATTGGCTCTGTCTCTCTCTCTCCTCTCCACCTGTAGCTGGTGTGTGGTGAGCGCACTGGCGCCGTTGTCCTGTGGCTGCCGTCGCATCATCCAGGTGGATGCTGCACACTGGTGGTGGTTGAGGAGAGACCCCCCACATGATTGTAAAGCGCTTTGGGTGTACAGCAATACACATAAAAGCACTATATAAATGCATCATTCATTCATTCATTCATTTATATCAACTATGGTAATATAGATCAAAGAACTTCAAAAAGTTATCACAGATTGTAGGTGAAGCCTCAGGATATAAAAGCATGGTAGGATTTAAAACATTATGTTGTCACGAATCCTGTCCACGCACCTCCGTTCGCTCACCACCAGAGGTCACCCGCTCACCACATGGACTCTTGCACTACACTAACTGTTGCACTTCACCACGGACTACAGTTCCCATCATCCATTGCACTGATGACAACACACACACAGGTGATTGCACTGATTACACAGCTGATTCCCATCATGCACCTTACTTAAGCCATGGACTTCCTCAGTCAGATCGCCGAGTATTATATAGTGTATATCACTCTCCTAGCGATAGCTTCTTTACGGAGCCCACTTAGTTGTCATAGTCTTGCCTTGTCTGTTTATCGTGTTTTCATTCTTGCCCGTGTTTCCTGGATTAACCCTTTGCCTTGCCGTTCGGACTCTGTTTGCACCTCGCTTGGACTATTGCTCGTTTACCTGGATTATCTCTCTGCCTTGCCCTGTTGGATATTGTTCGTCGATCGACGACCCACGCATGCTCTCTGAATACTCTTGTGTCTTGCCCTCGACATATCTGTTTACTGATGTTTGACCCTGCCTGTGTTTGACTATGTTTCTGAATAAAAGCTTGCACATGGATCCGTATGCCTCATGTCTCGTCGGCTCCATTACAGAATACTCAGCCCCAAAAGGATCCAGCAGCTGTTCAAGTGGACACTGGCCAGGTATGGACACTGCAAGAATATTATTAGCTCTTAAACAAGGCCCGCGATCACTCGAGGACTATATTCAGGAGTATCTAGCCATTGCATTTTACTCTGATTTACCGGACTGTTTGTTGATAGAGTTTTTCTGTGATGGCGTTAATCAACCTCTACGATCTCAGCTTAGACGCGAGGGTCTGCGTTCATCACTTGCTCAGTTTCTGGATTATGCTTTGTTGACTGTTGGCTCTTTGTTTACTGTGGGTGTCGCGGAGGAAGAACGCAACACCGCGTATTTGACTGAAATGGTGGCTGCACCAGAGCACGCTCACAAAATGGCGGCGACAGCGGAGCCTGATTGCAAAATGGCGGACACAACAACGCCCCGTTATGTCACAGCTGTCAATCATGAGTCCAGTCAAGCTACCGTTGATCGTCATGAGTTAAGTCACAGCTTCTCGTCGTGAGTCCAACAAAGTCACAGTTGATCATCATGAGTTCAATCAAGTCACAGTTGATCTTCATCAATCAGATCAAGTTACAGTTGATCATCGTGAGTCCAGCCAAGCCACCGTTGGTCTTCACGAGTCAAGTTACGTCTCAACTGATCGTCACGATGCACATCACGCCTCAGCAGATCTTCCAGAGTCTCGTCACGTCTCCACTGATCTTCCAGAGTCTCTTCACGTCACCGATGATCATCCAGAGTCACGTCACGTCACCGCTGATCATCCAGAGTCACGTCACGTCACTGCTGATCATCCAGAGTCACGTCACATCTCCACTGATCTTCCAGAGTCTCTTCACGTCACCGCTGGTCATCCAGAGTCTCTTCACGTCACCGCTGATCATCCAGAGTGACTTCACGTCACCGCTTATCATGTCCAGAGTCATGTCACGTCACTGCGGATCATACAGAGTCCACCACCACAGAACCTCCCGAGGTAGCAATGTCTACTATGGTATCTCTAGAGGTGGCGGCTGATGCTGCAGAAGCTCTTGAGGTAGTGGCGTTCGCTGCTATGTTCCCCGAGGCGATGGTGCCCGCTGCAGTTTCTCCAGAGGTGGCGCATGCTGCAGAACCTCCCGAAGCGGCGATGCTCGCTTCAGTTCCTTGCGTGGTGGTGGCGCCCATCTATACACTTTCAGCCTGTCATGTCACGGTCGAAAGAACCGTTGCTGAACATTCCTTGTATCCTGATGGTACCCCTGTAGAACCTCCAGAGGTGGCAGCATCCGCTGCAGAACCTCTGGAGGTGTCGGTGGTACCCACCTGTGAACTCTCGCCCTGTCCTGTCACGGCTAAGGAGGCCGTCTGTGAGCTCTCCCCCTGTCCTGTCACGGCTACGGAGGCCGTCTGTGAGCTCTCGCCCTGTCCTGTCATGGCTACGGAGGCCGTCTGTGAGCTCTCGCCCTGTCCTGTCACGGCTAAAGAGGCCGTCTGTGAATCCTCGTCCTGTCCTGTCACGGCTACGGAGGCCGTCTGTGAGCTCTCGCCCTGTCCTGTCACGGCTACGGAGGCCATCTATGAACTTCCTGGTTGTTCTGTCAAGACCTTGTAAGATCTTGGGGCAGGACCAGCAAAACAGGGGACCATGATGGAGCCGGCAGAACGGGTGGAGCTGAGGACCACCACAGCAGAGCAGATGAGTCCAAGGATCCCCATGGCGGAGCAGAAGACCACCAGAGCAGGACAGAAGGCCACCACGATGGAGCAGAAGACCACAAGAGCAGGACAGAAGACCACCACGGCGGAGCAGACGGGGCAGAAGACCTCCACGGCGGAGCAGACAGAACAGGAGCCCACCAGTGCGGAGCAGACAGAGCAGATGACCTCCACGGCAGAGCAGACAGAGCAGGAGCCCACCAATGCGGAGCAGACAGGGCAGACGACCTCCACAGCGGAGCAGACAGAGCAGGAGCCCACCAGTGCAGAGCAGACAGGGCAGACGACTTCCACGGCGGAGCAGACAGAGCAGGAGCCCACCAGGGCGGAACAGAAGAGCACCACGATGGATCAGGAGAGCACCACGATGGAACAGGAGAACACCACGACGGAACAGGAGAGCACCCCGACGGAACAGGAGAGCACCACGATGGATCAGGAGAACACCATGATGGAACAGGAGAGCACCACGGTGGAACAGGCTGATCAGGAACCCACAGTAGAGATTGGAGTCTAGGAAAAAACAGAAACACAAGAGACAGAGAGAGCATATACAGTCTCAAGGACCGAGGCAGGGAACACAAGAAATCCATCAATATTTCCCCTGGTGACAACTGAGCAGGCAGACAGTTCATAATCAAGTTCACTGATCGAAATTGGACCGGCAGACAGTTCAGAATTTGACTCATTGACTGGAACTGGACAGGAAGACAGTTCAAAATCTGACTCATTGACTGGAACTGGACAGACAGACATTTCAAAATTTGACTCATTGACTGGAACTGAACAGGAAGACAGTTCAAAATCTGACTCATTGACTGGAACTGGACAGACAGACAGTTCAAAATTTGACTCTTAGGTTGATCCTGCACAGACTGACAGTTCATGATCAGACAGATTGACAGAAATGGGCAAAACAGAGAGTTCAAAATCAGCATCTAGACGAACAGACAGATCACATTCAGCCTCCATGGCTGATTCAGAACTGGACGAGAGTTCAGCGATGGCCTCATCGGCCGATTCAGACCAAGGCAAGAGTTCACTGACGGCCTCCCTAGCCCTGACAGGACAGGCAGAGAGATCATAAGTGGATACCACTGACACCTCCAGAGGTTCTTCAGCGGATGCCGCCACCACTGGAGGTTCTACCGTAGTACCATCAGTATACAGGGAGAATTCAGCAACGGTTCCTTGGACCTTGACATGACTGGCTGAAAGTTCATTGCTGGGCGCCACCACCACGCAAGGAGCTGAAGCGAGTGTCGCCACCTCGGGAGGTTCTGCAGCATACGCCGCCACCTCTGGAGAAGCTGCAGTGAGCGTCATTGCTTCTGGGTACACATCAGCGTGCGCCACTACATTGAGAGGTTCTGCAGTGTCAGCCGCCACCTCTGGAGACATCACAGTGGCCGCCGCTCCCTCGGGCAGTTCTGTGGTGGTGTACGCAGCCCAAATGCAACACAAAGTGATCCCCATCATGGGAAGCGTTTCAGACAGGGGACTTAGTTCAGGAACAGGAGGGTTAGAGTGAGTGGGTTTGGGGATACCAGCTGTGCGTGCAGACACCAGGGGTGCATCCCTCACATTAGATACCAGACTGGGATACCAAAAGACTGACCTTGAAGATCTGGGTGTGAAAGACAGGACGTGACAAGACTCTGGACGGTCATCTGAGACGTGACGTGACTCTGGACGATCAGCTGAGATGTGACTTGACTCTGGACGATCAGCTGAGACGTGACGAGATTCTGGAAGATCAGCTGAAATGTGACGAGACTCTGGAAGATCAACTGTGACTTGACTTGGCTCATGACGATCAACTGTGACTTGACTTGACTCACGACGATCAACTGTGACTTGACTTGGCTCAAGAAAATCAGCTGTGACTTGACTGGACTCACAAAGATCAGCTGTGACTTGACTGGACTCACGAAGATCAACTGTGACGTGACTTGACTCATGAATGGCAGCTGTGACTTGACGGAGCATTGTTGTGGTTGCCATTTTGTGAACGTTCTCCGGTGCGGCTACCATTTCAGTCACGGACACGGTGTCACGTTCTTCCTCTGCGACACCCACAGTAAACAAAAAGCCAATAGTCAACAAAGCATAATCCATAAACTGAGAGAGTGATGAACGCGGACCCTCGCATCTAAGCTCAGATTGTAGGGGTTGATTAATGCCATCACAGAAAACCGCGATCGCGAGAGTTGTTTAAGGGCTAACAAAATTCTTGCCGTGTCCATACCTGGCCAATGTTCCTCAGAAAAGCGCTGGATCCTTGTGTGGCCGAGTGTTCTGTAACGGGGTGATCAAGACGAGAGAAGTGCGGATCCATTTGCAAGCTTTATTTACAGAGACGTGGTCAAAAACACAGGCAGGGTCAAAACACCAGCAAACAGGTATGGCACAGACAAGATACAAGAATAATCCAAAACCAGGCGTGAGTCAGTCAACAGCGAACATTATCCAGGGGGCTTGACAAGAGGGGTAATCCAGAAACAGGAGCAATAGTCCAGGGGAGGCATAAACAGAGTCCGAACGGCGAGACAAGGGTAAATCCAGGGAACACAGACTAGAAAACAAGAAGAAGGTTCTGTATCACAGCTAAAACTAGGAGTGTAATAAACGCAGAACAATACTGGAACTAAACAGAAACACAGAATGGCTCGGTAAGGCAGCTAACACTAGGAGAGTGCTATACGCAGAACAATACTCGGCGATTAGAAGTCCAAGGCTTATGTAGTGTGTGTGATTGTGTGATGGGTCTCAAGTGTGAGCGTGTGATTAGTGAAATGGCTGCTGGGAAATGTAGTCCGGGGTAATGTGTAATAGTCTGTGCGGTGTGAGAGTCAATATGATGGCAGAACCACCTCTGGTGGTGAGCGAACGGAAGTCCATGGACCAGATTCATGACAATTACACAAATAGTAGGCTATATTTAATAGCCATATTCTCATCTGATTAAAGACAAAATCATTTAAATGTGAAGATGTTCTTGTACATTGCAAACAAAAATAAATAAATATATATGACTACCATGCAAAAACGTTTGTTTATCCAATATAAACAGGTGTTTACTATTCTGCATCTTAAAATTCCAAGTGTCAGAACGCTAAAATTATTAAAACCCCACATTTTAGTGTTTACCACATTACTGCCGACTATTTGGGAAAGTGTTTTTGCCTTTAATCTTTGAAACAACAGGAAGAAATGTAACATAACGATTTAAATTTTAAGCGGTGCTGGTGCATCGTGGCAACACAAATAACCACAAATTCTAAGGAGCGTATAGCCTATAATTATAATTAATACTTACAATGAACAGAGACTTGGTCTGCAGCCTGCAAAATCGCACTTCTCCTGTTTGAGCTGTGCAATTGACAGCGATCTTATCCAATGGCGTTGAGCATTGTGAAATTGACAGCACTCTAATCCAATGGCATCTAAATACATGGGAAATAACGGGCAGTGAACCAGACAGTGAGTAGGTGTGTTCTACTTCAAGCGGCGCTATGCTGCCGATTAGCGTATAACATCAGCGGCAGCACGTGAGATTTTAAATGCACCAGAACTGTTCCCGCACCGCAGATGTGACTGATCAGTCTGCGCTGTTGGGGGGGGGGGGCACAAGGGTGGGACAAGCATATTTTGAGGGGGGCCAGTGCCACCCCTCTAGACACGCCCCTGATTCAGAGGGTTAAACGATTTGGCACAAGCTGATTGGTTCATGTTGCATATGCAGCCAATGAGCTTACAGCCTTGCATTTATATGGCTGGCTAGCATTCACCTGAGATTTTTGCAGCGCACTTTCAGAGTTTCTCTGAAACTCAACAGCTAGATAAGTAAACAGTCTTCACTCTGATTTCAGTGCATTATTGCGTTCGTCAGATTTACATGTTAAACTAGAAAACATACAAGCTGTAAAACTACGTGCAGGTTATTCGCAAGAGGAGTAATTACTAAGCATGTCTTGATCATGTAACAGCAGCAGCATTAGCAGCAGCTCATGTATGTGAGAATATCACGCCAAGCATCGCGGATTTTAGAACAAAAAAGTGAATTGGGGATTACCTTATTGCTTGAAACCTCCGATGCTTGTAATATCTTCTGCGGGCATCATTTCTACATTAACTGTGAACGGATCGCTTTCAGATGCACACCTCACTAGTGGGGTCGGTTTGCAGACGGCGTTTCACAATTCATAGATTTAAGTCAAGGTGAACCCATATAACTTTCTTTCGTAAACGTCATACTGTCAACAGCCTTACTATTTAACCATATCAATTTAATGAGCAACAGAAAATATACCCACTCATACATGTACTCGTCACGCATTGCAATGCAGTTCAGAGAGGAGCGTCTCGCTGCAGCCTGCGGTGGACATCCAACCCCGCCCACATCCAAGCGTGACGTCACAAGCCACGCCCGTGTCCAATTACGTCACATTCTTATTATTTTGAAACAGGAAGAAGCATCGATAAGAAGATAAGTCGAATTGTTTGCCAACCGCTAAAAAGAAGTTTGCTGTGTTGGTAAGTAAAAAAAATCTTTGGTCTTTACGAAGACTTAAAACGTTGACAACTTGAAGAATGTGTGCATGTGTATGTGTATAAACAACAGTTCGGCATGCTTAGTATGTGTTTTGAACTGCACACAGGCACGTTATTACTTAGCTAGCAGTAACATATAAATATGTGTGTGTGTGTGTGTGTGTGTGTGAGAGAGAGAGAGAGAGATAGAGAGAGAGTGTGTGTTATCCAGCAAAACAGTGAAATGATACGGTTCCTCAACCAAGATACTGTGCAAGGGTTCTGTGATCAGTGTCATTAAAAATATCATATCTGTGGGGAAAGGTAAATACATATGTGAGAGGGATAAAGTGTGTACAGTATATGAGTAGGTGAGAGTGTTATGTATTATAAAAAAAGGGTTATTAAAAAAAATTGCACATTCAGTCAGAGTTCATTTTATGTCATAAGAATCAGTGCACTATATATTTATTAGTCCACTGATTCTTACAACATAAAATGAATGCTGACTGAATGTGCATTTTCTTTTATAACACTCATCTCACTAACTCTCACATTTCATCCCTCTCACACATGTACTTACCTCCCCACACACACACAAAACACTCACTCACATACATATGTTATTTTTAATGTTATACACTGTTCACAGTACCCTTGCACAGTAACTTGGTTGAGCAACCACATCATTTCACTATGAATTGCTGGATAATTGTGTTTGTGACAAATTATCTTTGTATTGTTCTATATTAATGGAAAGATCACATAATGGTTGTCAATGTTTGTTTGTCATGTTTTACAGCATTCTACGCATTTTTGGTCCTAGCCTGATGCAGAGCAGTTCTGCTGGGATGAGGGGTCCCTGCTGCTGTTTCACCAGTCAAGAAAATTACTCGTTACAGTTCACTTGAAGGACCACATAAGCCATGCAGTGGTGTGTGGAGGTATGGTGGGAGCATTTCTCTAGATACTGTATTGATTGATTTTTTTGTGGTTTAAAATCATAAATATTCTTGTATGTAGAATAATGAGGTAAATGATGAGGTAAATACTATTTAGTGGACAAATATGCCCCCCAACACACAAGTATTCTCTATTTTTAACAGGAGCGCCAAGAGGACATAAAGTGGAAGTTTGTAAGGGGCATTGGTCCAGTGTGGTGCTAGATACAGAGCCACCGTGACTTATTCTGTGGGGAGGTGAAAGGGCCTGCCTTTCTCCAGATGGACAGTAAAAATCAACAGAATGACATCAAAGACTACCTGGGGTCGAATCGAATGAAGCAAGAGATGTCTTTTTATTCATCTCTCAGGACCTGAAGTGGGACATTCATATTGACTCTATTGTTAAAAAGGCCCAGCAGAGGCTGTACTTCCTTCGCCAGCTGAGGACGTTTAACCTGCCACAGGAGCTGCTGAAACAGTTCTACTCCGCCATCACTGAATCTGTCCTCTGTACGTCAATAACTGTCTGGTTCAGCTCAGCTACCAAATCTGACCTCAGAAGACTATGGAGGGTAATCCAGACTGCTGAGCGAATTACTGGTACAATCCTTCCGACTCTCCAAGAACTGTACTTATCCGGAGTGAGCAAAAGGGCTGGCAAAATCACTCTGGACCCCTCACATTCAGCACACTCCCTCTTTGAACTGTTGCCGTCTGGTCGACGCTACAGAGCTCTAAGCACCAGAACGACCAGACACAGGAACAGTTTCTTCCTTCAGGCCATCTACCTCACAAACAGTTAAATGTCCTCCCCACTGTGCAATAAAAAAATGTGCAATACCCAACTATTCATACTTATATTTATTATACATATGTTTTTGATTTAATATATCATACATCTGTCCACATTCCCTTGCATAATTTGTATATAGCACATCTGTACAATACAATATATTGTCTATTGTCCTTTTATCTATTGTGTATTGTTTTCACATATTTATTTTTAATCACTTGTTTATTTTGTTATCTGATTTCTGATTCTGATTGTTTGAGTATCCGGAGGAGCTGGATGTATTCATATCAAATTGTCTTGCAGAACAAGGCTTGAAAGTCCATGCCATGTTTCTGCGAATGATCTAACAAGGCAAGGAATCTCTCTATGTAGCTTATGTATGTATGTGTACTGCATTTCAAGAACTGTTTATCTGATCATTCAGCTGTTCATTTATGATACTTGGAACATACATGTGCATCTCAATAAATTAGAATGTCATGGAAAAGTTCATTTATTTCAGTAATTCAACTCAAATTGTGAAACTCATGTATTAAATCAATTTAATGCACACAGACTGAAGTAGTTTAAGTCTTTGGTTCTTTTAATTGTGATGATTTTGGCTCACATTTAACAAAACCCACCAATTCACTATCTCAACAAATTAGAATATGGTGACATGCCAATCAGCTAATCAACTCAAAACACCTGCAAAGGTTTCCTGAGCCTTCAAAATGGTCTCTCAGTTTGGTTCACTAGGCTACACAATCACGGGGAAGACTGCTGATATGACAGTTGTCCAGAAGACAATCATTGACACCCTTCACAAGGAGGGTAAGCCACGAACATTCATTGCCAAAGAAGCTGGCTGTTCACAGAGTGCTGTATCCAAGCATGTTAACAGAAAGTTGAGTGGAAGGAAAACGTGTGGAAGAAAAAGATGCAGAACCAACCGAGAGAACCGCAGCCTTGTGAGGATTGTCAAGCAAAATCGATTCAAGATTTGGGTGAACTGCACAAGGAATGGACTGAGGATGGGGTCAAGGCATCAAGAGCCACCACACACAGACGTGTCAAGGAATTTGGCTACAGTTGTCGTATTCCTCTTGTTAAGCCACTCCTGAACCACAGACAACGTCAGAGGCGTCTTACCTGGGCTAAGGAGAAGAAGAACTGGACTGTTGCCCAGTGGTCCAAAGTCCTCTTTTCAGATGAGAGCAAGTTTTGTATTTCATTTGGAAACCAAGGTCCTAGAGTCTGGAGGAAGGGTGGAGAAGCTCATAGGCCAAGTTGCTTGAAGTCCAGTGTTAAGTTTCCACAGTCTGTGATGATTTGGGGTGCAATCTCATCTGCTGGTGTTGGTCCATTGTGTTCTTTGAAAACCAAAGTCACTGCACCCGTTTACCAAGAAATTTTGGAGCACTTCATGCTTCCTTCTGCTGACCAGCTTTTTAAAGATGCTGATTTCATTTTCCAGCAGGATTTGGCACCTGCCCACACTGCCAAAAGCACCAAAAGTTGGTTAAATGACCATGGTGTTGGTGTTCTTGACTGGCCAGCAAACTCACCAGACCTGAGCCCCATAGAGAATCTATGGGGCATTGTCAAGAGGAAAATGAGAAACAAGAGACCAGAAAATGCAGATGAGCTGAAGGCCACTGTCAAAGAAACCTGGGCTTCCATACCACCTCAGCAGTGCCACAAACTGATCACCTCCATGCCACGCCGAATTGAGGGAGTAATTAAAGCAAAAGAAGCCCCTACCAAGTATTGAGTACATATACAGTAAATGAACATACTTTCCAGAAGGCCGACAATTCACTAAAATGTTTTTTTTATTGGTCTTATGAAGTATTCTAATTTGTTGAGATAGTGAATTGGTGGGTTTTTGTTAAATGTGAGCCAAAATCATCACAATTAAAAGAACCAAAGACTTAAACTACTTCAATCTGTTTGCATTGAATTTATTTAATACACGAGTTTCACAATTTGAGTTGAATTATTGAAATAATTGAAGTTTTCCACGACATTCTAATTTATTGAGATGAACTTGTATCTCTTATAGAACATATATTTTTTTGTAAAATTTGAAATTGAATTATTTTTGTAAAATAATAAATATAAAAATACCTAATGAAGCAAGGGATGACTGTTTATTCATCTTTAAATATATGGAGGACCTGGACACACTTCATATGAAATTTTGTTGATGAACAAGGCCTGAATGTCAATGCCATGTTACTTGTATAATCTATCAAAGCAAGCAATCTCTATTTAGCATATGTATGTGTAGCCTACTGCATGTGGAGAACTGTCAATCCCATCATTCAAATGTTAACAATTTATGATAAGTGGAACACATCTTTAGGAAATTAAATGACAATTATAAATTATAAAAATATTTTGTAACTTTTACAATAACATCTTTAGAAAATTAAATGACAATTATAAATTATAAAAATGTGTTGTGACTTTTACAATAACAAAATCTAATTGTCCCCTTTAAATCTGATAAATCTAAAAGGTGTCTTAGGTAGTTTAAAATTGATCGTAATAAATGTGAATTTATCTCATTACATAAATGAATAAGGTAAGGTGTAGAGGTTTTTATTACAATTAGCCTAATTTAATCAACCAATGCAAGTTTTTTACAGGCTGTTGTGATGACGAAATCAGCTCAGTACATTAGTCATATTAAATATATTAGATTTAAGTTGTGCCATTTTAGCCTAGTCATCCTTTAAAGAAATAAGAAAACGTGTATTAGTAAAACAAAAGACAACATTATTTTATTTAGATCCCCGAAACGGCCATAAATTGCTTCGACATAATGTTACTTCCGGTTTCCCCGGTAAGGGGATGGGGAATCACAAGAGATGACGTATATGATAGGGGCGTGGTTTCTGACGTAACACTTTGGTGTGGGCGTGGCTGTATTGTGTATTGGCGTGGCTTATGATGTCACATTTGGATGTGGGCAGGGTTGGATGTCCACAGCAGGATGCAGCGAGCCCTACTTGCTTGTTTCTGCGAATAATCTAACAAGGCAAGGAATCTCTCTAGCTTATGTATGTGTGTGTACTGCATTTCAAGAACTGTTTATCTGATCATTCAGCTGTTCATTTATGATAGCTGGAACATATCTCTTATAGAAATATATTTTTTGTAAAATAATAAATATAAAAATACCTAATGAAGCAAGGGATGTATGTTTATTCATCTTTAAATATATGGAGGACCTGGACACACTTCATATGAAGTTTTGTTGATGAACAAGGCCTGAATGTCAATGCCATGTTACTTGTATAATCTATCAAAGCAAGCAATCTCTATTCAGCATAATGTATGTGTATTCTACTGCATATGGAGAACTATCAATCCTATCATTCATTTGTTAACAATTTATGATAAGTGGAACACATCTTTAGAAAATTAAATGACAAATATAAATTATAAAAGTGTGCTGTGACTTTTACAATAACATCTTTAGAAAATTAAATGACAATTATAAATTATAAAAATGTGATGTGACTTTTACAATAACAAAATCTAATTGTCCCCTTTAAATCTGATAAATCTAAAAGGTGTCTTAGTCTAAAATCGATCGTAATAAATGTGAATTTATCTCATTACATAAATGAATAATGTAAGGTGTAGAGGTTTTTATTACAATTAGCCTAATTTAATCAACCAATGCAAGTGTTTTACAGGCTGTTGCGATGAAGAAATCAGCTCCGTATATTAGACATATTAAATATATTAGATTTAAGTTGTGCCATTTTAGCCTAGTCATCCTTTAAAGAAATAAGAAAACGTTTATTAATAAAACGAAAGACAACATTATTTTATTTAGATCCCCGAAACGGCCGTAAATTGCTTCGACATAATGTTACTTCCGGGTTTCCCGGTACGGGGATGGGGAATCACAAGAGATGACGTTTATGATAGGGGCGTGGTTTCTGATGTAACGCATTGCCATGGGCGTGGCTGTATTGTGTATGGGCGTGGATTATGATGTCACACTTGGATGTGGGCGGGTTTGGATGTCCACCGCAGGATGCAGCGAGCCTTACTTGGACTGCTGCTTCTCACTCAGGGCTGTGTCTGTGCTAATAGGGCAGCATCACAAATGGGCGGGACTTTTCAGAGGGAGAATCTGAAACTGAGAGACTGTTTATGATTTTTCTACATTATAAAAAAAGGAGTGGGTGGATTTTTACCATTATAGGATGGTTCAAACTGTGTTCAAACACCTTATAAAAGTGATTTTTGCATAATAGTTCCCCTTTAACATTATCATATCCATCACCATGCTAAAATGTTCCGAGAGTTGTTATGATCGAAATGCGGATATGTTCTACATGTTTAAAGTATAAAGAAAGAATAAACCTTATAAACTCCTTGATTTCACTTAAGTTAAAATGTGATCTGCGTGCACAATAAACCGTGCTAAAAATTCTAGGTTTTTCCATGTTTTAATACAAATCAAGGGTTTTTTAATAAGCACATCTCAGTAGCCTATGTTCCCTGTTGATATTCTCACTCGTACTGCGTCGTAAGACGCTTGTATGGGAAAAACTCCTTTTTTCCTCTTCAACTGAAGCCTTTTCAATCACGCAGTGAAACTGCACATCCATGGGTTCGTGCAGTGCTATAAAAACGAGCCAATGGCTGTGGCTATATAAGCGGCCGCTTCGCCGCCGCATCTCAGATTTCTTCTCTTCAACGACGAAGCTTCTTCCTCGCTGACTCTTTGCTGACGCCGAGATTCGCCGTTGAAACACCTCAGCAGCCGGATTGGACCTTTTGCAGCGCTCAGCTTGCAGATCCCGGTCTATTCCCTGCTGCCATCCGGCGACTATCTAAAAGAGCCTCACAAAAGAGCAAATTTTGACGCCGTTGTTTCAAATGCCGCGCCGTCATTGTAAGACGTGCAGGACTCCCCTGCACGCTGATGACGGTCACGCTGAGTGTGTGTCATGCTTGGGGATATCCCACGCTGACGCTGCGCTCAGCGGGAATGACTGCTTTCATTGCGAGAGTTTCAGTCTTGCCTCTCTGCGCTCGTGGGTAGCTTTCTTTTCAGAAAGCGACTCCGCCCCTCGCGCCCTCCCGTCTTCTTCCTCCCAGGAACCTGCGAGGAAAAGACAGCAGGGCAGAGGATTCGAGCGTCCGGAGATGAGCGAGCTCACGTCGGCTCAGTGCCTGCGTGCCTCGCCGTCACCACAGAGAGAGGATTCGCCGGTCCTCTTCACTCAGCCTGATCAGCGTCCCTCCGCAGCTGCGAGTGACATGATCTCGTTCTTTGGGAGTGACGATGAGATGGATGACGGCCTTTCTCTGGCGGCTTCAGACGCGGAGGAGTTATCGGGCTCTGTGTCTGACCCCGCCCTCTTGCCGCCGTCCTCTTCATGCAGTGCCAGACCCAGAATGGATGAGGAGCTCGTCCGTGTGATGACTAAGGCTGTCAGTGAGCTCGGGCTCGAGTGGTCTCCGCCTGAGGAGCCGTCTCGCAGCAGGCTGGATGAGTGGTTTCTCCCGGGGCGCCAGCAAGCCCCCCGCCAACGCTCGTCCCCTTTCTTCCCCGAAGTCCACGACGAGCTCACTAAATCGTGGCGCGCCCCCTACTCGTCTCGAATCCGTCCTTCTGCTTCCTCTGCCCTCACTTCCGTTGACGGCGCTGAAGAGAAGGGATACGAGCACCTGCCCCCTCTGGATGAGTCCGTGGCCGCGCATCTCTGCCCGCCCACGGCTATCGCATGGAAAGCGAGGGCGAGCCATCCGTCCAAGCCGTGCAGAGCCACGTCTGCACTCGCTGGATGTGCCTACTCGGCAGCTGGACAAGCAGCTTCGGCGCTGCACTCAGGTCTTCCAGGCCAAGATGCTCGCCAGTGAGGAGACCGATCTCGATGCAGCTTCACTCAGGGACCTGAGGAGCGCGACGGACCTGGCCCTGCGCACCACCAAAGCCACCGCCCAGGCTATCGGGCGGTCGATGTCCAGCCTGGTAGTGTTGGAACGCCACCTTTGGCTCACGTTGATGGAGATGAAAGAGGTGGATAAAGTTCCCTTCCTTGACGCTCCGGTCTCTTCGAACAGCCTGTTCGGGCCAGCTGTGGAGGGCTTTGCGGAGCATTTTAGGGAGGCTCAGAAGTCGTCTCAAGCGATGTGACACTTCCTCCCGAAACGCGCCAGCTCTTCTGCTACTTCTAGTCGCCCCAAGCCTGCGCCGACTCAGCAGCCCGCCAAGCCAACACCGGCCACTCCCGAGCCCCGACCTCCTAAGGATTGACAGGATATAGGGCGTTCCCGCTTGGCAAGACGCTACCCCTTCCCGAAGCGCCAAGGACTCCGGCCAAGATCGCCTTGGATCCGGCGCCTCAGAAGTCCTCCTGATCAGCCAGGCAGGAAGAGGAGGGGCCCGAGTCTCACTACTGCCGGACCACCCCGCAAGCAGCCTCTAATGTGCCTCTTGTCACCCCGCTCAGCGCTGGGTGCAGAGAGAAGTGTGTTATTGGTTCCCCATGGGCCCACTCTAGCGCCCGGGCGTCCGACCACTGTGATAGCGGACAAAATAAAACACATACATTTTCAAAAAGAGAGCAAATATCCTCTTCTGCCTACCATAAGCGTCCTGCCCTTATGCAGCCAGTCTTAGAGCCTATTCAGCCTCTTGCCACACGGACCAAGGACTGGCAGGCCATCCCCGGTGTGTCAGAATGGGTAATGGCTATGATAAGACGAGGTTATTCACTCCAATTCGCTCGAAGACCACCACGCTTCCGCGGTGTGGTCGCCACCACAGTGCGCAGCGAGGACGCTCAAGTCCTGCGCGCAGAGGTGATGAATCTGCTGGTAAAGGGAGTCATAGAAGTCGTTCCACCAGCCCAGAGCGAGTCAGGCTTCTACAGCCGCTACTTCCTCGTCCCCAAAAAAGACGGCGGCCTGCAACCTATTCTAGATCTCAGACTCCTGAATCACGCCCTGGTAAAAAGGTAGTTCAGGATGATCACATTGAAGCAGATCCTCTCGCAAATATGCCCAGGGGACTGGTTCATGTCACTAGATCTGAAAGACACATACATTCACATCCAGGTAGCCCCCCATCACAGACGATTCTTGAGATTCGCATTCGAGGGGGTGGCATATCAATACACAGTCCTTCCGTTTGGGCTGTCCCTGGCTCCCCGCACTTTTATGCGATGCATGGATGCGGCTCTCTCCACTCTGCAACAGATGGGAATCCGCATCCTCAACTATCTTGACGACTGGCTCATTCTGGCCCAGTCAGAGGCAATTTCAACATCGCACAAGATCCTCCTCCTCAGCCACTTAGATTGCCTGGGGCTCAGGGTCAACTTTGCCAAGAGCGTACTGTCACCCAGCCAACGAGTGTCGTTCCTGGGGACAGTTATTGACTCAGTGCAGATGACAGCAACTGTCTCAGCGGAACGAGCCATGACGATTCAGCGCCGCACGGCCTGCTTCAAGGAAGGGACCGCTCATCCGCTCAAGGCCTTCCAGAAAATGCTGGGCCTTATGGCAGTAGCTTCGCCAGTACTTCAGTTGGGCCTGCTTCACATGCGACCCATCGAGTTCTGGCTGAAGCAGAGGGTTCCTTCCGCGGCTTGGCGTCACGGTCGCCATCGCATAACGGTGACTCGGGCCTGTGTATCAGCCCTGGCCATTGGAGGGATCCCCTCTGGCTGAAGCAGGGTGTGATCTTAGACACGGTGCACAGAAGGAAGGTTGTCACGACAGACGCTTCCAAAAAGGGTTGGGGAGCGCTGTGCGAAGGTAAACCGACCTTCGGTCTTTGCTCCTAAGAAGAGTCGGGTCTGCACATCAACTACCTAGAGATGCTAGCAGTGTGTCGTGCCTGTCAATTCTTCCTGCCGGACATAAGGGGACACCATGTGCTAATATGCTCAGACAGCAGGTCCGTGGTGTCATACATAAATCACCAGGGCGGCCTCGTCTCGAAGCGCCTCTGCACGCTGGCGAATCACCTTCTTGTTTGGGCTCAGACCAATCTGCGCTCACTGAAGGCGACGCATGTGCCGGGCAAAATGAACCAAAGAGCAGACATGTTGTCGAGGAACAACGTCTCCTCAGAAGAATGGACACTCCACCCACTCGCGGTTCAGAAAATCTGGGAAGTCTTTGGCAGAGCTCGAGTAGACCTCTGAAATGGTCTATTTTCTTGGCTTGGTGTCAAGACCGTGACTTAGATCCGGTTACCTCTGATGTATCAGTGGTTCTTTCTTTTCTGCAGGAGATGCTGGATAAACAGCGCTCCTCATCCACCATCAAAGTTTACGCGGCAGCCATAGTGGCTTTCCATGCCCCTATTGCTGGCCGATCGGTGGGCAGGAATAGTGCGGTGGTCCAGTTTATACGACGCGCCAGGAGAATTAACCCCCCGCGTCCTCGTACAGTTCCACCTTGGGACTTACTAACCATACTAAGGGCCTTGAAAGGCCCCCCGTTTGAACCATTGCAAACCACGAGCCTCAGATTACTCTCGTTTAAAACCGCCCTGCTGTTAGCGCTGGCATCAGTTAAGCGAGTAGGAGACCTACAGGCCCTTTCCATCAACCCTGCTTGCCTGAAATTCGGGCCTAAAGACTCCAAGGTCGTCCTGAAACCAAGGCTGGGTTATGTACCTAAGGTGCTCTCCACTCCGTTCAGAGCCCAGGTCATAGCACTTTCCGCGCTTTCCCCTTCGACGGATGACCAGGAATTATCCCTGCTCTGCCCCGTCAGGGCCCTGAGGGTGTACATTGAGCGTCTCATACAGGAGATCAGAACAACTTTTTGTCAGCTTCGGTAACCACGCTAAAGGTCGCCCTGTTACGAAGCAAAGAATTTCCAGGTGGTTAGTGGATGCTATCACCCTAGCATACTCCTCCTTGGGCTTGCAGTGCCCCATTGGAGTCGAAGCCCATTCCACCAGAGGCATCGCCTCTTCCTGGGCATGGTTCAGCGGGGTGTCCATTTTGGAAATTTGTGAGGCGGCCGGCTGGTCTTCGCCATCCACATTTGTAAGGTTTTACAACCTGGACATCCCTGCCTTACAGGACAGAGTCCTTTCTGCTTAGTTTTCCACCTCCGGCTAGTTTAGCAGTTTTATGGGTTCACTTGACCAGCATTGTTCAAGTCCCTCCTTCACCTGGACGGTCCATATTATATGGATACCAGGTATAAACTATAGGGGACGACACCCAGGCCATGGATGACCCTGATGGCTCAGCCTGTGCTTGGTGTATTCCATTGACTCCCCTGGGTCTTCTCCCATGGGAGTCTTGGTTTTGAGTCGTTCCCCATCATAGCACGGCGTGATTGTACTGGATCCCATTCAAGCGTCTTACGACACAGTACGAGTGAGAATATCGACAGGAAACGTACTCGGTTACTTTCGTAACCTCGGTTCCCTTAGATATGGGAACGAGTACTGCGTTCCTGGCCGTGCTATGAGCTGCACGCCTCAGTCGCTTCATTCAAAGAAATCTGAGATGTGGCGGCGAAGCGGCCGCTTATATAGCCACAGTCCCTGCCCGTTTTGGCGGGCTATGGCGGGCTGCTCAGCCATAGGCTCGCTCGTCGTCGCCGCTGCCAAGCCATTGGTTCATTTTTATAGCACTGCACGAACCAATGGACGTGCAGTTTCACTGCGTTATTGAAAAGGCTTCAATTGAAGAGGAAAAAAGGAGTTTTTCCCATACAAGCGTCTTACAACGCAGTACTCGTTCCCATATCTAAGGGAACCAAGGTTACGAAAGTAACAGAGTATTTTTTGTTGGTTATAAAGAAACTTTACGCATCAGGCTCATTCAAGTCCTCTGCAATATAGACAGTGTCAGCAACTCACTCGTCAAAATCCTCGGCAATCCTAGGCAAACTTCGACAGTTGGTTGGACTGGCTCATTCTGTATTTTTTGAGTCAGACGTGTTACTTCGGCTGTGCATCCTGCGTCATTAACCCGGAACTAAAGTTCGATTCAGTTTGATTTTGTGAACCGTCTCAACCGGTTATTTCCTGAGAACTGGCTCAAAAGAATGATTCGTTCAACAACCGGACATCACTAGTATATACACTAGTGGACCCTTTTACCTTGGAACTTCAACCCACTAGGATTCTGCTATTTTAGGGTACGATTCAGATGGTCAATCTGCTTTTAACAGCCTAAGTTATTCTAGTTTTACTGTGTTTTAAGTTCCTTGTGCATTGTGTAAATGCACTATTTATGCAGTCTACTTTTGTCGTTTGTCTCATCTTTTTAAATACACTTATTTTGCCTCACACAGTATAATCTGACCCCTTTTAATGTGTGACCTTGTAGCTGAATTGAAATAACATAAATTTAAAACTGCAGCATTGTAGAAAAAGGGGAATAGATTGTATGTTTTTACATTTTTGATTTATTGTTGTTTGTTAGGTGTTGAATTAGGTGTTTTTAAAAAGATGCTGTAGAGCAAGATGTATCAAGGTAGTCAGGAAGCCTACTAATTGTCCTGCTAAATAAAGATTTGTGTTTTTCTATTACTTGTTTTCCAATTTTATTTTCTGTTCAGGTGGTCCCTTGGGCTTCCACAATGACATCATATCACGACCGAAAAAATTCTGTGTGTTGAAGGTCTCCCTAGTGTTCTCTAGGCAGTGAACTAGTCTGTGTGTTTGTTAGGTTTGTGTGTCACATGAGGCAAATTCTGATTATGACAAAAAAATAATATACTTTTGACAAAAATATTTGATCTTGACCTGGAAGTTTGACCAGGAGGTTTGTACAATGTTAGTGTGTAGTTTTGAGATTGTGTTTATAGTTGTGAGAAAATGGTGAATTGTTTCATGAATTGTGAGTTAACAGTTGAGGAAAAAACTTGCCTAAAATGAAACAAATTGTCTAAAATAAAATAAGTCAGATCCATTGTGCAGTTCTACGCACAAACCAAATCAAATAAACTGTCGTTTCACATAAGGAGCAGCTTACCTTTTGTTTTGTCAAGCCGTATAATCAGCGTTGGGAAAAGTTACTTTTGAAAGTAATGGATTACAATATTGCTTTACTCACTAAAAAAGTAACTAATTATGTTACTTTTTATGGAAATTAATGTGTTACATTTCTTTCGTAATCTGGCCTGGGTCAGGCCTTGTTTGTTTTTAATAGTGCTGTCAATCGATTAAAAAAATTAATCGCGTTAATCACAGTCATGGACTGTGATTAATCATGATTAATCACAAATTTAAAATACTAGGATTTACATGTAAATGTGTTGAAATGAAATGCATGACAAACTAGTTTAAGGAAACAGAACCTTTCACACCTCCGCCAGATATGAGACATAATCCTTATTATTCTTCTGTTTTTATTCAGCCATTATCAGCCTTTATACGGACAATACAACATTTACCAAGCCACATCGCTTCAATCCCATACATTTACCCAACTATTATCAAAAGTATTTCTAAATAAATACTACAACATTTTCTTGCGACCTTACATGAAGTATTATGACAAAATGCATTAAGAAGAAGAATTGGACCTGTTCTGCAGCTGCATTAGAGCTAACATTAGCATCATGCTTCATAAGACAATTTATGAGATTAATAGTACACTTTTACTCAGAACTCATTTTAAACCACCATCGAGTGTTTGTAATAACTTCCTTTTGCGATCACATGTGGAATTTGGTCGTTTATTGTTGTTAAAATATGCTATTTATAGCCTTTTATATCGCTGCACAAATTAGCATTTCAGATGTACACATTCATCTCAAGAAAATCACATACAAACCATATCCTATCGTAATCGTGTGTTTATTATCTTATATAATCTATAGTAGCTGTTGTCATGTTTATTTCTGCTGTGTAAAAGCCTAAACATGTGCTCTGCTGAAACTCACGTTGTTTGTGATGTTTACAGCCGCCTCTCCATTCTTAAGTTGCCAGGGATACATTCCAACTATAATACACATTAGTAAAAGGATCTATTTTCATTTCATTTTATTTCATTTTATTTTTCTATATACACTTTGGGCGGCCGCGGTACATTATAAAAGTAACGTTAGCCCAAAAACCCGCGGCTCTGTAATTTTTCCCGCGACTGTATTTTCAAAATAGCCCATGGCCACTTGTGCCGTTACCCTGGCAACACTGGTTCGCTGTGCCCTCATCACACAATGATAGATAACCTTCCGCGCTGCGATGACGGGAAGTTGGGGTCAAACATTATCACATGATTAATTTGCGTTAAAAAAATATTAACGCGTTAAAAATTTTTGATTAATCGCACGCGTTAACGCGTTAACGTTGACACCCCTAGTTTTTAATATAAAAAAGTTATATTTTTGGCAAATGTAAAAGCTCTTTCACACCAAAAGTGAAATGAATAAGCATAAGGAAATCTGAACTCATGTCTGCTCAGTAGAGAGTGCAGATCAAACAAACCTTTCAGCTGTTCTGTCATTCTGGATTGCATGAAGAATAAGATGCAGAAAAAGTAAGTTCAACCATGGGATGAAATTAGTCTCAAATTAACTAACAAGTGTATGCACAAGTATTAAGAAAGAAAAAATGACACAAACCATTCATAAAAGCACACACAATGGAATGCGCACATGCCGCTGGAGCTAGTGCCATCTAGTGGTCACTCGCTGATTTTCTTAGGCTCAGCTGCGTGTGGATTGCGCAAGGCTAAAAGGGCGGAACGAAAGTCTCAAAATTCAAATGAATCAAATTGAATCGACTCAGAAGAGATGTGAATGAATGCACGCGTGCCGCCTGATCCACAAATGCACATGCACTTAATTGCTACATGCACAAATCATGATACTTTAATGCAAAATATAACATTTGTATTCACAAACATCCCTCTATTTGAACAAAATGCTGCACATTCATTCAATTCTGAATTTCACAGACGCAATTTGAATGGTATTTAGTTGTGGATAATAAGATACATTTGTGAATTTTTCTAATCGATGGGTAGATGTGCAGACAACAGTGCTGGGTCTTATTATTTGGTAGTTGTTTGTGTGTGGGTTGTGAAATGCTGAAAACTGCGGGGAAAAAAGTCTCAAAATCCAAGTGAATCAAATAGGATTGAATCAGAAAAGACACCAACGAATGCACATGTGCCACTTGATCCACAAATGCACATCTTCCTTGTTGCATGAGACTGCAAAATAAAACATCTGTATTCACTAGGGATGGGAAGATTCCCCGATTCGATCGGTGCATCGGCAAAAACAGTGAATGATGCGATGCATCGGTTTAAAAAGTGTGCATCGGCTACAAGGTGGCATTTGTATCGCAATGCATCGTTTCTGACACATTTGCATCGGTAAAAAACTATTTATTTATATATAATTACTAGTGGATGCGCTACACTTTTATTGTTCAGAAAGTGACCAATAATCTGTGACCAATATTTTATACGTAGATTGATTTCTCCTTTCGAAACTGTTTCTCAAGCGTGTTCTCTCATCACCGCTGCGCGTGAATATGATGAATCGCAACACCATGGAGACCTGAGGAAAAACTAGGATTAAAGTCCAAAACCTTACTTGAAATAACCTAACAAATCAATCGGGGCTAAAGCGGTTATAAACGACAATGTAAGTTCACACAATCGCACTAATTTGTGCACGCTTATTCTTTTTCCTCAGTGCATAACTGACATGTCACGACTATATTATTCAACTATAAATGTTAGAAAGTCATGCAAATATATCCATTTTGCTGTCAGGAGTGGGCGAGGCATACGCGAGTGAATGAAAGCTGCTGCGCGCTAAACAGACAGAGCGCAATAATTCTGAGTCAGATATGCATTTTGCTAAAATATTCTTTGTTGGACATTAAATGTGCCTTTTGTAGAATTTTAAACCTACATATAGATGTATTTTTATGATAGCATAGCAGTAGTAACTGTAAAGCTTTCCTGTAGCTCAAATAGTAGAGCATGGCACTAGCAATGCCAAGATCGTGGGTTCGATTCCCAGGGAAAGCAAGAGCTGATCAAATGTAAAAACTGTAACTTGAATGCTATGTAAGGGTAAATAAAATGTAAGCTAATACAATCCAAATTACTAAACTCAGACGAGTTGTGTTTTTCTTATGGCAGTTAAAATGTAGTTTTAATTTAATGATTTTAACTTTTAGTTTAATGATTTTAATGCTTTAAAGAGCAATGTTAGATTGTAATGTTCTAATGCTATCTGTTCTAACTATAAAAGTTACAGCTGTCATAAAACCAGACAGAAAGAATGCATGGCTATAATAGTATGTGAGAGAGTCAGTAGTAATATCTTTGCATTCATATTGGTCAGTGTTAGAGGAGCTCAGTTTAGCCTGACAGTTTGCCTGCCCTGGACCAGGTTAGCTTTCCAGCATAAGTAGCCACAGTGACTGAGGTTGATCTTTGTTAAATTTGCTTTATGGAACCAAATCATTTGACAGTGAGTCAGACTAACTGAAATAAACCTGGCCTATTTGATAAATTGTCTTAGGCCTCGAGGCATTAGAAGTCAGAAGATACATAAGTTAATTTATGATTTGCTGTCTGTCTGAACCAAAGAAATAAAAGCAATCATATTTTTTTCCATTGCATCGAATTGCATTGTGTTGAATCGAATCGAAATTGTATCTCACTGCATCGTAATGGGGTGAATCGTATTGCATCGCATTGCTAGCTGCTTCATATGTATCTCCAATGCATCGTATCGTTGGCTATGCATCGGGATGCGTATCGCATCGGCCTCGGTTATGGAGATGCACATCCCTAGTATTCACAAACATGTTTCTATTTGTACAAGTGCTGCACATTCATGTAATTCTGAATTTCACAGACACAAGTTGACAGTTGGGGTGTGCGATATATATCGTCTGCGATAATATCGTAGTTGTTGCTTTAACGATGTGCAATTTGACATTATCGAGTATATCACAAAAACCAAACAAAACACACCTACAGAGTGTGCGCATACATTACATGATGAAGTCTAGTAGGTTAGACTAGTGCACGTGTGCATTTTGAGTACGTTCTTTCACTGCATTATTCAGTCTATTAAAATGTATTTAAAATGATCACAAAATTCAATATATATATTTATATCATTTCATGTAGTTCATCAATATCACACGAAGAGTGCGAGTTTTTCACCTCCAAAAATCAGCATGATTACAAATGTGATATTGAGTTCATACAACAGTTCAATAAACAAGAAGTTAATATTTAGAGACTAACGTTTTAGACACCACATTGCCTGTTTTTGCTCTATTTCGCCAACAAAAATAGTTCAAAACCATAGCCACAGCACTGTGTTTCGTTCCTGAATGAATCAACCGTTTAAATGATTCGGTTCAATCGCAATGACTCACTTATTAACAGTGACTTGCTGCCATCTACTGGAGGTTTTAATTTCACATTGAAAGTATCTTTTCATTTTTTAAATAATTTTAAATATTAGTATTAAACATTTTATGTTTAAAATACCAAAACATTTATGCATTTGTAACTGCAGGTTAAATGCATTCATGTCCCTTGGTCTGCATTAAACGGTGTGTAAATACATCTAAATGCCACTTCAGATGCAGCTTCTGTGTTTCCTCTGCATTGCAAAGATGAATTTTGTTGATACTGATTTTGTTTGCCTGGTAACAGCCCAAAATGTCTTTTTATCAGAGCTGATACAGCCTGTACGCAGAATACGCAAGCTGCGTAGGGCCCCCGAAACACCAGGGGGCCCCCTTGCTCTCAAAGATGTTTTAATTTTAGTTTTGTTTTTGAATTTGGCCAGTGCTTATGAAAACAAGAATGATAATTTCTTTTACTGCGGTGTGCTGTCACGCTCTCTACGTAAAAATTAGCCAAATCATGTAACGTGAATGTCGTACAGTCTCTTGCTCTTACTAAAAAAAAGCTGAGTTGAAAGCGTACTGAACTGCGGAAGAGATACTGTTTCTCGAGTGCTTTCCGTGTTTCATCCATCGTGTTTCATAACCCCAACCCCCCAACCCCATTTTTTTTTTTCATTTTCATTTATTTATTTTTTTTTTAATTTACAATTTTCTTGTAAATTACAAAAGTAATGCATTACTTTACTAGTAAAAAAAGTAATCTGATAACGTAATTCAAGTTACTTGTAATGTGTTAACCCCAGCTCTGAGTATAATTGTGCAACATTGTTACTTATTGCGTTGGCGTATAAGTGTGTGCAGTTTATGTTAATTGTAGAACAAAACATTTAAGTATCATCATTATATTTACCATAGACGTTATTTTACTCATACATTGAAAGGGGTGGGGGGAGACACACATTATAAAACCCCATAGGAAAATCTTGAGGAAACCCATGGCAATTTAGTCTTCTGTGTTTTGATGTCATGGCTGCAGCACTCTATTAAGGTTACATTTTATAGCAGAAGATACATTTGATTTCAAACAAAATCTGTATTGTGACACATTTACCTTATTTAAATTATAGTATCCTGCATGTTGAAAATAATATTAAACCCTATAAGGAACGGTTGGTCTACTTACATATAATCTGTTTTCAATTTCCTTCTCCAAATGTCCTGTGACAACTTCATCAAAGATAGGCTATATATAACCTACAGCATGCTTGTGATGACACATTTTAAAATCACATGCTATTCAAAGAATTTCACGAATGCATCATTTGACGCTTCATATTTTATTTCTGTCTTCCGGGTGCCACTCAACAATAAAAAATAATTGAAAAACACTTTGTTGTTCTTTTTAAATAACAATTTTATTTCAGGGTTCCTTCCCAAATTCCCAATGCCTCAGTATTTATATCTGCTCACTCTTTACTATTTTTTTTTTTCTCGAATATTTCTCGACACGCAGTTGTATCACAGATAACATCTTGGTTATACCTTTGCATGTCTCGGATCATTTCAATATCACTTTTAACCTACATCTACCAAACCTTCCTTTGCTAAAGTATTGCTTATAAGTAGTTGCCTATACCATTCAGTCTTATAAGCAATTCAGTTCTTCTTTTAAGTATCCAAATATAGATAAACATATTTCTTAAAAATTAAATAGGCATTTTCTTTGAAAACTTATACTTGTGAATGTACATGTTTGCAACATGTTTGTACATTTTTTTTTGTTTGTTTTTTTTTTTAATACAAAACTTGAAATGTCAATCCAAAACACTGCAATAAACACAATTCTAAAATAAGTGTGGACAGCTGTGGACAACAAAAGGAGCAATTCAGTAAGCTACTGATATTTTACTAAGATACTGTTTTTTTAAAGTTTATGATTCAATGGGTAACAGTTATGCACAGTCTAAAAGAGACTTTAACAACTTTTTGGGCAGAATACATGTTTGTTGAAGAACCCATAACTCTTTTCATGCTATGTCATTAAAATACTATTTTGAAAGAGATAATTTTGTGGACCAACACAGAAGATAACTTCACTCTGGTTTATTTTGGTTTTTGGATTATTGCAGAAAACAATTTAAAAAAATTACACAAATCTTCACAAAAAATAATCTTCACAAAAGAACACAACTTTTATCATTTTTAAATCACATTGACCTCCAAATTTTGGTCTTGCATTAGGCTACATTAAAAATAATTTGATGAGCTCAGTGCTAACTTGTGTTTCATTTTCATGAGTTTGTTTTCATGAACTGGAAATTCTTGTTGGAAATTCAAGTTCAGTCTTGTTCACCAAGATCTGTCACACATGATAAAAATAGAGCCTGTCACTTTCTTCAAAAAAAAAAATAAATAAATAAAAATAAAAACATTTTGTTGTTCTCAAGAAAATGCGTCAGAGCTTAAGAATTTTTTCAGGAATTGCATTGGAACTTTAGCACAAACATTCTTAAGGTGATGATATACAGGCAACTTTTTAAAGCAGTGTTGCTAGGCTCACTTTTCATATTTTATTTTTTAAAGAATAAATACCAATGGAACTTGGCAGAGAGTTGACTGGTCACCTTTGCATCTTTACATAGGTTATATTAACAGATACATACAGAAGTCAAATTGCAAAACATAAAGACATAAACACAATCCATTTATCCCCGTATTGAAGGTATGTGTCCATCTGTAATTTTAATGCAAAATTGATTCTCTTCATATTTTGAACATTGGTTACAATGTCCAACCATTCAGACTTTGTTGGAGGTTCAGATTGGAGCCACTTTCATATTACAGCTTTCTTGCTAGTTGCTAATAGTATCTTTAATAAGTACTTGTCTCTCACCATCAAATGAGCTGGTAAGTTACCCAAATAAATTGTAGAAAAAGAATAATAAATTGCATCATCAAACATATTGAATATTTTTTGTTTTACCTCCTGCCAATAAGGCTAAATGGTTGGGCAGCTCCAAAATACATGAAAGTGATTTGCTATTTGCTCCCCACATTTCCTCCAGCACAAACCACTACCCGTCTCACCATTCTAAGTAGATTTTAACTTGGGGCTTATAAAGTATCTCATAAGATTCCTCCAGCAGAATTCTCTCCACATACCGGAACTAGTAGAAGTAGCCTGAACAGAACAGATATTCAACCACTCTTCCTCTGAAATAGCAAATCTGGCTTCTCTCTTCCATTTTAATCTAACCTCCCTTGTTGAGTGTTCTTTATTGGATTGAATGGATAAATAAAGTTTTGAGACAAGTGTAACTCTATATAAAAAACCTATGAGTAATAGGGTTAAAACATTTATTTTTGTAATGGAAGGAACAGAGGAAGCGTGTGGATCCATGTGCAGAGCTTTATTCAAAGGCGTGGTCACAAACAGGCATGGGTTAATAAACAGCAAACAGACATGAATGAGGCAAGACAAAGAGTGTTCCTAGGGCAGGTGTGGGTCATCGATCGGCGAACAAAATCCAGAGGGTTTGACAAAAGGGGTAATCTGCAAACACGAGCAATAGTCCTGGCTGGGCCAAACAGTATCCAAGACAGGGTCAGGCAAACGGGTAATCCAATATACACAGGTGAGAATCAAAGGACCAGAAGACAGGCAAGACAAAACTAGACTGAGACTAGGACTAGGAAAATAAACAATGGCTAACAAAAAGGCTTCGTAGTGTAGCTGCGCAAAGACAACGATACTGCTAACAATACTCGGCAGTGAGAAAGAGGAAGTCCATTCTGTTACGGAGCCGATGAGACGAGAGACGTGCGGATCCATTTGCAGAGCTTTATTCAGAGATGTGGTCATGAAACAAGCATAGATTCAATAATGCAAACAGGTACAACACAGGCAAGACAAAGAGTAATCATAGGACAAGCGTGGGTCTTCGATCAGCGAACAATATCCAACAGGGAAAGGCAACGAGATAATCCAGGTTCACGAGCAATACTCCAAGCGAGGTGCAAACAGAGTCCGAAACAGCAGGCAAAGGGTTAATCCAAGATATAAAGGCAGGAGATCAGGAAACCGGATACAAGGCAACATGAAATGACTAGGCTTAGACAAGAACTGAAACTAGAAACTAGAACTGGAAACGGGGAATGGCTCCGTAGTGTAGCTATCGCAATGAGAGTGATATACGCTAAACAATACTCTGCACTGGCAGAGAGGAAGTCCATGGTTTATGTAGGGTGTCTGATTGGTTACAGCTACGAGTGTGTAATGGAGTGCAGATGAATCCAATCAGTGCAGTGGAACATGGGAAACGTAGTCCAGGGTGATGTGTAACAGTTTTTGTGGTGTGAAAGTCAATGTAATCGGAGGGCGACCTCTGGTGGCTATCGGGCGGAAGGCCACAGATCGGATTCATGACACATGGCTTATGTAGTGTGTGTGTGATTGGTTACAGCTGTTGTTGTAATCAGTGCAATGGTTGATGGGAAATGTAGTCTGGAGTGAAGTGCAACAGTTAGTGTGGTGCAAGAGTCCAGAGTAGTGAGCGGGTGATCTCTGGTGGTGAGCAAACGGAAGTGCATGGACAGGATTCGTGACAATTTTACTCTATTGTTTGTGTATTATTTGTATGTGCATTATCCATTCATTTCTAATTCAGGGATGATGTTTTAATAGTTTTCTATACTAGCGTTCTATACATTTCTGCGTACATATGTGTCATTATGCCATGTAGCGTAAAAGTTTGTTAGAAATGCACATGTAAAAAACGTGGCATGTACAATCAAACATGTCTTATGTTTAGTGATTGGATGCTTAATAGCTTAAACTCGCCTCCAAAATAGGTGAATGTAACGCTAGAGACACAGAGGCGGAGAGCGTCATGAGAAGTTGGGAGTGAGTGGAAAAACTGACGATATATGAGAAGAAAAAAAGTGATTTTAAGTTTGTTTAATTTTGTTTAAAATGAAGTGCATTAGTTATTGGACTGTTGAGATACAGTTAGCTCACAATATGGTTTAACATCGCGTTTCTTAGAGTTATACTGAGTTTCTACGGACATCGATGCCTTTGATCAAGACAGCTCACCCATTTGCATTGTCTGTACTGAGGTGCGTGTTAAAACTTTCATACATTCACTGCCATTTGTGTTCTGTCGTGGGATGTTTCTTCGTGGGACACCGGGGACCGTGAAACGCGCTTTTGAAATCCGAAAGGCGAGCGAGTCTTCTGGCTACGAGGGAGAGAGCAACGTCCATCATCCGGATAGCGCACCCAGCCACCGGAAGCGTTGGGTGTTCCTCCGGCAACGGGGGATGATCTTTGGCGTTCCAGGAGGATCAAATTATGAACCCTCTGGGGTCAACAAATGCGTCGGTGCGTTTTGGTGCATTTTTTTTTTGAAAGCCCCTAAAGGAACTTAAATTACTCTGTGAGTTTTAATCGTACAGATAAGAGTAATACATCAATCGAATCTGTAAAGGATCTACTTCCAGTTGATAACACACATAATAACAACAAAACTTTGTGATTTTATAAAATAAAGAAAACAAACAGGGTGCACTCTCTGTCTTCTCCGTTTCCGCGAACTGCATTTAGAAATGCGTCACTAAAATGAACTGTAACTCAGCAAATACTCAGCACACATACATGAGAGTTATATCTATAGAAAGCTTGAAGTGTCTACTTTTAAATGAAGTAAGTCATATCAAAAACAAATATTCTGTGATAAAGTAATCTGTATGAAACCAACACGATGTTCAGTCTTTCTCGTCTAATTCATTATCTCTAATGCGATCCTGCCCCCTCGCGGCTCGCGCCATTCATATGTAAATATCAACGTGAGACGCATGCACATGTGAACGCCCAGTGCAAACAAAGAGCGAGGAGATTGTTCATCACGGCTACTGTTCGATTCTGCAAGGCGGCGGCAGGATTTTCCTCAAAAAAAGAACAAGATTTCATCCAGTAGATGAGATCAAACTGATGAGTAAGTAATGTTTCTTTTTTGCATTAGTTAACATGTTATTGTGACATAAACTTGAACACATTTTATAGTACAAAGCATGCGTGAGTCTATGGCTACAGTTCCCTATCAAAAGCTACTCTCGATGCTGCGTTTCAATAATGCTGATGAGAACATTGTTTGTTCGACTGGTCAGGGACGTGCACAGACATTTTGAGGGGCAGGGGCTCAAGTGGAAAAAGGGGCACTTCTCATATTTATTTTTATTTTTTTCTAAACAAAACGTTAAATATATTAGGGGTGTGCAATATTGACAAAAAAATACTCAGTATTTTCTGGGATTTTACCGATAACGATAATTAGACGATATTTTACCGAGTGTGTTATTGTGCTGATATCTTAAGGACTACCGTGGACAGCTGACTCCTAAAGTTTTTGATATTTTTCATATTCTGTGTGGTGGTTATTTCAAAGCAGTGATGGAAATTAATCTTTTCCAATAAGTTTAAATTGATTTTTTTTATCTTTCATGGGCATTTTTACCTTTATAAAGCCTATATATATTTTTTTTTACCTTTATATTTTTCTAAAATTGTGCATAATCTTTTCCGTCAAATTCTTAAATTGAA
Source organism: Spinibarbus caldwelli (assembly GCA_039654775.1). Taxonomy (NCBI): domain Eukaryota; kingdom Metazoa; phylum Chordata; class Actinopteri; order Cypriniformes; family Cyprinidae; genus Spinibarbus; species Spinibarbus caldwelli. Next base: position 1,355,772 of record CM077262.1, on the reverse strand, counting down.
TCAGTCAATTAGAATAATAAGTCATTTGGGCTGTTACCAAGCAAATGAAATCAGTATTGACCAAATTAATCTTTGCAATGCAGAGAAAACACAGAAGTTGCATTAGAAGTTGCATTTAGATGCATTTACACACTCTTTAATGCAGGACATGAATGTATTTAACCTGCAGTTACAAATGCAGAAATACTGTTTTGATATTTTAAACATAAAACATTGAATAGTGATATTTGAAATTATTTAAAAAAAAAAAAGAAAAGATACTTTAAATGTTAAATTAAAACTGCCAGTAGGTGGCAGCAAGTCACTGTTAATAAGTGAGTCATTGCGACTGAACCGAATCATTTAAACGGATGATTCATTCAGGAACAAATCAGCGTCATGTTGCTCAGAGACGCAAATTGAAATTATATTTGTTGGAGAAACAGAGCAAAAAGAGTCAATATTGTGACTAAAACGTAAAGTTAATATTAAATTCTTGTTTATTGAACTGCTGTATAAAATCAATATCACATTTGTAATCATGCTACTTTTTGGTGTAAAAAAAAAGTCAGTCTTCGTGTGATACTGATTAACTATATGAAATGATATAAATATATACATTTCTGCCCCCATATCTTGAATTTTGTGATCATTCTAAATGCATTTTAATAAACTGAATCATGCAGTGAAAGAACGCGTACCGGACTAAACTACTAGACATCCTTTAGCTAACTTACATGTAAGGGTGGGCGATATGGCAAAAATATCATATCACGATTTTTTTTTTTTTTTTTTTTTTTTTTAGAAATATCACGATTTCACGATTTTTTCACGATTCTTTGTCATGTTGGTTTTACTATTTTGTGTGAGCAGTACAGCCAAACTAATTCCCCTATTATAATGACAAAGCCTTCCAAGGTAACAAAATATAAAAAAGAATGGTGGATATTTAGGCCAAAGTGGGTGAAGATAAAAATCTTTGTCATTATTTTATTAAAACTTTTAAATTTTAAACTATTTTATTAAAAAATAAGAACAAAGATACACATTACAAATACACATAAATATACAAATAAAACAAACTGCTTTATTTTCAGGTACAATAGACATATTTAGCAGGAGCATTCAAGAAATTGAATGAACAAATATAAAAATAAAACACTATATAGATTGATTTCTATTAAAGCAACTGTATTTTTTTCAGTCAAGAGTAGTGAGTTTTTTTTCTCTTTGTGTTTTGTTTTAACATTATAGAATAAAAATTCTGTCATCTGTCTGTCGATTCTGTAATAGTGTTTTATATTTATACCATCATTTACTCACTCAAAATTAGTTTTAAACCTGAATGAGTTTCTTTCTTCTGCTGAACATACATGCTATTTTGAAGAATGTGGAAAATCTTTGTATTTTTTTTTTTCCTACTATCAAATTCAATGTGGACCAGCAACTGTTTGGTTACCTACGTTCTTCAAAATATCTTCTTTTGTGTTCAGCACAAGAAAGAAATTAATACAGGTTTGGGACAACATGTGAGTGAGTAAATAATGACAGAAATTAAATTTTAGGGTGAACTATCCCTTTAATAACAGTCGGCAACATGTTTAGTTCTGTCCCTTTAAGATCTGCACGCATCTAATATACACAGGCATGCATCAGTTTTTCTCTCAGCTGTTTAGTTTCATTTTAGACATAACCAACTGAGTCTATATGTAAACCTTGTGTGTTTTGACAGTATTAGCGCAAAAGATAACTTAGTTGAGTAATCAAGGCGCTGTTAGACAGGCTTTTGAGTGCGCGCGCTTCGGGTGTACGGGCTCAGAAAAAGCGCACGTCAGACCAGCGCGTGAATGAAAAGTTTAACCGGCAAGGCTTTAAAACACACTCTAATAATGTACTTTTGTGATTGGGAATAAGTGCAGTGTCCCGTGAGTGTAACTCTACCGCTGAGTTAACACAATGTATGTGGAGTTGTACAGTATATTGATACGGAGGCGCCAGAACTGCAACTGATAGAATGTGCACATTGTATCAGTTGCAGTTCTGGCTCCTCCGTATCGATATACTGTAAAACTCCACATATCAGTATATTTCATTTCAGGAAATGAAACGAAAATGTCAGGAAATGTTGAGATTGTCGAGTTCCAATGCCTTTCTCCCTCTGCGTCTCTACATATCCACATATATTCATTTATTGAGAAAAAAAAAAAAAAAACTCCCCAGAAAAAAGGGCACTTTCTCTCGAGGAAGAAAAAGGGCAGGTGCTCAAGCCCCCTTTTATGTCTATGTGTGCATGTGCCTGCGAGCGGTTGTGAAGCACGTTTGTCAAACACGCCAAGAATTGGCTTAAATAACCTCGGTAGGTGATGTAACTGATTACACGCACCTGGAGATTATAAATAGACGTGACACGGAAACATCCTCAGGTTTCTTTGTCTTCAAGGACCGCATTGTGTGTGTGTGTGTGTGAAAGCACAGCTCTCTTAAAAAAAAGAGAATAAAAGTATCTTAAACACGTACTTATATCATGGCAGAGTCTGAGAAGAGATGCATACCTCCATGTCAGAGGCTCATCTCGGAGGATGATCCCCACAGATTCTGTTTTGAGTGTTTGGGGGGTGAGCATGCTGCCCTCGGGCTCGAGGGAGAATTCGAGCACTGCGATCTTTTGCCTATCAAAGTGCTTCGCGTGCGGCTCACTTTTTTCAAAGACGAGCGAGCCGCCGCTCCCTCGTTAAGATCCTGGGGGTCGCGTGTTGATCTGGCTGAGGTGCGTGAGACGGGTCTGCCCCTTTCTCTCGTGCTCTCGCCGGATCACGAGGTCCTGGCGTCCACTTCTGAAGCGCGCTTCGGCGCTTCTTCTGAACGGGCCGAGGATACTTCATCTCATGCTTCTGCGGAGATGGAGAGTGCCACCTCAGAGCGCTCCGCTCGCGATGATAGAGCGTATGAGGAGTTACTCGAGGTGGTAACTCGAGCAGTCGATCGTTTAAAACTAGACTGGCCGCAGGAGCAGGAGACCCCCAAACGCTCAAAGTTAGATGACAGGTTTCTGTCAGGTGGCCGAGGGGAGGGGAGAGCGATAGTCTCTCCCCTTCTTTGGCGATCTCCATGACAAGCTGGTTCGTTCATGGAGTAAGCAGTATTCGTCCCGTGTCTTCGTGCCATCGACATCGATTTATTCGACTATCGTGGATGCGAAGGCACGGGGCTACAGCATGATGCCCCAGGTGGAAGAGACGCTTGCGGGCTATCTCTCCCCTGGGACAAAATCCTCCCTGAAAAAGCCTATGCTCCCCACCAAGCCTTGTAGAATGACATCCTCGCTGGTGGGTAAAGCTTTTCAGGCAGCAGGTCAGGCTGGTGCTGCCCTGCACACCATGGCGGTTCTGCAGGCGTACCAGGCTGACCTGCTCAAAGACTTGAGCACAGGCGGGACCATCAATGAGGAGGCGTTTTCCAAACTTCGCCGGGCCACAGATCTGTCTCTCCGTGCGACTAAGAAGCCAGCCCGTGCCATCGGTCGTTCTATGGCTGCTATGGTCTCAATGGAGAGACATCTGTGGCTGAACCTCACGGGCATCAAGGAGAGGGATCGATCTTTTTTTCTTGATGCCCCCGTCTCGCCTTCCGGCCTATTTGGCAATGCTGTCAACTCAGCCGCCACTAGGTTTCGGGAGGTGAAGCGCTACGAAGAAGCATTCGTGAGGTTTCTCCCCCACCGTGCTCAAGCGTCGGGACTGTCGGCCACCCAGTCCCAACCAGGTTCAGTTCCTCTGAGGCGAGAAGCCCAGAAGGAGAGTGTGGCGAGTCGTGCGCCCCCTCGAAGAGACTGGGGAGCGGCTCGCCGCACTTCTCAATCCGCATCAAAGAGACCGGACCTGCGGAGCATCATCTCCGCTAAGAAAAAGTCCTGAGGCTGGTGTGCCCAGGACCGTGGGGCTGTGCCCCCCCGGGGAGGGGCACGTAAAATTCCAACAGAGAGTAGAGGCTCCTTCCTGGCACCCTCAGGGGGCCGCTGTACAATCTCTGCCGCCACTGGTGTTTCGGGGACCAGCGGTCTCCAGCGAAATGTTAGGTGTTCGGTTGCCTCCTGCCACGTTTCAGGACACCAGACATCTAACATCCCCCCATCAAAGCGAAGTGTCAAAACTAGTGCCCCTTTCAGAAAAGCTGGCAGCGTGGAAGCTACTGCCAAATATCTCTCCGTGGGTAGAAAGGAATGTAGAGAAAGGCTACAGGATTCAGTTTGCACTTCAGTGAAACTGGAACGAGTGCATTTGTTGACACAGGAATTACAAGCTCTGTTGGACAAAGGGGCCATAGAACGTGTTCCCCTGCCAGACAGAGACTCAGGCTATTACAGCCGGTATTTTCTGGTTCCCAAGAAAGATGGGGGCTTGCGTCCGATTTTAGATCTTCACGGGTTGAACCGCTACCTCAGAACATACAAGTTCAAAATGTTGACAATCAAGATGATTGTGTCTCAGATTCAATCGGAGGATTGGTTCATGACAATCGATCTCAAGGACGAATACTTTTACGTAGAAATCTTGCCACAACGCAAAAAGTTCCTGAGGTTCGCTTTCGGGGGCGAAGCTTACCAGTATCGGGTTCTTCCATTCGGCCTAGCTTTGTCACCCCGCACGTACACGAAATGCATGGATGCAGCACTGGCTCCTTTGCGACTCCAGGGCATCCGCATTTTAAATTACATAGACGACTGACTGATTCTGGCTCAGTCTCAAGAGCTTGCGCTTCAACATCGGGATGTCGTCCTAGCTCATCTCGAATCTCTGGGGTTGAGACTCAATGCCAAGAAAAGCGTTCTCTCTCCTGCTCAGAGGACAACGTATTTGGGGGTTGTATGGGATTCGATCACGATGCAGGCACAGCTGTCTCCTGCACGCATCGAATCCATTCTAAACGCCCTAAAGAACATCAAGCTAGGCCAGAGGATTACTGTTCATTACCTTCAGAGGGATCTAGGTCTCATGGCAGCTGCATCCATGGTGATACCCTTGGGTCTCCTGCACATGAGATCGTTTCAGCTGTGGCTCAGAGCCAGGGGATTTCATCCAAGGGCCAATCCCCAGAGGCAAATAAGGGTTATGCGCCAGGGACTTCGTACCCTTTCTATGTTGTTCAGACCCCGGTTTCTGACTTTGGGTCCCACTCTAGGTCCGTGTTGTCGTCGCAAGATGCTAACGACAGACGCTTCCCTCACTGGGTGGGGTGCGGTCTTGGATGGCCGTCCAGCCCAAGGGATCTGGAGAGGCTATCTTCTCAATTGGCACATCAGTTGCCTCGAAATGATGGCTCCATTTCGGGCCCTGAAATACTTCCTCCAGCAGTTGAGAGGCTACCATGTCCTATTGCTTGTGGACAACACGGCGGTAGTCTCTTACATAAATCACCAGGGCGGACTGCGTTTGCGTCGCCTGAACAGGCTAGCGCAGCAGGTTCTGCTTTGGGCACAGCACAAATTCCTGTCCCTCAGGGCGATTTACATCCCCGGGCATATGAATGTGGGAGCAGACTTGCTGTCCAGACAAGCTGTGACACATGGGAAATGGAAACTACACCCCGAAGTAGTCAGTCAAATCTGGGAAAGATTTTACGAAACAGAGGTGGAACTCTTTGCTTCACAGGAGACAGCACAATGTCCCCTCTACTTCTCTCTGACTCCTCCAGCTCCCCTGGGTCTGGACGCTATGGCCCATATGTGGCCCAGACGGGGTCTTTACGCATTTCCCCCGATCGCTCTGCTCCCGGGAGTCCTGGCCAAGGTCCGTCAACAGGGGTCTCGCCTCTTACTGATAGCGCCCCATTGGCCGACCAGAGTAGGGTTCTCAGATCTAATATCCCTCCTCGACGGCTCGCCGTGGGCGATTCCGGTCAGGAGAGATCTCCTATCTCAGGGGCAGGGGACAGTATTGCATCCCCGGCCCGAGCTCTGGAACCTTCATGTCTGGCCCCTGAGGGGGACCAACTGAGACATACTGGGCTTCCAGCCGACATAGTAGAGACTATTCTAAGCGCTAGGGCTCCCTCCACTAGAAGAAGTTATGCCTTTAAATGGCACATTTTCGAAAATTGGTGTATAGCACACCATGTAGACCCAGTTCACTGCCAAGTTGTTTCAGTGCTAGAGTTCCTGCAAGAGAAATTGTCGTCAGGCACATGTCCTGGTACTCTCAGAGTCTATGTGGCTGCCATTTCGGCTTGCCATGTTCTGATTGATGGTGTTTCTGTGGGAAAGCACCCTCTAGTTGCCCGCTTCATTCGGGGAGCTAGGCGATTAAGGCCGCCCACTAGGGCGACAGTCCCTTCATGGGACTTAGCTATTGTGCTCGAGGGTCTAGTCACGACAACTTTTGAACCACTGGAGTCAGCGCCTATCAGGTTTCTGTCTCTAAAGATGATTTTTCTAATGACCATTACTTCTCTTAAGAGAATTGGGGATTTGCAGGCTCTGTCAATCTCACCATCCTGCCTAGACTTTGCCCCTGGGCTAGTCAAAGTTATTTTGCATCCTCACCCGAATTATCTTCCGAAAGTTCCATTCTCGACCATGAATCCGGTCGTTCTTGAAGCCTTCTGCCCTCCGCCGTTTACGACAACGGAGCAGGAAAGGCTTCATTTACTGTGTCCAGTACGTGCTCTTCAGATCTACGTCCACCGCACTAGCCAGTGGCGTAAGTCGGAGCAACTTTTTCATGTGCTATGGGGGCCGTAACCGGGGGGCGGCCGCCACAAAGCATACTATATCACATTGGGTGAGGGATGCTATTGTCCTAGCCTATGAGGCGCATGGTCAAGCTTCGCCTCTAGGAGTTAGGGCCCATTCAACCAGGGGGGTTGCATCTTCTATGGCTTTGGCAAGAGGTGTCCCCTTGCAGCAAGTGTGTGATGCGGCAGTTGGTCCTCTCCGCACACATTTGTTAGATTCTATAGTTTGGATGTCCATGCTACTCTGGGCTCGCATGTCCTTGAATCGACATCCCAGAGTTATGTCTGAGACCTCTTCAATGTTTGTGCGCACACACTACACAACGTTGGGGGTCCAGACACTTCCAGTGTGGCGGCGTTGGTATTCTCGTTCCCATCAGCGTTATTGAAACGCAGCATCGAGAGTAGCTTTTGATAGGGAACGTCTCGGGTTACTTGACTGTAACCCTGTTCCCTGAAAAAGTGGGAACGAGATGCTGCGCCTCAATGCTGCACTGTAGGTGTGCCCGGACGTCCTTTCAGACAAAGGTGTAACCTGAGGATGTTTCCGTGTCACGTCTATTTATAACCTTCAGGTGCGTGTAATCAGTTACGTCACCTACCGAGGTTATTTAAGCCAATTCTTGGCGTGTTTGACACACGTGCTTCACAACCGGTCGAACAAAGAATGTTCTCATCAGCGTTATTGAAACGCAGCATCTCTTTCCCGCTTTTTCAAGCCCAGGGTTACAGTAACCCGAGACGAATAATTTCATAGGCTACTATAAAATCATACATGATGTTCAGTATGGGTATATGACTACAAAATCATAGTTGGGTTTTTCCCAACCTATAATTCCTGACTACAATGTTTGAAATTGAGTAAAACATTTTGAATATGATAGGCAATTCATTGTATTTAAATTTATTACAGCGCAACAATGTTTTCATGCTCTATATAAAACAAAAGTAATATGAATGTATACTGTAACATGATCAATGCTACAAGTCTAAGTATGTTTAGAACATGTTTATTGATAATAGCCTACTCTGTTCAAAAATAGATTTTAATAATGTGCTAAACAATAATAATTAGTTTCTCAGATATAAAATGTCTTTTTTTTTCTCGATAGTACAAAGCATGCGTGAGTCTATGGCTACAAAACATATATATATATATATATATATATATACAGATAAATTTGAAATGTCAATCCAAAACACTGCAATAAACACAATTCCAGAATAAGTGTGGACAGTTGTGGACAACAAAAGGAGCAATTCAGTGAAATACTTTTATTTTACTGTTTTTTAAGTTTATGATTCAATGGGTAACAGTTATGCAAAGTCTAAAAGAGACTTTAACAACTTTTTTGGGCAGAATACATGTTTGTTGAAGAACCCATAACTCTTTTCATGCTATGTCATTAAAATTCTATTTTGAAAGAATAGCAGAGATAATTTTGTGGACCAACACAGAAGTTAACTTCACTCTGCTTTGTATTGGTTTTTGGATTATTGCAGAAAATTTTTTAAAAAGAACACAAATCTTCACAAAAATAATCTTCACAAAAGAACATAAATTTTATCATTTTTAAATCACATTGATCTCCAAATTTTGGTCTTGCATTAGGCTACATTAAAATAATTTGATGAGCTCAGTGCTAACTTGTTTTCCATTTTCATGAGTTTGTTTTCATGAACTGGAAATTCTTGTTGGAAATTCAAGTTCAGTCTTGTTCACCAAGATCTGTCACACATGATAAAAATAGAGCCTGTCACTTTCTTCAAAAAACAAAAGACAAAAAACAAAACATTTTGTTGTTCTTAAGAAAATGTGTCAGAGCTTAAGAATTTTCTCAGGAATTGCATTGGAACTTTCGCACAAACATTCTTAAGGTGATGATATACGGGCAACTTTTTAAAGTAGTGTTGCTAGGCACACTTTTCATATTTTATTTTTTAAAGAATAAGAATAACAATGGAACTTGGCAGAGAGTTGACTGGTCACCTTTGCATCTTTACATAGGTCATATTAACAGATACATACAGAAGTCAAATTGCAAAACATAAAGACATAAACACAATCCATTTATCCCCGTATTGAAGGTATGTGTCCATCTGTAATTTAATGCAAAATTGATTCTTTTCATATTTTAAACATTGGTTACAATGTCCAACCATTCAACCATTCAGAGGAAGCGTGTGGATCCATGTGCAGAGCTTTATTCAAAGGCGTGGTCACAAACAGGCATGGGTTAATAAACAGCAAACAGACATGAATGAGGCAAGACAAAGAGTGTTCCTAGGGCAGGCGTGGGTCATCGATCGGCGAACAAACTCCAGAGGGCTTGACAAAAGGGGTAATCTGCAAACACGAGCAATAGTCCTGGTTGGGCCAAACAGTATCCAAGACAGGGTCAGGCAAACGGGTAATCCAATATACACAGGTGAGAATAAAAGGACCGGAAGACAGGAAAGGCAAAACTAGACTGGGACTAGGAAAATAAACAATGGCTAACAAAAAGGCTCCATAGTGTAGCTGCGCAAAGACAATGATACTGCTAACAATACTCGGCAGTGAGAAAGAGGAAGACCATTCTGTTACAGAGCCGATGAGACGAGAGACATGCGGATCCATTTGCAGAGCTTTATTCAGAGATGTGATCATGAAACAAGCATAGATTCAATAATGCAAACAGGTACAACACAGGCAAGACAAAGAGTAATCATAGGACAAGCGTGGGTCTTCGATCAGCGAACAATATCCAACAGGGAAAGGCAACGAGATAATCCAGGTTCACGAGCAACAGTCCAAGCGAGGTGCAAACAGAGTCCGAAACAGCAGGCAAAGGGTTAATCCAAGATATAAAGGCAGGAGATCAGGAAACCGGATACAAGGCAACATGAAATGACTAGGCTTAGACAAGAACTGAAACTAGAAACTAGAACTGGAAACAGGGAATGGCTCCGTAGTGTAGCTATCGCAATGAGAGTGATATACGCTAAACAATACTCTGCACTGGCAGAGAGGAAGTCCATGGTTTATTTAGGGTGTCTGATTGGTTACAGCTACGAGTGTGTAATGGAGTGCAGATGAATCCAATCAGTGCAGTGGAACATGGGAAACGTAGTCCAGGGTGATGTGTAACAGTTTGTGTGGTGTGAAAGTCAATGTAATCGGAGGGCGACCTCTGGTGGCTATCGGGCGAAAGGCCACAAACCGGATTCGTGACACATGGCTTATGTAGTGTGTGTGTGATTGGTTACAGCTGTTGGTGTAATCAGTGCAATGGTTGATGGGAAATGTAGTCTGGAGTGAAGTGCAACAGTTAGTGTGGTGCAAGAGTCCAGAGTAGTGAGCGGGTGATCTCTGGTGGTGAGCAAACGGAAGTGCATGGACAGGATTCGTGACAATTTTACTCTATTGTTTGTGTATTATTTGTATGTGCATTATCCATTCATTTCTAGTTCAGGCATGATGTTTTAATAGCTTTCTATACGTTTCTGTGTACGTATGTGTCATTACGCCATGTAGCGTAAAAGTTTGTTAGAAATGCACATGTAAAAAACATGGCGTGTACAATCAAACATGTCTTATGATTAGTGATTGGATGCTTAATATCTTAAACCCGCCTCCAAAATAGGTGAATGTAACACTATCGGGTAATGAAGAGGGGGGACTGGAGAGAGAGACACAGAGGCGGAGAGCGTCATGAGAAGTTGGGAGTGAGTGGAAAAACTGACGATATATAAGAAGAGAAAAGTGATTTTAAGTTTGTTTAATTTTGTTTAAAACGAAGTGCATTAGTTATTGGACTGGTGAGATACAGTTAGCTCACAATATGGTTTAACATCGCATTTCTTAGAGTTATACTGAGTTTCTACGGACATTGCTGCCTTTGATCAAGACAGCTCACCCATTTGCATCGTCTGTACTGAGGTGCGTGTTAAAACTTTCACACATTCACTGCCATTTGTGTTCTGTCATGGGATGTTTCTTCGTGGGACACCGGGGACCGTGAAACGTGCTTTTGAAATCCGAAAGGCGAGCGAGTCTTCTGGCTACGAGGGAGAGAGCAACAGCCATCATCAGGATAGCGCAACCAGCCACCGAAAGCGTTGGGTGTTCCTCCGGCAACAGGGGATGATCTTTGGTGTTCCAGGAGGATCAAATTATTAACCCTCTGGGGTCGACAAACGCGTCGGCGCGTTTTGGTGCATTTTTTTTGAAAGCCCCTAAAGAAAATTAAATTACTCTGTGAGTTTTAATCGTACAGATAAGAGTAATACATCAATCAAATCTGTAAAGGATCTACTTTCAGTTGTATACACACATAATAACAACAAAACTTTGTGATTTTATCAAATAAAGAAAACAAACAGGGTGCACTCCCTGTCTTCTCCGTCTCCGCGAACTGCTTTTAGAAATGCGTGACTAAAATGAACTGTAACTCAGCAAATACTCAGCACACATACATGAGAGTTATATCTATAGAAAGCTTGAAGTGTCTAATTTTAAATGAAGTCAGTCATATCAAAAACAAATATTCTGTGATAAAGTAATCTGTATGAAACCAACACGATGTTCACTCTTTCCCGTCTAATTCATTATCTCTAATGCGATCCTGCCCTCTCGCGGCTCGTACCGTTCATATGTAAATATCCACGTGAGACGCATGCACATGTGAATGCCCAATGCAAACAAAGCGCGAGGAGATCGTTCATCGCGGCTACTGCTCGATTCTGCAAGAAGGTGGCAGGATTTCCCTCAAAAGAAGAACAATGTTTCATCCAGTAGATGAGATCAATCTGATGAGTAAGTAATGTTTCTTTTTTTGCATTAGTTAACGTGTTATTGGGACATAAACTTGAACACATTTTATAGTACAAAGCATGCGTGAGTCTATGGCTACAGAATCATTTCATAGGCTACTATAAAATCATGCATGATGTTCAGTATGGGTATATGACTACAAAATCATAGTTGGGTTTTTCCCAACCTATAATTCCTGACTACAATGTTTGAAATTGAGTAAAACATTTTAAATATGATAGGCAATTCATTGTATTTAATTTATTACGGCGCAATGATGTTCTCACGCTCTATATAAAACAATAAAAGTAATATGAATGTATACTGTAACATGATCAATGCTACAAGTCTAAGTATGTTTAGAACATTTATTGTTAATAGCCTACTCTGTTCAAAAAAAGATTTTAATAATGTGCTAAACAATAATAATTAGTTTCTCAGATATAAAATATCTTTTTTCTTTTTCTTGATAGTACAAAGCATGCGTGAGTCTATGGCTACAAAACATATTATATATATATACAGATAAACTTGAAATGTCAATCCAAAACACTGCAATAAACACAATTCCAGAATAAGTGCGGACAGTTGTGGACAACAAAAGGAGCAATTCAGTGAGAGACTGTTATTTACTGTTTTTTAAGTTTATGATTCAATGGGTAACAGTTATGCACAGTCTAAAAGAGACTTTAACAACTTTTTTGGGCAGAATACATGTTTGTTGAAGAACCCATAACTCTTTTCATGCTATGTCATTAAAATTCTATTTTGAAAGAATAGCAGAGATAATTTTGTGGACCAACACATAAGTTAACTTCACTCTGCTTTGTATTGGTTTTTGGATTATTGCAGAAAATTTTTTAAAAAGAACACAAATCTTCACAAAAATAATCTTCACAAAAGAACATAAATTTTATCATTTTTAAATCACATTGATCTCCAAATTTTGGTCTTGCATTAGGCTACATTAAAATAATTTGATGAGCTCAGTGCTAACTTGTTTTCCATTTTCATGAGTTTGTTTTCATGAACTGGAAATTCTTGTTGGAAATTCAAGTTCAGTCTTGTTCACCAAGATCTGTCACACATGATAAAAATAGAGCCTGTCACTTTCTTCAAAAAACAAAAGACAAAAAACAAAACATTTTGTTGTTCTCAAGAAAATGTGTCAGAGCTTAAGAATTTTCTCAGGAATTGCATTGGAACTTTCGCACAAACATTCTTAAGGTGATGATATACGGGCAACTTTTTAAAGTAGTGTTGCTAGGCACACTTTTCATATTTTATTTTTTAAAGAATAAGAATAACAATGGAACTTGGCAGAGAGTTGACTGGTCACCTTTGCATCTTTACATAGGTCATATTAACAGATACATACAAAAGTCAAATTGCAAAACATAAAGACATAAACACAATCCATTTATCCCCGTATTGAAGGTATGTGTCCATCTGTAATTTTAATGCAAAATTGATTCTCTTCATATTTTGAACATTGGTTACAATGTCCAACCAGTCAGACTTTGTTGGAGGTTCAGATTGGAGCCACTTTCGTGTTACAGCTTTCTTGCTAGTTGCTAATAGTATCTTTAATAAGTACTTGTCTCTCACCATCAAATGAGCTGGTAAGTTACCCAAATAAATTGTAGAAAAAGAATAATCAATTGCATCATCAAACATATTGAATATTTTTGTTTTACCTCCTGCCAGTAAGGCTGAATGGTTGGGCAGCTCCAAAATACATGAAAGTGATTTGCTATTTGTTCCCCACATTTCCTCCAGCACAAACCGCTACCCGTCTCACCATTCTGAGTAGATTTTAACTTGGGGCTTATAAAGTATCTAATAAGATTCCTCCAGCAGAATTCTCTCCACATACCGGAACTAGTAGAAGTAGCCTGAACAGAACAGATATTCAACCACTCTTCCTCTGAAATAGCAAATCTGGCTTCTCTCTCCCATTTTAATCTAACCTCCCTTGTTGAGTGTTCTTTATTGGATTGAATGTATAAATAAAGTTTTGAGCCAAGTGTAACCCTATATAAAAAAAAAAAAAATTCTATGAGTAATAGGGTTAAAACATTTATTTTTGTTATAGAAGGAACAGAGGAAGCATGTAGATCCATGTGCAGAGCTTTATTCAAAGGCGTGGTCACAAACAGGCATGGGTTAATAAACAGCAAACAGACATGAATGAGGCAAGACAAAGAGTATTCCAAGGGCAGGCGTGGGTCATCGATCGGCGAACAAAATCCAGAGGGCTTGACAAAAGGGGTAATCTGCAAACACGAGCAATAGTCCTGGCTGGGCCAAACAGTAAGACAGGGTCAGGCAAACGGGTAATCCAATATACACAGGCGAGAATCAAAGGACCGGAAGAAAGGTAAGGCAAAACTAGACTGAGATTAGGACTAGGAAAATAAACAATGGCTAACAAAAAGGCTCCGTAGTGTAGCTGCGCAAACACAACGATACTGCTAACAATACTCGGCAGTGAGAAAGAGGAAGTCCATGGCTTATGTAGTGTGTGTGTGATTGGTTATATCTGTTGGTGTAATCAGTGTAATGGATGATGGGAAATGTAGTCTGGAGTTAAGTGCAACAGTTAGTGTGGTGCAAGAGTCCATAGTAGTGAGCGGGTGATCTCTGGTGGTGAGCAAACGGAAGTGCATGGACAGGATTCGTGACAATTTTACTCTATTGTTTGTTTATTATTTGTATGTGCATTACCCATTTATTTCTAATTCAGGGATGATGTTTTAATAGCTTTCAATACTAGCTTTCTATACGTTTCTACATACGTATGTGTCATTACGCCATGTAGTGTAAAAGTTTGTTAGAAATGCACATGTAAAAAACGTGGCGTGTACAATCAAACATGTCTTACAGTATGTTTAATGATTTGATGCTTAATAGCTTAAACCCACCTCCAAAATAGGTGAATGTAACGCTATTGGGTAATGAAGAGGGGGGGCTGGAGAGAGAGACACAGAGGCGGAGAGCATCGTGAGAAGTTGGGAGTGAGTGGAAAAACTGACGATATATGAGAAGAAAAAGTGATTTTAAGTTTGTTTAATTTTGTTTAAAATAAAGTGCATTAGTTATTGGACTGTTGAGATTCAGTTAGCTCAGAATATGGGTTAACATCGCATTTCTTAGAGTTATACTGAGATTCTACGGACATTGCTGCCTGTGATCAAGACAGCTCACACATTTGCATCGTCTGTACTGAGGTGCGTGTTGAAACTTTCACACATTCACTGCCATTTGTGTTCTGTCGTGGGATGTTTCTTCGTGGGACACCAGGGACCATGAAACGCACTTTTGAAATCCGAAAGGCGAGCGAGTCTTCTGGCTACGAGGGAGAGAGCAACGGCCATCATCCGGATAGCGCGCACAGCCACCGGAAGCGTTGGGTGTTCCTCCGGCAACGGGGGATGATCTTTGGCATTCCAGGAGGATCAAATTATTAAGTACACTTAAGTACAACCTTGATTCACTTTATTTTAAGTAGCTTATCCCTGTGTAATAATCTGTCATTTTAATGTAATTAGAAAAGTACTGCATGTATTTCAGCTGTGTACTGGCGAGTTAATTCAAACTAAGGTTCAGCTGGATAAGGCATGTAGATACACATGAAGTACACTTAAGTACAACCTTGATATACTTTATGTTAAGTAGCTTATCCCTGTGTAATAATCTGTAACTCTAATGTAATTAAGAAGTTACTACATGTATTTAGGCTGTGTACAGGTGAGTTAATTCAAACTAAGGTACAGCTGGATAAGGCATGTAGATACACATTAAGTACACTTAAGTACAACCTTGATTGACTTTAAAGTAGCTTATACCTGTGTAATATTCTGTAACTCTAATGTAATTATGAAGTTACTACATGTATTTAGGCTGTGTACAGGTGAGTTAATTCAAACTAATGTACAGCTGGATAAGGCATGTAGATACACATGAAGCACACTTAAGTACCACTTAAGTTGCCACAGCCATATCACCCTGCAGCCCAAGACTGGTCGCCCACTGAAGCTAAGCAGGGTT
The DNA here is from genome assembly GCA_039654775.1 of Spinibarbus caldwelli. Classification (NCBI taxonomy): domain Eukaryota; kingdom Metazoa; phylum Chordata; class Actinopteri; order Cypriniformes; family Cyprinidae; genus Spinibarbus; species Spinibarbus caldwelli. The sequence continues at coordinate 1,340,219 of CM077262.1, read as the reverse complement.
GAGCCTGGTCAGTACCTGGATGGGAGACCTCCTGGGAAAACTAGGTTGCTGTTGGAAGAGGTGTTAGTGAGGCCAGCAGGGGGTGCTCACCCTGTGGTCTGTGTGGGTCCTAACGCCCCAGTATAGTGACGGGGACACTATACTGTCAACAAGCACCGTCTTTCGGATGAGACGTTAAAACCGAGGTCCTGACTCTCTGTGGTCATTAAAAATCCCATGGCACTTCTCGTAAAGAGTAGGGGTGTAACCCCGGTGTCCTGGCCAAATTCCCACCTCTGGCCCTTGTCAATCATGGCCTCCTAATAATCCCCATCCACTTGATTGGCTCTGTCTCTCTCTCTCCTCTCCACCTGTAGCTGGTGTGTGGTGAGCGCACTGGCGCTGTTGTCCTGTGGCTGCCGTCGCATCATCCAGGTGGATGCTGCACACTGGTGGTGGTTGAGGAGAGACCCCCCACATGATTGTAAAGCGCTTTGGGTGTACAGCAATACACATAAAAAAAGCGCTATATAAATGCATCATTCATTCATTCATTCATTCATTCAGGTACAACATTGATACACTTTATTTTAAGAAGCTTATCCCTGTGTAATAATCTGTAATTTTAATGTAATTAGAAAAGCACTACATGTATTAAAGCTGTGTACAGGTGAGTTCATTCAAAATAACACATATAAAATAACCATGTGTAAATACAGGCTATTCCGCAAAATAGTAACATATTAAAGTACTTGTTACACTCTGTAGAACAATTACCCTTAGAAATTCTTATGAGTAAAATATATCTAAAGTATATTTCATTCGTATTTTTTTTTTTTTTTTTTTGCACACCAGTGTTACTGGGAACATGAAATTAACCAGGAGTAAAAATATGAGGCAATACAAAGGCCAAATTCCCTTAATCAATCATTACAATGAGAAAAACCAAAGAATATAATTCGGATGTGCAGCAAAAGATTGCTAAACCTCACAAATTAGAAAGAGGCTCTAAGAACAGAGCTAAAGCATTGAAAATCCCCATTTCTGCCATCAGGGCAATAATTAATATGTTCCAATCGACTAAAGATGTTACAAATGCACGGTGAGGAGGAGAGTTTGAGTGGCCAAAGTTTTTCCAAGGATTACAGCTGGAGAATGGCAGATTAGTTGAGTCTTGGGTATACGAGCGTATGGGACACTCAGTAGGTTAAGGGTTAGGTGTGGGGGAGGAGTTGGGATTAGGGGTGGGGTTAGGATTAGGCAATCAGGTAGCCATTTCAAGGAGAGGGGGTAATAATTTGGCAGGGGTTGAAAATGGGCACAACACCGGTAAGAGAAACAGGAGAGGGAATCCCAATATAACTTATATACAAATCTCCTTTGATTAAATGTTACTTCACACATGTGGTCTATAATAAACAGAAGAGATACAAAGAAAACAGTGGTAAATATATCAGTAAATGACAAATATTCAGTTATTAAGTAATATATTAATTAACATACATGATTGCTGATTATATTAGTAAATAAAGTAAACAATGACAAGCAGATTGCGCGATCGTTGCGTATGCTCAATATTACAGCAGGAAACAAGCAATGCCATCAAATTTGACATTTCAAACAATATTGAACAAACTGGGTGATATGTAACTAGGAAGTGAACATAATCATTTGTATTCTAATAGGAATACACTTATTATCAAGCTCAAGACTGATATGAAAGTGTTTGGTTTCACTTTCAATTTCACTTTCGTTTGTGATGCAGTTTAAAATGCGTTCAATTTACGGGCAAATATAGACATTCAGAACAATAATATAGATTACAAATACAAAATATAGATGAAAACTCACCCGTAATCATTTACACACTGGTAAAAACATACAAAGTTGACTAAACAATCCAGCCAGCCTGATTTGTAACCTGCTGCTGTCGAGTCAAAATGTCCGCTCCTAACTGAGCAACGTATGCTACGTGCCACAAGGGGGCGTGGTTAGAACTTTCTCACATTGGGGTCAGAAAGCCTAAAAAAAAATTCAAACAGCACCTACATCATCACAAGTTGTTTGGGAAGGTTTTAAGAAAAAAATCATAAATGTTTAATGTTGTAGGCCTATATTTCTGCTGGATGTCCTGGACATCTCGTTCAGATACATAGCATCATTGATTCAATTAAATACCAACAGATTAAAAAATTAAACTGTCCAATACTGACTGTCCATGCTATAAATCTTATAATGGGCCAAGGTTGGATCTTACAACAGGGCCAAAATCAACACAAAAATGGGTCACTGAGCACAAAATGAAGCTTCTGCCATGGCTGTCCCAGTTCCTTGAGCTGAACCCTGTAGAAAATGAGTGAGGTGAACTGAAGTGGAGAAGCACCAACATGGAGCTGGGCGCGACCAAGTAATCAGTAGCTCTCAGCGCCCTCTGCTGGTGAAAATAATCATAATCATACGATTGCCAGCTGGCTATATTGGCCGGGCTTTTACAGTGTATTTGTGGGTTGTTTTGAACGTGCTGTAAAACGGGGACATTTCCAGGAACAGCTCCAGTCGGGGACATGACACCAAAAACCGGGACTGTCCCCGGAAAACGGGGACGTCTGGTCACCCTAGTGTTTGGTTTATATGATGAGTTGTATTTGTAGGGGTTATCATAGCACAATTCATAACCCCACCCCAGGCCTCACAAATTTTCTAACCCTGGTTACGGCCATGTGCACGAGTCAGAATCGGAGTCAAAATCGGATGAAAATCGCACAGTGTATACCTGGCCTTAATAATAATGCTAGGCAATCACTCGTCACCGCCCTCCCCAGCACCTCCCGTACCTCCCGTTTCCCATGATGGCCCTGCCTCTCTTCATAGAATACCACAGCATGAGCATGAGGAACCATAGCATGAGGAATGTGTGGGCTTTTCTTGTGAAAACGACGCTCAAATTATAAATCATGTGATTACAAAAAAGGGCGTGTGTTTGTGGAGAGTTTTTCCTGCTTCACCTGATGGATTTTTTTCCCTCAACACCACATGAATTAAAATATTGGCTGATGTAGCTGCTGGCAGACATTGCAAAAAGAAACTGAACACAAAATATGTAAGTAGACCAACTTTTCAAGATATTATTTTTAGTATAACAATAGGCACACTACAAAAGCCTACAACATCATCAATAATTATGCATTTTTTTTTCACTGAGATATTATTTTTTCATTTAATTAAACCTCCTACATCCGTTGATTTTATTTTTTATTTTCATTTTATTAAAAAAAAGTATATATATATATATATATATATATATATATATATATATATATATATATATATATATATATATATATATATATATAATTATTTTTTATTTTATTTTTATTTATTGATTTTTTTTTTTTGCCTGTGTTAATGCCAACAGCATAACTTTTGGCACAAATGTGTTGTTTATTAGAATTGTGAAATGAGGCCTTTAATAAATCTATTTTACTCTAGGTACACAAAATAATTACACTCAGGACCTTAAGGACAAAAATGTCCCCATTGAATCTCATTAAAACTGTAATTTTAAATCCCAGGGTCAGGGTTAACTATAAAATGGTGCAGTCTTTGTTAGGCTTTCATTCTGTTCCTCTTCAAAATTAGAATTTTTACTATTTTTACCAGATGGTGCCACTTTCTCATGTTTGGCATATAAAGCAAATACTCGCTTTTTTTCTGTTCTCAGCTTTTGCTGTATTATAGAGGCAGTTGGATAAATGATGTAGCTATAATTGTGTGGGTATGTTGGTATGGATGTCAGAGTGTGTTTTGTATGCGTGTACTAAAAAAAGTTGTGTGTGTGTGCCTTTAATGTTTGAGAGAGAGAAATTACACTGTACTGTGAATCACAAATTTCAGCACTGTGTATACCAGCGGAGCTTTTTTTGCCATCTAATAGGAAAAGTTTGTTATTGTAACCTAAAATATTTTATTTTATTTTATTTTTATTTTTTTTTAGATAACCTCAAATTTGAAACAACTTTAGATTTATGGATTTGATTTTCTAGCAATTTTTGAGTTCAGCATGTTTTATAAAATTTGCTCAAATAATTTTCATAAGAAAATAAAAACACAAAAACTCTCTATAGCTTTTTGCTTAACTTTTTAAAAACTTTTTTTTTTTTACTTCAACAATAATCTGCCAAGGGTCTTCTTTAAAGTGAAACCAAACTTAAAGGGATAGTTCACCCAAAAATGAAAATTACCCCATGATTTACTCACCCTCAAACCTAGGTGTATATGACTTTCTTCTTTCGGACTAATACAATCGGAGTTATATCATTAGCTTACACTATGCCTATGTCATCTGCTGGAACACCACTCTCTTGTGAACGTGCGTATGGCAGTTAGCGGAAGCTAGAGATTACAGTTTTTAAGTTTTAAATATGGATATAAATATGGTAATTTTCATTTTTGGGCGAGCTATACCTTTAAATCTGTACTCCCAAGCTTCCAATTTTTATGCCAGTTTTTTGACATGGACATGGTTGTCCTCTAAGGACCTCATAGTAACTTTTTTAAATTGACACACAAGGGTTCAATGCCTTATTACATTATTGTCATTGTCTAATTCTGGGAATGTACTTGTTTATGATTATTAAAAGTGTAACCATTAGAAAACCTACTGAGCAAGTTCAGTTGGCAAACAAAAGCCTTCATGCAACATTTAGGTAAGGTTAGTTTATGGTTTAAAAGCAAAAATGAAAAACATTTAAAACCAAAACCATTACACAACAACAACAACAACATTTATTTATAAAACACATTTAAACAATGTAAATTGATCCAAAGTGCCGTACAGTGTACAAACAAATCTACTAATAAAAACAACAACTACACACATACAAAGGCTAAAGAATAAAAATAAAATTTTAGTCTAGACTTAAAAATGTCCAGAGAAGGAGCAGATCTCACATGATAAGGGAGACCATTCCAAAGCTTGGGGCCAACCACAGAAAAAGCCCGATCATCCTTTGATTTGTACAGATACCGTGGTACAGTTAGAAGCAAGTGACTCAAAGATCTAAGTGCCCCAGCTGTCACGTGTTTGAGTTCATGTTTGTCCATATTTGGTTTAGTTCCTGTTCTAATTAAGTTAATCACCTTCAGTCTGTTCATCTGTGTTAATTAATCATCTCGTTTGCTCCTTTGATTTGCCTGTCCTTATAAGCCTTCAGTTTCTAGAGTTTCTTTGTCCTGTCTTACGTTGTTTTAAGTGGTTGTATGTTTCCTTGCGAATTCATTAAAGACTCTGTTTATTTTGAACACCCGACTCCTTTGTATTCCTTTGAGCTCCCTGCTCCAGCAACCCGTGACACTAGCAGGACAATATGGCACAAGAAGTTCGGAGATACAGTATAACTTAGTGCACAATCAGACAATGCCTTATAAACAAACAAGAATTTTAAAAACAACCCTGAATTTAACAGGAAGCCAAAGAAGTGATGATTAAACGGGAGAAATGTGATCACTCTTTTTAGACCCAGTCAAAAGTCTTACCGCAGCATTTTGAACAGCTTGCAATTGTGACAATGAAGATTGAGGAAGACCAGAATAAAGAGAGTTACAATAATCCAATCGAGATGTGACAAGTGCATGAATCACAACTTCCATATCCTTCCTTGAAAGAAGATGCTTCAACTTTGCAATAGATCTCATATGGAAAAAAAAAAAAAAAAACTTGCTCTAATAACAGCACTAATTTGTTTATCAAAAAATAGAGAAGAGTCAAAAATCACTACAAGGTTTTTGATTTGTTTGCATACATTAGTTGAAAGTGGACCTAACTGAGCTTCCAAAGCAGGAGACAAGTGTGCAGGACAACCTAATATTAAAACCCCAGTTTTATCCTCATTTAACTGCAGGGAATTATTAGACATCAATGTCTTAATATCATGTACACATTTCAATAACACATCAAATGAAACAGCAGTATCAAGCCTTACTGGTAGATAAAACTGAGAAATATCCGCGTAACAATGATATGAAATACTGTATTTTTGAAAAATGTGGGCCAAGGGAAGCATATAAATGGAAAACAGTAAAGGTCCCAAAATGGATCTCTGGGGCACTTTACACAAGACAGGTGCAGAGGATGAGAAAAAATTTCATGAATTTACAGAAAAAGTCGTATTCTCGAGATACGAGTCAAACCACTTTAATGCAGTGCCTCGAATACCTACCATACATTCAAGTCGATCAAGAAGATTGCTATGGTCAATGGTGTCAAATGGCGCGCTCAAGTCCAACAATACCAACACAACACAACACAACACAAGCACCTGAATCTAGAGAAAGCAGCATGCCATTTGTAATTCTCAATAGAGCTGACTCAGTACTGTGTAATGATCTAAGACCAGATTGAAACTTATCTAAAACCCGAAAAAAATCCAAAAAAGACTGAAGTTGTAAAAACACTTTCTCCAAAAGCTTGCTGATAAAAGGCAACTTAGAAATTGGCCGATAGTTACAGCACATTGCTGGGTCAAGCTGAGGTTTTTTTCAGTAGAGGTTGCACAACACCTGCAAACAACCCTGTGGTGGCCCTTTACGGGCCCACTTAGGGCTAACCTAAGGGCCCCCAGCGGGCTGCCCCTTAGTCCCCAGGAAGCTCTCACTAGGCCCACACAGGGCCTGCACTATTAATCAACGACAGTACATCTGTTTCACTATCAATACTTTCCAGCTACTATAACTTAAGTCTTTGGGAAAAACAGTTATTATACATCTGAAATGGACGCAGTCACCACATAACTAATGTCTGTATCGTCAAAAATGTACAGTATTCAAAGGGATTTCAAATCAATTTATTAAATACAAAACAGAAAACATTCAATTCAGGTTAATACAGCTACATATAGCCAAAAATGTAAATGCACAAAAAAACAAAAGAAGCAAACAAAGCAATGTAAGATTGTAGGATTTCGTCATGTGAAGGTTGATGTGTGCGAAAGTCTTATCTGTAGTGCATAAATGTCCAAACACTGTCCGTAGCTGAAGTTACTGATAGTAAATGAATAATCCAGCCTCTTGTAATGAAAACACGCCACAGCTCTCAAACACCAGACTGACTCTTCCTAACCAGGAACAGGACACAGCACAATGTGTTCTGCTGGCTACTGCTGCTTGTTATTGCTACTTCCTCTACCCACATGGCTTTACTTAAGGAAACCTAAAACACCCTAGCACCCCTAGTGGTAAGGAAGAAAACTGCCCACAAAATTATTATTAACAGGCTCATGTCTGTTGCACCTCAAATATGACTCGTGAGACCCACTTTACTGCAGAGTTTAGTTCCAACTTTTATCAAACTCACCCAACTGTGATTTTCTTATGATCCTAAAGACATTGATTAGCATGCTCATGTGTGTCTGATTAAGGTTAGAACTAATCTCTGCAGGAAAGGGTATCTCGTGAGCCAGATTTGCGGATCCCTGGTGTAGGATCAGAACGAGTCAGACAAAGTTAAGATTCGATCCGATCATTGAAACATGAGGAGCCGAAATTCCAGAGAGGATCCCAAGGCTGCAACAGGATGTTCGTCATAAATCAGATTCCTAGCTCCAGCCCTCTGAAGAAAGCAAACCAACAAGCCTCTTTCACAGAACAGCTTGCAACATTAAAACAAAAGGAACACTTATTGATAAGTCCAATGAAGGAAGGAAACTGTCAAATTTGGGGCAAGTAATCAAGACTGATGGTCAAAGAGATGGCCATCACATGTGTTCCACGATAGAAATCACAGCTTCTCTTATCTCCACATAGAAGAAAGATCAGACTGAAATTCCTTTGTCCACAGAGTCGTTTCCATATGCACCTAAAATCATCTTAAAAGGACTTATGAGCAACTAATGAACTCCATATTATGTATGTAACCCACACAATTGTTATCATGTTTTAATCACATATTATGTATGTATTTTAATAACTAGGGAATAGTTTAAGAGTTCATATCCTTGTATGGTATGTATGAGTTTGAAAAATCATGCTTTAAATGTTTCTTCCAATCAATTCTTTGTCAGATGTACCATAGTCTTGTTAGAGAAATCATGTCCAAAATTGTACTATGTAAGAGCGGGAAAATTTGGACCATATGACTGATAAGATAACGTTAGATTTATGAATGGGGAGGAGAAACATACAACACCACGAGCCAAGATCATTTCTAATTGGTCAAGACGTCCAGATAGGACGGTCTAGAAGCCGAGTTTAAATACTCAGGACAGCTCCTTTTAGCTCTCTTAGCCCTCGTCCTCTTGGTTCCTCTCGTGCTTCTTCTTCTTTTTGCCACCGCATTTTGACGCTGCTCTTTGAGCATGCTCTGGCCTATGTGCCAGCTGCCAACACAATGAGAAGAAAAACCACCTAGTCTCGTTACATTCTTTTATTATTTTACTTTAATTTCTTGTCTTTCCGTGAGAGTTTTGTTAAGTTAAGTTTGCCGCAAAGTCCAGCTTCGACTGCACCCGCCCAAACTTCAACCAGACCAACTCCGCATCAAGAGCCAACGCCCAAAACATCACTACGAAAGACCACTGAACTCAGCCAATCAGCAACCTCGGGAAACCCCTTTCTCCAAAGACGACAAGGACGCAATGGAATTCCTTAAGGCAACACAAGCAAGTACAACCTCCAGACTTTTGCTGAGTCTGTGCAGTTTAATATAAATTTTAGCCTCATTGAGAAACTCAATGCGAGGGTCAAATGATTGATGGTTCAGGTCTATAGGCAATTGCACATATTGCTGTAAACTTGGGATTTCACATTTTCATTCTGTAAACTCATCCTTTCCTCACTTTCTTTCTGCAATGTGTGAATGCGTGTGTTCATGTGTTAGATTAGATTAGTTTACATGTCTTAGGTTTACATAAATAAAGTCTTATTTATATTGAAAAGAGAAGTATCTTGTGTTTTGTGCTTACAAGTTAATGTCTTAAACTGCCGATCTTGTTACTGTGCTATTTAATAGTGTTTTCACTATATTTTGGATTTTAATATCCAGTGCAGAGTTGATGTTATACGGCTCGTTCAGTGACTCGCTGCCGATTCAGTGATCAGCCGTGAAACAGTGATTCTGTTCAAATTCCCTATAAAATCATAAATGATTTCCTTTGAGCTAAATTTACATTTATGCATTTAGCAGACGCTTTTATCCAAAGCGACTTACATTGCATTCAAGTTACAGTTTCTATATTTTATCAGCTCTTGCTTTCCCTGGGAATCGAACCCATGACCTTGGCGTTGCTAGCACCATGCTCTACTATTTGAGCTACAGGAAAGCCTACAAGCCTAAATTGACTTGTTTCCCTTATATATTACTTATTTACATATATTTTTACACTGGCCTATTTGAAACAACAGGTTCTGAAAAGGTGTCTTTTGGTTTGAGCCATTCCAGTTCAACTGAGTGGCTAAAGAATAGCCAGTAAATGTTGCTTGTATTCCCCTAGTTGCATTACAGGGCTGCCTACACAAAAACCTGCATGGGCCCAAAGGTACAAAAGTTTATCTGGGCCTGAACGGGCTGGCTCACACTGGGCCATCATTGGATTAATGTGGGCAGTCCCATAGTGTGGGCTGTTCACAGAGAGCCCACGGTGAGCCCAAAGCTGTGGGCCTTGCCTGGGCAAGCCCGCACTGGGCCTGTTTAGGTTTGGTGTGGGCTGGCCCTAGTCCACTGTGCCCGCAAAAAGCCAGCATGGGCCCTGCAGGTGCATGTTTGCAGGGACTGCATGTTTAAAACTGGCTGGAACAACACCTTTGGCTAAAGAGCTGTTCACTATAGCTGTTACAATAGGACTAACAGTGAAAAACATCCTTAAAAAGACATACAGGAATAATATCTAACTTAGAACCAGAAAACTTCATAGTAGAAGCAATATCATCTAGCTGATGTGATAAAACAGGTTGAAAGGAAGACAAACAACTTGTGGTGCAAGGCAATTGCAAATGAAGTGATTCAGAAGGAGCAATGGAGGTTCTGATAGCATCAATTTTTTTGAATAAAATAGTTTAATAAACACTCACAAAGCTCAGAGGAGGCCTCAGATAAATTCATAGTTGGGTTTAAAAGAGAATCAATCAAATCAAACAGAGCTTTTGGTCTATTCACATTATCAGCAATTAACTGAGAGAAATAGCTTTACTATTTAAAACAAATAGTTTTACTGCTATTTGATAAATAGACAGACTTAACTTTAAGATATCAAAGGAAACATGTAGCTTATCTTTTTTCCACTTTCGTTCTGCTTTCCGACACTCTTGTCTAAGAGCGTGGGTGGTTTCATTTAACCATGACTGGCCAGCACCCTTTATCCTTTTATGCTTAAGAGGAGCAACAGTGTCCAAAGATGTAGAACAAGCTTTATAAAATCCTTCAATCAAACTTTCAGTATCAGTTTCGTTAAGGATGTCATTGGCAACATGTAAAGAATAATGTTCAGAAAACAATTTGCAGTGTTAGAATTAATAACTCTAGAGTCTAGACAAATGTGAATGCTGAGTGAAAGTAGGTGATGAAGAAAAGCTTTCAGATTCAAACAAAACTGGATAATGATCAGGCACACATGCCTCAATAACCTCCATGTTTGAGATCAAAAGGCCACGGGAGAACACCAAGTCAAGTGTATGACCCAAATTATGAGTTGGACCACATACATGTTGTTAAATATTCAGTGACTCTAAAAGAGTTACAAATTCCTTGACCAATGGTTTCGAAGGACAACAAAAATGAATATTAAAATCCCCAATGATTAGTAATCTATCAGCCCGAGTCACCAGATCAGACAGAAAATCAGAAAATTGACAAATAAAATCCTTATTCCAATTAGGGGGTCTGTTAACCAAAGCACATAGTACAGGCCCCTTTACATCAACCTTCAATAGCTGGACTTCAAAACTGGAGAAAGTATCAATGGGCACAGGCTTACATTTAAAACAGCTTCTAAAAATTTTTGCAACTTCACCACCATGTCCAGAGGCCCATGGAGAACTAAAAAATGTACAGTCTGGAGGAGCATCAACAAGAGGCGTCAAGTCACCATGTTTTAACCAAGTCTCAGTAATAAATAAGAAGTCTAATGAATGCAATGTAAAAAAGTCATTTAGAATAAAAGATGTATTCGATATTGACCTAGCATTCACTAAGGCCATCTTAGCAGTAGTAGTACAGGCTGACTGCCAAGAGCTGAGAGGTGAGTGTTTGACAAAGTGATATTTCCAAAATTGATGCTCCGACTCTTCCATTTGATCCGATGGAAAAGCAGCGATATGACGACCAAATGACTGGAATATAATCATTATCCTGCAATGGAGTCACAGACCTCACAAGGCAATCACGGCGAGATCCGCGATGGATGTGCCTGGGGCAGCGTATAATTCCCAGTGCACCACAGCAGTTGTATATTTTGCCGGGAAGACATTAGAACGAATTTAGTCTCCATAGATCAAATGAAGAGTATGTAAGCACCATGCTCGGAAAGCAGTTCACACCAGGATCGAAAAACAGATCCCACTTCGAAGAACAAACAGTAAAACTCCAGCACACCAGGGCACAGATGATATAGCACCACATTTCAAACTGGATTTATTTCTCCACGTTGAAGTTCATTCAGAAGTTCATTCAGATCCACTGCCTCAGTCCGTGCACCGTAACAGGGCAGGCAATGGAATAATGCTCAGCAAAAATCAGATGAAATCGGGTGAGATCTCCTCGTTCCAAGGACAGTACAAAGTAAAATAGAAAGTAAAATAAAAAGTAAAAATAAATAACATAAAATACCGGAGAGCAGTGGCAGCCAAACACGCCAGCGTTCACTTGAACCGGAAGTCTCAGTACACGTTTACACTGGAAGTTTTCTGTAAATTTATAGTATTTATTATGAAAAACAGTAACCTAAACATATAAATGCAATAAAAAAAAATTTAAAATGACATAGTCTGACCAATTATCTTTTGAATGAAATGCAACTTCTTAACTATATCATGAGTTACTTCAGCAACACTTTCTGCCACTAGTTAGTGCGCATGCACTGCAATGTTTGATCTGAAGGCTGTGGAAATTCATATCTTTCTCTTTCTGCTTTGCTGCTCTTTCTGCTTTGCTCTCTTATACCAATAGGATTTAATTCTTTATTAATATACAGTATATATATTACATTTTCTGTTAATTCTAATTGCATTTTATGTCTTTCTGTTGTAGTTTTAGAGACCTTACAGTAGGCAGCTTCTCTACTGTAGAAAACCATGTCTAAATGGAAAGGTGAGAAAACTTTACTTTAAAATGATTAATTCATGAACTACAATACATTAATTTTTTTTATAAAACTAAAGCTAAGATTCATCGTCTGTTAGATCCATATTATTTCTCAATCAAAAAATATCATAATTGGTCTCATATACAAAGTCATTTTGTCATGTTGTCTCTTCTAACAGACAAGAGGCTGAGGCTGGAGAAGAGCGAGAAGCAGGAGACACTTGCTTCGAGCCCCACACATACAGGTGAATATGAAGAATGCTCCAGTTACTGAATAAATCCGCCTTTTGAATGAATCGTGTGAATCAATGATTCAAAGAACCATTCATAAACAGAGCCATTTACTTCATTCCTGAATGAATCAGTGGTTTGAACAAATCGAATGAAGACATTTACCGCCACCTGCTGGCAGATTTAGGTTCTTATTAGATTATCATTTAATTAATTAATTAATTAATTAATTATAATAATAATAATAATAATAATAATAATAATAATAAAAACATTAAAGGGATAGTTCACCAAAAAAAAATTTATTTTGTCATCATTTACTCACTCTCATGTCATTTCAAACCTTTCTTTTGTGGAACATAAAAGAAGGTATTTTGAAGACTGTTGGTAACAAAGCTGTTTTGGTTACCAATTACTTTCATTGTATGAACAAACAATATTGAGATGTTTCTCATATTATCTTCTTTTATATTCCATAGTTTATGTTAGGCCATTGTAGCCTAAATGTTTATGTGTAATATTTTTTGTTGTTGTTGTTGAATCAAATCAAATATTTCTAAAGTTACAATTTGTAATGTCTAGTTGATACTTTCTCATTTAACACAAAAATATATTTAAATAAACTTTTGTGGGTATTTTCACAGTCAGATGTATTTTGCGATTAATTGTAGTAATCACAAGATTGGACACCAGACTACGAGTGCAGTTTGTAAATGCAGTAAAGTCTGCAAAAACCTGCATGGCCTTAAGATCCACCAGGCGAGAATGAAGTGCTTGTCTGGTGCACAAGTGATGAAATGCATAGGTCAAGTACCTCGTGAGATGCAGGAAGTGCCCACCCCGGAGTCACCCCACAGTGCCCAGACCCTCCACGCTCCACTAGATTGCTTCCAAGCCAGGCTTTCAGAACATCGTCAGGTTAAGTGGCCCGCCGCTAATAAAGAAAATGAGTGGCACCAGTTTGATGAGGATGTGGACCAGATTCTCCAAGTAACAGCCAGAGAGAATGCTGACTGGAGGCTGCAAACAATGTGCTCAATAATTATCAACATAGCCACTGAGAGATTTGGCCTGAAGGATCAGCGTCCATCTAGTGGTACTTCGAGACCAAACCGTCGGGAGGAGAAAATCCAACAGCTGCGGCAGGAGCTCCGTGTGCTTAGAAAGCAGTTCAAACAGGCAAAGGAGGAGGATAAAGCTGCCCTGGCTGAGCTCTGGAACATCATAAGGAGTAAGCTCACTACCACCCGTCGAGCTGAGTGGCACAGAAAGACAAGTTTATCGCAAATCCCTTTGGATTCACCAGGAGGCTCCTCGGGCAGAAGCGTAGCGGTCGACTCACCTGCACTCAAGACGAGGTCGATAAGTATCTCAGCACCAATTACAGCGATAGAGCAAGAGATCAGGAACTCAGTCCGTGCAGTACGTTGATAACCCCACTGGAACCCAATGTGGCATTTAACCTCAAGGACCCAACCCTGAAAGAGGTTCAGGAGGTTGTCAAAGAAGCTAGGACAAACTCAGCACCAGGTCCAAGTGGAGTGCCCTATGTGGTCTACAAGAGGTGTCCCAAATTCCTTCAACGCCTATGGAAAATCATCAAAGTCATCTGGAGGAGGGGGAAAGTGGCGCAGCAGTGGAGACATGCAGAGGGTGTCTGGATTCCAAAGGAGGAGAACTCAAGTAACATTGAGCAGTTCAGGGTCATCTCAATCCTCAGCGTGGAGGGGAAGATATTTTTCAGTATTGTTACCCGACGCATGACAGAGTTTCTCCTGCAGAATGAGTACATTGACACCCCTGTTCAGAAAGGTGGGATCCCAAAAGTGCCAGGCTGCATGGAGCACACAGAAGTTATCACCCAGTTAATAAGGGAGGCTCGAGAAGGTAACGGGGACCTGGCAGTGCTGTGGCTCGACCTTGCCAACGCTTATCAAGTCAAGTCAAGTCGAGCTTTATTGTCATTCTGCTACATGTGTGGACATATAGTGGAACGAAATGTCGTGTCTCGCAGGACCACGGTGCTACATACTAGTTAAACATAAGATAAACATACAACAATGCAAGTATAGGAAAAACAATAGAGCTATACAACAGTTAACTATCTGACTATACATATACTAAAAATACTATAACTGCTATACCTAGTTGTCCACACATACACAAACTGAGACTGTACAAAAAACTTTACATAAATACTGTACATGAAATTGTGCGAAAGAGATATATGTACATGAAATTGTGCAGAAGAAATATATATTTTGTACATTATTGTGCAGAAGAGAGATTTTGTGGGAGACAGTGCATAGTGCAAAAAGATTTTGTAGTGCAATGCTCAAGTAAACATGTATTATTTTGTAGTGCAATGTTCAAGTAGACATATATTTTCTTAAGAGTCTTTGTGGCAGGGAGTGTTTGTAGAAAGTGTCTAGTGTGCATATAGTGGGATGAGTGCGTTACTACAGGTGGTTTGTATAGCCCACTCACCTGTGTGTAGCACATTCAGAATTGCACTTAGTAAAATTGTCAACAGTTTTTAATGAGTTGGGGGGTGGGATCCTGAGGTGTTCATGGTTTCAGAGGGGGACAGGGGGATTGGAGTTAAGAGCTCTCACAGCCTGGGGAAAAAAGCTGTTGAGCAATCTGACAGAGCGAGCTCTGATGCTCCGGTACCTTCTACCTGATGGCAGGAGCTGGAAGAGGTTGTGAGAGGGGTGGGTGGGGTCCTTCACGATGCTGGTGGCCTTGTTGGAGCATCGTGAAAGGAAAATGTCCAGGATGGAGGGGAGAGGGGAGAGGGGCACCGATGATCTTTGCGGCAGTGTTCACTGTCCGTTGTAGGGTCTTGCGGTCAGCAGCACTGCAGTTCCCATACCAGACAGTGATGCAGGTAGTCAGCACACTCTCAATGGTGCCCCTGTAAAAAGTGGTGAGGATGGGTGGAGGGAGACTTGCCCTTTTCAGCCGGCGGAGAAAGTGGAGGCGCTGTTGTCCCTTCTTGTTGAGTGACGTGACGTTGGTGGTCCAGGTGAGATCCTCTGTGATGTGCACTCCCAGGAATTTAGTGCTGCCGACTCTCTCCACGGTTGAGCCGTCGATGGTCAGCGGGGGGTGGTCAACAGAGTTTCTCCTGAAGTCCATCACAACCTCTTTCGTCTTACCCACATTGAGGGACAGGTTGTTAGCACCACACCATTCAGCCAGCTGTGCCACTTCCTCTCTGTAGTGTGTTTCATCGTTGTTGCTGATGAGGCCTACCACAGTTGTGTCATCAGCAAACTTGATGATGTGGTTGGAGCTGGACTTGGCAGTGCAGTCGTGGGTCAGCAGCGTGAAGAGCAGCGGGCTGAGCACACAGCCTTGTGGGGCACCTGTGCTCAGTGTGGTAGTGCTGGAGGTGTTGCGGCCGACACGGACTGACTGAGGTCTTGCAGTTAAAAAGTCCAGGATCCAATTACAGAGGGAGGTGTTAAGGCCCAGCAGGTTTAGTTTGTGGACGAGCTGTTGTGGGATTATTGTGTTGAATGCTGAGCTGAAGTCAATGAACAGCATTCTTACATAAGAGTCTTTCTGTTCCAGATGGGTAAGAGCTAGGTGGAGAGTGGTGGATATTGCATCGTCCGTGGAACGGTTTGGACGGTATGCAAACTGGAGTGGGTCCAGCGTGTTTGGGAGACTGGACTTGATGTGCTGCATGACTAACCTCTCAAAGCACTTCATCATGATTGGGGTCAGTGCTATGGGACGATAGTCATTCAGACAGGACACAGGTGACTTCTTTGGTACTGGAATTATGGAGGTGGATTTGAGACACGTGGGGACGACTGCCTGGCTCAGCGAGATGTTGAAGATGTCTGTTAGGACATCCGTCAGCTGTGCAGCACAGTCTTTCAGTACACGTCCAGGTATGTTGTCAGGGCCCGCAGCCTTTCGTGGGTTAATCCTGGATAGGGTCTTCCTTACGTCGACTGGAGAGAGACAGAGTACCTGGTCGTTTGGAGATGTGAGTAGTTTCTGTGCAGGTGTGTCGTTCTGTATCTCAAATCGTGAGTAGAAGTGGTTGAGTGCCTCTGGTAAAGATGTGTCATCATCACTGGCCTGTGGCAGGGGCTTGTAGTCAGTGATGGTCTGAATGGCTTGCCATAGGGTCCGAGTGTCTCTGCTGTCTGTGAAGTGATTGTTGATTTTTTTAGCATACTGATGTTTTGCCTTCTTGATGCCATGAGACAGATTGGTTCTTGCTGTTTTGAGGGCTGCTTTATCTCCTGATCTGAATGCTTCATCTCTGGTCTTTAGCAGCCCACGAACCTCTGCTGTCATCCATGGCTTCTGGTTGGCACGTGTGGTGATGGTTTTGGTGACTGTCACATCATCTATGCACTTTTTGATGTAAGCAGTCACGGTTTCGGTGTACTCCTGCAGGTCTGTGTGGTTGTTGTAGGTGGCCGCCTCTTTAAACATGTTCCAGTCTGTGTCCTGGAAGCAGTCCTGCAGTGCTGAGGTGGCATTGTCTGGCCATACTGTGATCTGCTTTTGAACCGGTTTGGTGAGTTTGAGAAGTGGGCTATATGCTGGGATTAGCATAACAGAGATGTGGTCCGAGTACCCGAGGTGGGGGCGGGGTTCGGCTTTGTATGCGTTCTTAACTGTTGTGTAAACAAAGTCCAGTGTGTTGTTTCCCCTTGTTGCAAAGTTCACATGTTGGTAGAACTTTGGCAAAACTGTCTTTAAGTTTGCGTGGTTGAAGTCACCGGCTATGATGAAAAAGCCCTCAGGGTTATTTGTTTGTTGTTCGCTGATGGCGCTGTACAGCTCGCGAAGCGCGTCCTTAGCGTTTGCACACGGAGGAATGTAAACCGCGACAATAACAATGGCCGTGAACTCCCGCGGCAGATAGAACGGTCGACACTTCACAAACATAAACTCCACCAGTGATGAACAGTGTTTTGTCACTACCGCAGCATTGTTACACCATTCTTTCTTATGGGTCAATCCCGCACAAGCTGGTGGAAACCTCACTGATCCGACATCATGTTCCAGATAAGATGAGGGACCTCATTATGAACTATTATAGCTGCTTTAATTTGAGAGTCACCTCTGGAGCAATAACATCTGCAGTTCATAGGCTGGAGAAAGGAATAATCACCGGGTGCTCTCTCAGTGATCTTGTTCGCCTTGGCTATGAATATGCTAGTTAAGTCAGTAGAGGTGGAATGCAGAGGCCAACTTACCCGGTCAGGTGTGCGACAGCCCCCTACCAGAGCGTTTATGGACGATCTGACGGTAACCACGACATCCGTACCAGGCTGCAGATGGACGTTATCGGTGGCACCACGACCAGGTGCTAAGGGTAATTTCTGAAACCATCAGCACCGGAATCTCTCTCAGCAAGCACCAGCAGCCAGTACAGCACGCAATCACATCTGTTAAGGCGGGAGAGAAACCACAAGGGAGCAGGAACTCAGCAGGGGGATTTCAGGCAACAGCTCTAGACTGGCAGCTAAAGGTAGACCTGGGAAGGCAGCTCAGATTTCCAGAAACCATCGCCACGACCACACTTAGGCCTGACATGGTCCTATTTTCGGAATCATCAAGGCAGGTGGTTCTACTGGAATTGACTGTGCCCTGGGAAGACCGGATGGAAGAGGCATTTGAACAGAAGAGGGCCAAGTATGAGGAGTTGGCAGGTGAATGCCGTAATAAGGGATGGAAGACCCGCTGCCTCCCCATTAGGGCTGGGCGATATATCGAACGCGATGATCATGCCCACTGACAAGCTATGCAATATCGTATTCATTATCGCAGATGACTCGCCTTCGATACTGAATGCGATATTGTGTAGCTTGTCAGTGAACTATGGCTCTGTGTATTAAATGCCGCTCCATTTGAAAGCAGGTGATGGAGATTTACCGCTAATCATGGAACCGGCTTTACTGATGAGTCATGATTGATTGATTGAACGCATGATTGAACGCATGATTGAACGCATGATCATCGCGTTCAATATATCGCCCAGCCCTACTCCCCATTGAGGATGGCTGCCGAGGGTTTGTCAGCCAGTCATTGTGCAGGGCCCTCAAGCTCCTGGGAATCAGGGGACTGCACAAGAATAAACCCATCAGGAACATCATGGATGCTGCGGAGAAGGCACCGAGATGGCTGTGGATCAAAAGGGGCGATCCGTGGACTACACAAGCTACCTAGACACAAGTCGGGGACTGATCACCCCTGGCTGGGTCGCCATTGACCCCAGGTTACATCACTGATGATGTGTCTAGGGCGCAGTGTTTATAACTTTTTATCATTATCAACTCTGGATGATGGATAGCAAAGCCCAAAGGGTCTTCCTTCCAAAGACACCAAAATTGTGTGTGTAGCACACTGTTGACAGGAACTGTTACAATTTTAAGTTAGGATGGTCATTTTCAGCTGTGAGTCCCAAAATGGGGGGTGCAGGTTAACAGGTTAATAAAAGCTAATTTGAAGGTTTTGGGGACATATGGCCAGCCGGAGACCACAAAGATATCACCAATAGAAATCCCTGTGGACCATACCCAGGAGGAGGCCATCTCTCTGGTGGAGTGGGCCCTCACCCTGATAGGACACTGTAAGCCTTCTGAGGCATAAGCCAGGGCTATAGCAAGATAGTCTCTGCTTTGTAACTGGCAGCCATTTAGAGCAGCCTCCGAAGCATACAAAGAGCTGCTCTGAGTGCCGAAATGGGCCAGAGCACTCAATGTACACTCTAAGAGCCCGAAATGGGCAGACTGGATTGGGACCCTGCTCATCCTCTGAAGTAGGAAGAGCAAGAAGGGTAATGACCTGTGCTCTGAACGGGGTTGAGAGCACCTTAGGCACAAGCCTTGGTTTGAGGATAACTTTACATTTACATTTACATTTATTCATTTAGCAGACGCTTTTATCAAAAGCGACTTACAACTGAGGAATACAACAAGCGATTCATCATAAAGAGGCAAATAAACACAGGAAGTGCATAATTCTAAATTTCAGGCATTGTTCAGATTAGTACAAGTACTAGACAGGAGGAATAAGGAAAGAGAAAGCAAAGTTTTTTTTTTTTTTTTTTATGATACAGTCAAATGTTGACGAAAGAGATGAATTTCAGCTGACGTTGAAAATTGTCAGAGATTCAGCATTCCAGATGGGGGTGGAAAGATTGTTCCACCAGCCAGGAACAGTGAAAGAAAATGTTCTGGAAAGTGATTTTGTGCCTCTCTGTGATGGTACCACGAGGTGATGCTCACTTGTAGATCTCAGGCTTCTGGAGGGGATGTAAATTCGTAAGAGTGAGTGGAAGTAGGAGGGTGCTGAGCCTGTGGCTGTTCTATATGCAAGCATCAATAACTTGAATTTAATGCGAGCCGCAACCGGTAGCCAGTGCAGTGAGATAAAGAGAGGAGTGACGTGGGCCCTTTTGGGCTCATTGAAGATCAAACGTGCTGCTGCATTCTGAATCATTTGAAGAGGTCTGATTGTGCATGATGGAAGTCCAGTCAGAAGAGCATTGCAGTAGTCCAGCTTAGAAATGACAAAGACCTGGACAAGAAGTTGCGCAGCATGCTCCGTTAGGAAGGGCCTGACCTTTCTGATGTTGTGCAATGCAAACCTGCAAGATCGAGCAGTTTTTGCAATGTGGTCATTGAAAGTCAATTGGTCATCAAAGATTACACCAAGATTTCTATGCAAACCTGCAAGATCGAGCAGTTTTTACAATGTGGTCATTGAAAGTCAGTTGGTCATCAAAGATTACACCAAGATTTCTACCGAACTTGATAGGTAATTATTGATGAACCTCGCTGGATGGTGAAATCATGCTGTAGAGTCGGAGTGGCAGGGAAGACGAGAAGCTCAGTCTTTGCCAGGTTGAGCTGTAGGTGATATTCATTCATCCACGGCGAGATGTCCATCAGGCAGCCTGAGATCCATGCCGCTACCATTGGATCATCTGGTTGAAATGAAAAATAGAGCTGTGTGTCATCAGCATAGCAATGGTAGGAGAAACCATGTGCCTGTATGATGGGTCCCAATGATGTAGTGTATATGGAGAAGAAGAGGGGTCCAAGAACTGATCCCTGAGGAACCCCAGTGACCAGTTGATGTGCTTTGGATACCTCCCCTCCCTAGGCCACCCTGAAATACCAACCTGTGAGGTAGGATTCAAACCAGCGAAGTGGAATGCCTGTGATGCCCAGTGATGAGAGGGTGGACAGGAGGATCTGATGATTCACAGTGTCAAAAGCGGCAGATAGATCTAGCAGAATGAGAACTGATTATTTGAAATCAGCTTTTGAAATCCGCAAGGCTTCAGTGACTGACAGTGATGCGGTCTCAGTTGAATGGCCTCTTCTGAAACATGACTGTTTAACATCCAATTGGTTATTATATGAACGAAAAAGTGATACCTGGTTGAAAACAACCCATTCAAGTGTTTTTGCTATGTATGGAAGGAGAGAGACAGCTATCTACAAGTGAAGTGTTTAATGTAGGTTTTTTGAGCGGTGGGGTTACCCGAGCCTGCTTGAATGTGTTGGGGAAAATGCCTGTGAGAAGAGATGTGTTGATGATGTGTGTGAGTGCTGGTAAGGGTGTAGGAGAAGTTTCTTGGATAAGGTGTAAGGGGATTGGGTCTAGAGGGCAGGTTATAGGATGGCTGGAGAGCCTCAGTGAGGGGACAGAAGGAGGAGCGGGGAGATTTAGCAGTGGAAGTGGTTGGTTTGAGTTCCTGTGTGTGTGGAGCTGAGAACTGACTGCTGATGGTTTTAGTTTTATCTGTGAAGAATGTAGCAAAATCATCAGCTGTTAAAGAGGTGGTGAGAGGAGGTGGAGGGGACAGAGGAGAGAATTGAATGTTTTGAAGAGATTACGCATGCCTGAAGCACTATTGATCTTGTTTTGAAAATATGAAGATTTAGCAGTATGGACTTCAACAGAAAACGATGAAAACAAAGAGTGATATATACTCAGGTCTGATGGATCTTTTGATTTTTGCCATTTTCTCTCTGCTGCCCTGAGTTTGGACTGATGTTCACAAAGAACTTCAGACAGCCAGGGGTTAGAAGGGGTTGTTAGGCCCAAACTCAATGCACGAAGCACTGATTGACAGTGCTTGCAGGTTACGTACTTGCATGACTGATGCTAATGCCAAAAGGAGAGGGTCTTTAGCAACAGGTGCCACAAGTTGGCCGACTGGAGTGGCTCAAAGGGAGGGCCCCATAGGCAGATTCAGTCTGCGAGCTCCCCTCAGAAACTTAACAACAAGGTTGTTTTACCAACTGACTGGTCAGCCATGAGAGCATGTTTTGCCATAATGGCTGCCACATATACTTTGAGTGTGGAAGGGGTGCGACCCTTGTCCAACAGCTCTTGTAGAAAGGTTAGCACATGCGACACGTCACAAGAGGACAGGTTTTCGTTCCATGCTGCACACCAGTCATGAAAGACTGACCAATTAAGAGCATAAAGGCATCTTGTAGACAGGGTTCTAGCTTCCAAAATGGTATTAGTTACACTCGTGGGGAGCTGTAAAGGTTCCCATTGAGTGGCCAAACATGAAGGCTCCACAGCTCTGGCTGGGGATGCCAAATTTATGCCTCTCGCTTGCAAGAAGAGGTCTGTGCTCAAAGGTAAAGGGGGCCAAGGGGCTGCCAATAGCAGCTGAATCAACTCAGGTAACCAGGTCTGGTTCCTCCAGAGTGGGGCCAAAAGGAGGACTGAGCATCTGACTTCCCTGACCCGTCTAATGACTTGAGGAAGCAGGGCAACCAGGGGGGAAGACATACAAGTGAGTGCTGGGCCATTCATGGGTATTTCACTGCTTTGAAAAGTAAATTGGGCTGTGATAGTTGTCTTCAGAGGCAAGAGGGCTACCTCTGCCTCCCCAAAAATGGACCAGATCATTTGAACCATTTGGGCATGTAGTCTCCAGTCTCCTGGCGCTACATTGCCCTTGGACAGCATGTCTGATCCTTGGTTCAGTCTGCCCGGCACATGAACTGCCCTTCAGCGAGAGGAGATTGCACTGTGTCCATAAAAGGAGGCGTCGCACCATCCTGTGAAGGGAGCATGACCTTAGACCACCTTGGTGATTTATGAAGGCTACCACCATCCTGTTGCCCTAGTGGACCAGGACGTGGTGCCCCTTAAAGGCCAGTAGGAAGGCTTTCAGGGCTAGAAAAACTGCCATCATCTTGAGGCAGTGGATGTGCAAGCGTTGCTCCAGGTTTGACTATGAGCCAAACGCAGAGTCTGCCCTTGTACAATGCTCCCCAACCCAAGTTAGAGGCATCTGTTGTGACCACGTTCCTTCTGGAGGTCAGTCCCAACGGGATGCCTGACTGAAACAGGCGAGAAGTTTTCCAAGGGGTCACAGCTCTGATGCAGCGGTGGGTTACCTTGAGATGAAAGCCAACTGAGCCAACTTATATACCAGTCAGCTCCTCCCCTTTTGGCGGGTTGAAGTGCCATTTGTTTGTGCAGATACAGGAACGTGAACAAATTAGGCTTCAGTATAAGAGTAAACAGGAGTTTCCCCATAAGTGTGTTAACACAATGGGAGAGACCATTTGATAGGGAACTTACTTTACATCTTACATGATCAGAGACGTGGCTCTTGAGTATTTTCACTTTTTCTTTACAACATTATCAAACATGTAAATATTTGCCAATATCAGCACTGAATTTCAACTATATTATTACAAATTGGTCACCTGGAGGTGGGCAGACATGACCTAATGGTTAGGGAGTCAGACTTGTAACCCAAAGGTCGCGGGTTCGAGTCTCGATACCGGCAGGGATTTTAGGTGGGTGGAGTGAATGACCAGCCAAAACCTCAATACCACGACTGAGATGAGACCCTTGAGCAAGGCACCGAACCCCCAGCTGCTCCCTGGGTGCCGCAGCAAAAATGGTTGCCCACTGCCCTGTGTGTGTGTTTGTTCACTACTCACTGCTGTCTGTGTGCATGTGGATAGGTGAAATGCAGAGCACAAATTCTGAGTATGGGTCACCATACTTGGCCACATGTCACTTCCTTTCCTTTCCTTTTAAATTGTTAAAAGCAGCTTTGTAAAACGTCATGCTTTACAAACTCCCAGTGAGGCCGAAGGTGACGGTTGCAAAGAAGAAAGATCTTTAAGTAGATGAGCAAAAAACTTTGAGAGGAACCATGACTGGCACATATTTAAACAAATGTTTTAACTAAAAGACTTTTACTTGTACAGAATTACTGACCGATTCACCCATTATTGAACCCCAGAGACTGTTTTCAATCACTAATGTTTTGTTTGGTGTCTCAGAGGTTGTTGCTACTGAATTCTCATGGAGTCCAGAGTTTATCCAGGATCTGCTCCCATCTGCAGAGCGAACGGCTCTTCTCTATCATCTGTCTTATTTGTGTCTGGGTAAATTCCCTAAGCTGGACCGTCTGATCAGAGAACAAGCTCTTGATACACAAATGCTGTTTGGATCCTCTGAAGCCGTTCTGATGAAGGTGAGGCCGAATTAATCATGTTCTGCTTTACATATCTGAACTTGACAGACATGGCCACTGTGAACTGCATGAAGATTCTTAAAAAAAAATAAATAAATAAAATAAATAAATAAATAAATAAATTTTTACTAACAAATCCACCCCCCCTGAATTTACATGTGACATGTAAATTCAGAATTCAGAGGAAAAAAGGAAAAATTGTGAGAAATAAACTCAGAATTCTGAGAAAAAGTAAAAATTGTGAAATGTAAACTCAGAATTCAGAGGAAAATGTAAAAACTTTAAAATGTAAACTCAGAATTCTGAGAAAAACATCAAAACTGTGAGAAACAACCTCAGAATTCACAGAAAAGGTCAAAATTGTGAAATGTGAACTCAGAATTCAGAGAAAAAAATCAAAAATCGCGAGAAATAAACTCAGAATTCAGAAAAAAATTGATAATTGTGAAATGTAGACTCAAAATTCAGAGAAAAACGTCAAAATCATGAGAAATAAAGATCAGAATTCAGAGAAAAAGGTCAAAATTGTAAAATGTAAACTCAGAATTGAGAAAAAAAAGTCAAAGTTGTGAGGAATAAACCCAGAATTCAGAGAAAAAGTGAAAATTGTGAGATGTAAACTCAGAATTCAGAGAGGGAAAAAAAAACAAAATCACAAAAAACTCAGAATTCAAAGAAAAACATCAAAATTTTGAGAAATAAACTCAGAATTCAGAGGAATAAAAAGATAAACAAAAAAAACAGAAAAACGTAAAAAATTGCAAGAAATAAATTCAGAATTCAGAGAAAACGTGAAAATTGTGAAATTTTAATTCAGAATTCAGAGAAAAAAGTGAAAATTGTGAAATATTAACTCAGAATTCAGAGAAAAAAAATTACAATTGTGTGATTAAAAAAAGTCACAATTACCTTTTTATATTTTTATTCAGTGTTGGAAATAAGTTTCCATAGATATATGCACTGGGCCAACAAATGGTTTTACAGTTCTTTTCTTAAATTCAATTATATTTTCTCGTAGTGTGTCGGCACAAGTTCCAACCTGGTCTCCTCCCTGTTCCCAATGCTAAGGAAGATGTTTGAGAAGAACAAACCCATTCTGGCTGTGAAGTACCTGGAGAAAGCCAGAACATGGATCAATGACATCATTAGAGCCATGGATGAGATTGTGAAGAGGTGAAAACAATAACTTACTAAAGTGACATTTTGTGTTTCACAGCAAACATTTCATTAATCAGTATTTGTAAATATCTAAACACTCCCTAAACAAGATACTAGGGCTCTCAATAGATTACATTTTTTAACCAGATTATTCATAACCCTTTTTGTGTGATTAATTGTGATTAATCGTACACTTCAGGGACGTGCACAGACATTTTGAGGGGCAGGGGCTCAAGTGGAAAAAAGGGCACTTCTCATATTTATTTTATTTTTTTCTAAACAAAACGTTAAAAATATATTAGGGGTGTGCAATATTGACAAAAAAACTCAGTATTTTCTGGGATTTTACCGATAAAGATAATTAGACGATATTTTACCGAGTGTGTTATTGTGCTGATATCTTAAGGACTACCGTGGACAGCTGACTCCTAAAGTTTTTGATATTTTTCATATTCTGTGTGGTGGTCAGTTCAAAGCAGTGATAGAAATGAATCTTTTCCAATAAGTTTAATTTTTTTTTTTTTTTTTTTTTTTACCTTTTATGGGCATTTTTACCTTTATAAAGCCTATATATATATTTTTTTACCTGTATATTTTTCTAAAAGTGTGCATCATCTTTTCCGTCAAATTCTTAAATTGAATCAGTCAATTAGAATAATAAGTCATTTGGGCTGTTACCAAGCAAATTAAATCAGTATTGACCAAATTAATCTTTGCAATGCAGAGAAAACACAGAAGTTGCATTAGAAGTTGCATTTAGATGCATTTACACACTCTTTAATGCAGGACATGAATGTATTTAACCTGCAGTTACAAATGCAGAAATACTGTTTTGATATTTTAAACATAAAACATTGAATAGTGATATTTGAAATTATTTAAAAAAAAAAAAATGAAAAGATACTTTAAATGTTAAATTAAAACTGCCAGTAGGTGGCAGCAAGTCACTGTTAATAAGTGAGTCATTGCGACTGAACCGAATCATTTAAACGGATGTTTCATTCAGGAACAAATCAGCGTCATGTTGCTCAGAGATGCAAATTGAAATTATATTTGTTGGAGAAACAGAGCAAAAAGAGTCAATATTGTGACTAAAACGTAAAGTTAATATTAAATTCTTGTTTATTGAACTGCTGTATAAAATCAATATCACATTTGTAATCATGCTACTTTTTGGTGTAAAAAAAAAGTCAGTCTTCGTGTGATACTGATTAACTATATGAAATGATATAAATATATACATTTCTGCCCCCATATCTTGAATTTTGTGATCATTCTAAATGCATTTTAATAAACTGAATCATGCAGTGAAAGAACGCGCACCGGTCTAAACTACTAGACATCCTTTAGCTAACTTACATGTAAGGGTGGGCGATATGGCAAACATATATCACGATTTTTTTTTTTTTTTTTTTAGAAATATCACTATTTAACGATTTTATCACGATTCTTTGTCATGTTGGTTTTATTATTTTGTCTGAGCAGTACAGCCAAACTAATTCCCCTATTATAATGACAAAGCCTTCCAAGGTAACAAAATATTAAAAAGAATGGTGGATATTTAGGCCAAAGTGGGTGAAGATAAAAATCTTTGTCATTATTTTATTAAAACTTTTAAATTTTAAACTATTTTATTAAAAAATAAGAACAAAGATACACATTACAAATACACATAAATATACAAATAAAACAAACTGCTTTATTTTCAGGTACAATAGACATATTTAGCAGGAGCATTCAAGAAATTGAACGAACAAATATAAAAATAAAACACTATATAGATTGATTTCTATTAAAGCAACTGTATTTTTTTCAGTCAAGAGTAGTGAGTTTTTTTTTCTCTTTGTGTTTTGTTTTAACATTATAGAATAAAAATTCTGTCATCTGTCTGTCGATTCTGTAATAGTGTTTTATATTTATACCATCATTTACTCACTCAAAATTAGTTTTAAACCTGAATGGGTTTCTTTCTTCTGCTGAACATACATGCTATTTTGAAGAATGTGGAAAATCTTTGTATTTTTTTTTTCCTACTATCAAATTCAATGTGGACCAGCAACTGTTTGGTTACCTACGTTCTTCAAAATATCTTCTTTTGTGTTCAGCACAAGAAAGAAATTAATACAGGTTTGGGACAACATGTGAGTGAGTAAATAATGACAGAAATTAAATTTTAGGGTGAACTATCCCTTTAATAACAGTCGGCAACATGTTTAGTTCTGTCCCTTTAAGACCTGCACGCATCTAATATACACAGGCATGCATCAGTTTTTCTCTCAGCTGTTTAGTTTCATTTTAGACATAACCAACTGAGTCTATATGTAAACCTTGTGTGTTTTGACAGTATTAGCGCAAAAGATAACTTAGTTGAGTAATCAGGCGCTGTTAGACAGGCTTTTGAGTGCGCGCGCTTCGGGTGTACGGGCTCAGAAAAAGCGCACGTCAGACCAGCGCGTGAATGAAAAGTTTAACCGGCAAGGCTTTAAAACACACTCTAATAATGTACTTTTGTGATTGGGAATAAGTGCAGTGTCCCGTGAGTGTAACTCTACCGCTGAGTTAACACAATGTATGTGGAGTTGTACAGTATATTGATACGGAGGCGCCAGAACTGCAACTGATAGAATGTGCACATTGTATCAGTTGCAGTTCTGGCTCCTCCGTATCGATATACTGTAAAACTCCACATATCAGTATATTTCATTTCAGGAAATGAAACGAAAATGTCAGGAAATGTTGAGATTGTCGAGTTCCAATGCCTTTCTCCCTCTGCGTCTCTACATATCCACATATATTCATTTATTGAGAAAAAAAAAAAAAAAAGGGGGCACTTTCTCTCGAGGAAGAAAAAGGGCAGGTGCTCAAGCCCCCTTTTATGTCTATGTGTGCACGTGCCTGGTACACTTATCATTGTAGTGTTGCAGGTATAACTTGACTACGCCACCTCCTAATAAAGGCAGGAGGAGCCTCCCCACATCACAATACTCGGTTACAGAAAAATCAAACTCAGTGTAACAAAAATATCACAACTTTATTGTCCTAGCATGGACCATCAAAATTAAAACACTAAATAAAATATCTGTGTGTCAATAGTAAAATCCATAAAAGTAAGAACTCTCCTCAGGGCTCCAAGAAGGGTCGGGCCTGCTTGCTTACACCATCTGTAAGAGAGAAGAAAGAAAGAAAACCCACAGCATGCACTGCAACCAAAAAAATCTTGTATTCAACACTACAGTGCCAACTGTCTGATACACACCACACAGCCTGTGCCACACCACCAGAATCCCCTACACCAGTAGAGACTAAGTGTCGATGCAGGCCCGGCCCTGTACAAAACCACAAAACACTCTGTAACAAGTAAATTGAGGAGAAAAACCACACAGAATATAAAAACACAAATGAAATTTAATACAATTCAATTAAATAAAAAAATAAATAAACACACGCAACATAAAATTAAGATGGTATGGTTTCCTTTTTTTCTTAAAGGGGCAGACCAGCCACTGTTTCTTGTGTATTTAAATTTTATGTTGCGTGTTTTTTTTTTTTTTTTTTTTTTTTTTTTTAAATTACCAGTCACCTAAACTTGAATATACAAGGAAAACAAGACACATACTTTAACAAAAGTCCACTGCAGTAAACCACAGTTACCAAATCTTGGTGCTCAGTCTCACAACCAAACTCCGAATACAGAGGGAATACGATTATTCAGTGCTCATACACAGCCGTCAGCCCATAGGAGGTACCGCAGCAGAAAATACTTCCTACCCCACTTTCCCCCCAGTGAGTGGAAACACTGTCAATAAATCACCCTGTATGAAAAAGTGTAAGAGGGAGAAAAGGCTGCACGTTAAGCATAACTTCGGTAACAAACCAAACTCACCGCACGTCGCCGCAACTACTATTTATGCCTTCTTAGTCATTTGACTAGCTACCCACACCTGAAGCTCATTGCACCAGCTATCCCCCTCCCACATTTTGAAATTAAATATAAACAATTTATCTTGTTTAACATGTTTATTTTGTCATTTGCTATATTCAGCTAAGTAAACTAAATAATTGAAGGGTTATTCTCACAAAACTATTTTCTGCAAGCTTTAAGTTAAATTTATATGTCTTGCTAAAAAACAGGTCACTTGTAGACTCTAAAAGATCACAAAAGAGCCAAATAATATAAGGAGTCCATATAATATATGAATTTATGCACACCAAAGCACACAGGCAAGAAAAAAAAAACATTTTAGACAAGTCAAGTTGTGATACTGAACAGGACCACATGGAGATACACATGACAAATCAAAACATTGTCCTGAATGTGTGTGGAAACAAAGTGAATGTAATGAAATGTGTCTGTACATAAATACAATGTGTGATCTGTGCATCGAGAGCACATGGTTTGTTTGTGCATCAATATATCAGACTCACGTGTGCTTATTATATGACTCCAGTACGTCACCGCAATCGTCTTTACCTTGATTGCAATCCTCAACCATCAAAACCTTACTAGAGAGACGCTGGTTATCCAGCCAAGAAACGTAGTTTACATATCATACAGTGGTGGGATGTTTTGATGTTCTTTTCAGTCTTTATTTCACAAAGCACAACGTGTGAGTGAGCTCTCGCGGTATTTAGAGACAATCACAGAATATGACAGAGCTTATGTTTTAAAGCGAAATACACTGGAATGAATAATTCACTGAAAATGCATTGTGAGTCTCTATTCTCACTGCCATCTCTGTTGTAAACAGGCTGGTTCCCTCTCGAGCTTTCCCGAGACATCACGGAGAATTTCTCCGTTATGGGAACTCCTTCCCTTCCAACCTTTCCTGAAGTCCTATTGGCTCACGCCAGTCTAAATGACTGGCCAATTGTCGCGAAGTATGCAAAACGCATGCAAATACTGACAAGCTGAGAGGCAGTATAAAATGCGGTGTACGCGACAATTACGTCAGAATCTTCTCCTTCACTTTGCTGAACAACCTAGATTATGGCTTATAAACCATTACAGCTCACAGTTGAGGTTCGCTCATCAGAGGGCTGTGCCTGTATGGCCGCTCCTCTGCAGCGTTCAGGTGAGTATGACTTTTTTCTTCAGATGAGTCCGTCTGCCCTCTTCAGTGGTGGACCTTAAGGATTCTGGTGATGAGCTCATGCCGACTAAATGTCCGCATTCCTCTCACCCATCGAACCTGCTGGACAGGACATCAGCCCGGCTTCTCACGTCCCCCTTTCATGGTGGAGCGGAGAGCCGAGTGCAGATACCGGAGCTAAGGGTTCCCATGTTGCTGCAGATGCCGCACGACCCACTGTCTAAGCATGCAGCCCCCGCCTCAGAGCGGCGTTCTGCCGAGTGCGAAGCACAATCACTTGGCTCCTCACTCATTCACACGGTACCAGCCCCTCATCAGCGGCTGCCGTGTTTGGAAGACACTGCTCTCTTATTCACACGATACCAGCCCCCAACAGCGGTCTGCCGTGTGTAGAGGACACCCTCATTCACATGATACCAGCCCCACTTTAGCGGCTGCCGTGTGTAGAGGACACCCTCATTCACATGATACCAGCCCCACTTTAGCGGCTGCCGTGTGTAGAGGACACCCTCATTCACATGATACCAGCCCCACTTTAGCGGCTGCCGTGTGTAGAGGACACCCTCATTCACATGATACCAGCCCCACTTTAGCGGCTGCCGTGTGTAGAGGACACCCTCATTCACATGATACCAGCCCCACTTTAGCGGCTGCCGTGTGTAGAGGACACCCTCATTCACATGATACCAGCCCCACTTTAGCGGCTGCCGTGTGTAGAGGACACCCTCATTCACATGATACCAGCCCCACTTTAGCGGCTGCCGTGTGTAGAGGACTCCGCTCTCTCACTCATTCCGCTTCAGTGCGGCGACCTGCTATGAAGTGCTTCAGTCGCGCACCCACTCAAACTAGCGGCCCCCGCCTCAGAGCGGCAATGAGTCACATTATGCCCTGGCGCGCGAAGGCAAGGAGTCACCTGATGCCTCTGCGCAGAAAGGCGCGAAGGTGAGGAGTCACCTGATGTCCTGCGCAGAAAGCGCGCGCGAAGGCGAGGAGTCACCTGATGCTCCTGCTCAGAAAAGCGAGCGAAGGAGAGGAGTCACCTGATGACCCGGCGCGCCTCCTATCAGCCTTCCAGATTTCACTGGACTATTACGTCAGTTGTTCACGCCCCTACGAAGTGGTGTTCAACTAGGTCGTATAGCATAGTCACAGTCTGTAGTGACAGGTGCAGATGCTGCTGCAGCTCTGCACAAGGATCGGGCACCGTGCCTCAGAGCCGCCGCCCACACCGGTTAAAAAGCAGCAGATCGCGAGATCGAGGTCTTCTTTGGCGCACGGCTCATCGCAGTGCAGGGACGCCAGGCCCGCGAGCACTGCTGCCCCTCACCAGGAGCCGGATGTGCGGGGAAAATTGTAAAGAGACCCGGGTAGAGGCGCCACGGCCAGCGGGGGAGCCCGCAAGCTGTCTCAATTGTTCAAATAGGTGTGATGTTCATTAAAATGCATACATTTGCGCAAAAGAGCTCTATCCTCTTTATTCAGTCAATGCAGCAACGCTCGCCCCGCCTCAAAGTGGTACAGAGCCGCTGCCCACACGGATTATAGCCGCGCAGCACTCGCTGGCGCATCCAACGACCAAGCCGCTGAAGCCGCTATGTCAGTTCCAAAAAATGAGCGCGTGGAAACCTATTCCGAGAATCTCACGCTGGGTACTCTACTCGGCGTGATGGAGAGTGGGTATGCCCTTCTATTCAGAAGCAGACCACCCTGTTTCAATGGCGTGGCGCAGTCTCTAACATTTCCTCGAAATTCCCTGGTCCTGAGACAAGAGCTGTGCAACCTGTTCGACAAAGGAGCGATAGAATGAGTCCCGGCGAACGAGCTGGAGAGCGGCTTTTACAGCCGCTATTTTGAGGTGCCCAAGAGAGATGGTGGACTCCACCTGATTCTAGATCTTAGGCCCATCAACAGAACACTCTGCAAGCAGGGTGATATCGCTGGAACAGATCTTGGCGCAAATTCGCCCCGGGGACTGGTTGCGTCCGTGGAATTAAAGGAACGCGTACTTTCACATTCAGATAGCACCGCATCAGATACTTTCTGAGGTTTGCTCTCGAGGGCACAGCGTACCAGTACCCTGTTCTTCTGTTTGGACTGGCTTTGGCCCCGCGCGCTTTCTCGAAGTGCATGG
The DNA here is from genome assembly GCA_039654775.1 of Spinibarbus caldwelli. Taxonomy (NCBI): domain Eukaryota; kingdom Metazoa; phylum Chordata; class Actinopteri; order Cypriniformes; family Cyprinidae; genus Spinibarbus; species Spinibarbus caldwelli. Next base: position 1,307,829 of record CM077262.1, on the reverse strand, counting down.
ACGCAGCTCTCTGCCCCCTCAGAGCGAGCGGGATACACGTTCTCTATTATTTGGATGACTGGCTGATCTTAGCTCAGTCACGGGACACGCCAGCCAGCCATATAGACAAACTGCTTCGTCACTTGGAGTTCTTGAGGCTATGTGTGGATATGTGTAAGAGCATTCTCGCCCCGAGTCAGTCTATAACGTATCTGGGAGTGTGCTTCGACTTATAAAAGCGGTGGAGATGCGCGCTCGCCTCTTTCGGGAGCGCTCGGCTGCCATTTTGTCTTCCCTGCGCCATTTCAGACTGGGCAGTTTACTACACATGCGCCCGCTGCAGTTTTGGGTGAATCTCGAGTCCCTTGGACGGTGTGGACTTCGGGCTGTTTGCGCATCACGGTCTCCCGCGGCTGTATCGAAGCTCTGAGGCCATGGCGCAAAGATCTCTTCAGCCGGGGGTTCCCCTGGGCTTGCTGAAGTCACGTGTCGTGGTCACGACGGACGCATCGACTCGAGGCTGGGGAGCAGTGTGCGATGGCATGCCAGCTTCGGGGCTGTGGTTAGAACCTCAGAGCCGGTGGCACATAAACCGCTTGGAGAAACTGGAAGCGGTGTTCTTCGCTCTAAAGGATTTTCGGCCGCAGCTGGAACGGCGGCATGTACTGATTCGCACCGACAACATGTCTGTGGTATCGTACATGATCACCAAGGAGGCGTACGATCCAAGCCCCTGTACAAGCATGCAGTGAATCTCCTGCTATGGGCGGACCGTCACTTTCTCCCCATCAGAGCAGCACACGTCTCCCGTCTCCTGAACTTGGTGCGGACATGCTTTCGAGGAAAGGTATTCCTCAAGGAGAGTCGGTTCGGATGATTTGGACCCGCTACGGGAGAGCGGAGGTGGATCTGTTCACTACGAGCGAGAATGCGCACTGCCCGCTGTTCTTCTCCCTGTTTCACTCCCCTCTGAAAGGGGACGCGCTGACATCGCACTGGCCAGCAGCCAGGCTGTATGCGTTTCCTCCAACCAATATATTGCCACTGATGTTATGCAAGATCAGCGAGGAGGGGTCTTCGGTGATATTCATCGTCCCGAACTGGCCGAACCAGCCTTGGTTCCCGGACCTGACAGAGCTGCCAGTGGCGCCGCCCTGGCCGATCCCCGTTAGGAAGGATCCGCTATCTCAGGTGAGCGGCTCAGTCTGGCACCCGAACCCGGAGTTGTAGAGCCTTCATGTATGGCTGCTTCGGGGATATCAGAGGAGCAGAGCACCCTGCATTCTAGTGTGCTCAACACGCTCTCGGAGGCGCGGGCACCCTCTACGAGGCTTTTGTATGCTCTGAAATGGGGAGTGTTTGTGAAAGGGTGCCGTGATGTTCATATCGACCCGGCTGCTTGCTCCGTGTCAGATGTTCTGCGTTTTCTACAGTACAGACTGCATAGTGGATCTCCACCATCAACACTGAGAGTCTATGCGGCCGCAATTTGCCTCCTTTCGTTCCCCGCTGGACGGGCAATTGATTGGTAAGCACGCGCTGGTGGTGAGTTTTCTTAAGGGAGCGAGGAGATTGTATCCCCCGCGCTCGCCTTCAGTCCCGCCCTGGGACCTAGAGGTGGTGTTAAGAGCTCTTTCACAGCTACCACTCGAGCCTTTAGCGTCCGTTGATATGAAGGAGCTATCTCTCAAAAGTGCGCTTCTTGCCCTCGCTTCGGCTAAGCGCATAGGGGATTTACACACGTTTTCTGTGGACAGAATTCGCTTCGGATTCGCTTCGGACCCGGTGACTGCGGCGTCACTCTCCGGCCGAGACCGGGCTACGTGCCTAATCACTATCTACCCCCTTCAGAGCACAGACTGTTTCGCTGTCTGCCCTGTCTTCTGAGTCATCAACCTCGCGTGATGCGGATGCTCAGATTTCAGTGTTCCCCACCAGGGCTTTGAGGATTTACATCGACCGTTTGGCCAGCTTTCGGCAATCTGACCAGCCTTTCGTGTGCCACGGTGGTTGTGCGAAGGGCCGGGTCGTGTCAAAACAGAGGCTTTCCCACTGGATTGTGGACGCTATCACGGCTGCTTATACGAGCCAAGGCTTGAAATGCCCCTTTCACATTAGGGCCCACTCAACAAGCGCTATCGCCGCCTCCTGGACGTGGTCGAGAGGTATGTCTATTCAGAGATATATGCTTTGCAGCCGGCTGGTCTTCTAGAATACCATCGCCAGGTTTTACAAGCTGGACGTTCAATCCTCCTAAGAGTTGTCGGTGAGTGACTAATTCACGTTTATGCTACTTCTATTCATGTGTGTTTGCTGCCTCACACAATATTACTCTGCACAGCCCCTTATGCTATTGCTGTTGTCTGCCCTGTACTCAGTGCGGCTCCAATTATTCAATGTGTAATTCGATTGGTGTACCATCATCATGTTTTGTGTTTCTGCTGCTTAACCGTTATCTCTGTGCAGCCCTTCACAATTCTGTGTTGTGTTGTTATGCTTCTACCCTGTTTCTCAGCGGAGCATACGTTATTACTGACCAGATATGCAAATTTCGTATACCTGGGCTTTAGACGCTCATTGGCTTATCTCCACCTATCAGCTGCGAGCCCGCCTTCAAGCGTCGCTATTGGTGGGAATTGTGTGTGTGTGCTCTATCTTCGCTAGTGTGTTCTTGTACAGGCTGCTCGTAGCCTCTCTCACGGCGGGATTGAATATCGTTCCCTTAACGGAGAAATTCTTCGTGATGTCTCGTGAAAGCTCGAGAGGGAACGTCTCCGGTTACTATCGTAACCTCGGTTCCCTGAGAGCAGGAATGAGACATCACGGAGGTCGCCGTGTTCGCTGCTCGACCAGCTAAGCGGCGTTCAGTATCCGATTCTGACGTAATTGTCGCGTACACCGCATTTTATACTGCCTCTCAGCTTGTCAGTATTTGCATGCGTTTTGCATACTTCGCGACAATTGGCCAGTCATTTAGACTGGCGTGAGCCAATAGGACTTCAGGAAAGGTTGGAAGGGAAGGAGTTCCCATAACGGAGAAATTCTCCGTGATGTCTCGTTCCCGCTCTCAAGGAACCGAGGTTACGATAGTAACCGGAGACGTTTTCTTTACATCAGCGCTATTTTGGACTAATAGTGTGAATGCATTTGCTTACTGGATCTGAAAACTTTACCGGTGTTTAGCTGCTTATAATGATCTGATCACAAACAGAAAAGAAATAAGGTTAAAGTGTTAGAAAAGAAATTCTGCTTCATTAATTTATTTGTGTTAAATTATGCCTTAAGGATTGTTAAATTAATCATGTATGTTAACTAGGGATGGGAAGATTCTCCGATTCGCTCGGTGCATCGGCATAAAAAGTTAACGATGCGATGCATCTGTTTAAAAAGTGTGCATCGGCTACAAGTTGGCATTTGTATCGCGATGCATCGTGTCTAACACATTTGCATCGGTAAAAACCGATTTATTTATATATAATTACTAGTGGATGTGCTACACTTTTATTGTTTATAAAGTGACCAATAATCTGTGACCAATATTTTATATGTAGATTGATTTCTCCTCTCGAAACTGTTTCTCAAGCACGTTCTCTCATCACTGCTGCGCGTGAATATGATGTATCACAACAACACTATGGATACCTGAGGAAAAGCAGGGATTAAAGTCCAAAACCTGACTTGAAATAACATAACAAATCAATCGGGGCCACAGCGGTTCCATAAACGACAATGTAAGTTCACACAATCTCACTAATTTGTGCACGCCACACTTATTCTTAATCAGCCCTTAATGTCGTTCATGGATCTAATCGATCCGCCATGGCAATATATTTGTGCTGTTTAATGCATTTGAGACACTGTGTTTTCCTCAGTGCATAACTGACATGTCACGACTACATTTTTCATCTGTAAATGTTAGAAAGTCATGCAAATATATCCATTTTGCTGTCAGGAGTGGGCGAGGCATACGCGAGTGAACGAAAGCTGCTGCGCGCATGCGCGCTAAACAGACAGAGCGCAATAATTCTGAGTCAAATATGCATTTTGCTAAAATATTCATTGTTGGACATTAAATGTGCCATTTATAGAATTTTAAACCTACATATAGGTATATTTTTATGATAGCATAGCAGTAACTGTAAAGGGACTATTGTAATAGGTAAATAAAATTTAAGCTGATGCAGTTCTAATTACTAAGCTCAGATAAGTTAATGTATGTTTCTTATAGCATTTAAAATGTAGTTTTAATTTAGTGATTTAACTTTTAGTTTAGTGATTTTAATGCTTTAAAGAGCAATGTTAGATTGTAATATTCTAATGCTATCTGTTCTAACTATAAAATACAGCTGTCATAAAACCAGAGAAAAAGGATGCATAGCTATGAGAGTGTATGAGAGAGTCAGTAGTAAAATCATTGCATTCATATTGGTCAGTGTTAGAGGAACTCATCTTAGCCTGACAGTTTGCCTGCCCTGGACCAGGTTAGCTTTCCAGCATAAGTTGCCACAGTGACTGAGGTTGATCTTTGTTAAGTTTGCTTTATGGAACCAAATCATTTGACAGTGAGTCAGACTAACTGAAATAAGCCTGGCCTATTTGGTAAACTTGTTTTATGAAACAGGCCTCGAGGCATTAGAAGTCAGAAGTCACTTGACAGCCCTACAAGATACATTAAAAGGGTGGTCAACTGACTATTTACGAAGGCTTGATTGTGTTTATGGGCTGCACTGTAATGTGTTCATGCTTCATTTTTTAAAAAATCACATTATTTTTCACATATATTACCTTTATTATACACCGCTTTTTCTGTTCTTCTAAAACAGTCTGAGTTCCTGGTTCAATGAAGCCCCTCCTTCAGAAATATGCGATGGGCTCAGATTGGTTAGCTGGCCCAGTGTGTTGTGATTCACTAACTGCCTAGTGCACCTTGTTCGGAAACGTCACGCCTCTTACCATAACGGGGAGTTGCGTGTGCTCTGGTATAATGTAAATAATGGCATCAATATTGCCATTTCAATTTGAGCCCGAGTCAGACCCAAAGCTTCATACATGCACAAAATATTCATGCATTTCATATACAGTCATGGCCAAAAATATCGGCACCCTTGCAATTCTGTCAGAAAATGCAACCCTTCTCTCAGAAAATTGTTTCAGTTGCAAATGTTTTGGTACTCACGTTTTGGAACACATTTTTGGTACAACGCATTGGAACAACACTGAGAAGAAAAAACAAAAAAACTGAGAAGTCAATTCCACAAAGAACCCAAAAAATGCACTGGACAAAATTATTGGCACCCTTAACTTAATATTTGGTAGTACCCCCTTTGGAAAAAATAAATCAATCGCTTCCTGTAACCATGAATGAGTTTCTTACACCTCTCTAGTGGAATTTTGGACCACTCTTCTTTTGCAAACTGCTCCAGGTCATTCAGATTTGAAAGATGCCTTCTCCCAACTGCTGTTTTGAGATCTCTCCACAGGTGTTCTATGGGATTCCGATCTGGACTCATTGCTGGCCATTTCAGAACTCTCCAGCGCTTTGTTTGTAACCATTTCTGAGTGCTTTTTGAAGTGTGTTTCGGGTCATTGTCCTTCTGGAAAACCCATGACCTCTGGTGGAGACGCAGCTTTCTGACACTGGTCACTTCGTTGCGCCCCAAAATTCTTTGGTAATCATCAGATTTCATGATACCATTCACACAGTCAAGGCATCCAGTGCCAGAAGCAGCAAAGCAACCCCAAAACATCTTTGAACCTCCACCATGTTTGACTGTAGGGACTGTGTTCTTTTCTTTGAAGGCCTCATTTCTTTTTCTGTATACAGTGCCATGATGTCCTTTACCAAAAAGCTCTACTTTTGTCTCGTCTGTCCACAGTACGTTCTCCCAGAAGGATTGTGGTTTTGTCACATAAATTTTGGCAAACTCCAGTCTTGCTTTTTTATGCCTTTGTGTCAGCAGTGGTGTCCTCCTCGGTCTCCTACCATAGCGTCTCTTTTCATTCAGATGGCGACGGATAGTGCGAGCTGACACTGTTGTACCCTGTGTCTGCAGAACAGCTTGAATTTGTTTGAAAGTTAATCTGGGTTCTTTATCCACCATTCGAGCAATCCTTCGCTGTAATTTTTCATTAATTTTGCTCTTCCGTCCACATCCAGGGAGGTTAGCTACAGTGCCATGGGCTGTAAACCTCTTGATGATATTGCGCACAGTGGACACAGGAACATTAAGATCTCTGGAGATGGACTTTTAGCCTTGATATTGTCCATGTTTTTCCACAATTTTTTATTCTCAAATCCACAGACAACTCTTTACACTTCTTTCTTTTCCCCATGCTCAGTGTGACACATAACACAAAGGTTGAGCCAACTTTTCTCCATTTTAACTGGTTGCAAGTGTGATTACTATATTGCCCACACCTGTTACTTGCCACAGGTGTGTCTAAATACAAATTACAGGAGCATCACATGCTTGAAAAGCAATGACTTCTTACAATTTTGACAAGGTGCCAATAATTTTGTCCAGTCCATTTTTGAGTTCTGTGTGAAATTTGATCAAGTTTGACTTTTCTTCTCTGTTTTTTTTTTGTGTTGTTGCAGTGCAAACAAAAACAATAAGCACGTGAATACCAAAACATTTGCAATTGGAACAATTTTCTGAGAGAAGTGTTGCATTTTCTGACAGAATTGCAAGGGTGCCGATATTTTTGGCCATGGCTGTAACCATTTTAACAAATGATACTACAGTCCTCAAAGGGATTATTTCATTACAGACTGCAGATCTACAGTGATTGCAACTAACTGTATAGCACCGTTAGTTTTGTCTTGTGTAGCCAAATATCTGTCGCCAGAACTATGAGTCCATTACAAAGACTAACCATGGCTTTACTACAGTGGCCAAATCTGAATAAAACACAGTAGCGGTCAGTAATGCTGGTGTAATTTGAATGGGAGCGGGCGGTCTAACAATATACCATTCCCAACATCCATTCAGAACAGCATATCTGCGCTTTTTTCTTATTGATCCGGTACAGCCTGCACTCTGACTGTTATGCACATGCTGCACGCATGCTTTCTGCATCACGCGTTTTATTTGCGGGGTCTGTGCGCAGCATGTGCATAACGATGCACAGAGCAGGCTGTACCGGTGGTAAACATACAGTCCTCGGACAGAACAGGCAGGTTGTTGATGAGTGACAGAGCAGAATTAAGAATGGAGTAAAGTGTGGATGCGCTGTCCTCGAAGGACGTTCAACTTGGTATTATTTATATTTTGCTTAGTCTTTAATTTTAAATGACAGATATCTTATTTATTTTTCTCTGTGACACTTTTCCTAATGTGTTAACAGAAAAACGGGTAACACTTTATAATATGTTCAGTTGTAAGTTATTTATAAGTGATTAGTTAATGAGGAACTAATCATTTACAACATTTACATTTAGTCATTTTGCAGATGCTTTTATCAAGTTTTTAGTTGTTGCTTGAAGATTGATAGGGATCCAGCATTCCGGATGGGGGTGGGAAGATCATTCCACCAGCCAGGAATGGTGAATGAGAATGTTCTGGAAAGTGATTTTGAGCCTCTCTGTGATGGTACCATGAGGCATCGCTCACTAGCAGATCTCAGACTTCTGGAGAGGATGTAGATTCGTAATAGTGAGTGGAAGTAGGCGGGTGCTGAGCCTGTGGTTGTTCTATATGCAAGCATCAGTGTCTTGAACTTGATGTGAGCTGCAACTGGTAGCCAGTGCAAGGAGATAAAGAGAGGTGTAACATGGGCTCTTTTGGGCTCATTGAAGACCAGTCGTGCCGCTGCATTCTGAATCATTTGTAGAGGTTTGATTGTGTTTGATGGAAGTCCAGCCAGAAGAGCATTGCAGTAGTCCAGCCTAGAAATGACAAGGGCCTGGACAAGAAGTTGTGTAGCATGCTCTGTCAGAAAGGGCCTGATCTTTCTGATGTTGTGTAGTGCAAACCTACAAGATCAAGCAGTCTTTGCAATGTGCTCTTTGAAGGTCAACTGGTCATCAAAGATTACACCAAGATTTCTGACCGAAGTTGATAGGTAATTGTTAATGAACCTAACTGAATCGTGAAGTCATGCTGTAGAGTTGGATTAGCAGGGAAGACAAGAAGCTCAGTCTTTGCCAGGTTGAGATGTAGGTGATGTTCTTTCATCCATGCCGAGATGTCCGCCAGGCAGCCTGAGATCCGTGCAGCTACCGTTGGATCATCTGGTTGAAAAGAGAGATAGAGCTGTGTGTCATCAGCGTAGCAATGGTAGGAGAAGCCATGTGCCTGTATGATGGGACCCAGTGATGTAGTGTATGTGGAGAAGAGGAAGGGTCCAAGAACCGATCCCTGAGGAACCTCAGTGAGCAGCTGATGTGCTTTGGATACCTCCCCTCCCCAAGCCACCCTGAAAGACCTACCAGTGAGATAGGATTCAAACCAGTGAAGTGGAATCCCAGTGATGCCCAGTGATGGGAGAGCAGACAGGAGGATCTGATGATTAACAGTGTCAAAAGCGGCAGATAGATCCAGCAGAATGAGGACTGATGATTTGGAGTCTGCTTTTGCAATTCGCAGGGCTTCAGTGACTGAGAGTAGCGCAGTCTCAGTTGAATGGCCACTCCTGAAACCTGACTGTTTAGCATCCAGTTTGTTGTTCTGTGAAAGAAACAATGAGACCTGGTTGAAGATAACTCGTTCGAGTGTTTTCGCCATGAGTGGAAGGAGAGAGACAGGTCTGTAGTTTTCCATAAGAGAAGTGTTTAATGTAGGTTTTTTGAGCAGTGGGGTTACCCGAGCCTGCTTGAATGCAGTGGGGAAAATGCCTGTGAGGAGGGATGTGTTGATGATGTGTGTGAGTGCTGGTAAGAGTGTGGGAGAGATTGCTTGGAGAAGTTGTGAGGTGATTGGGTCTAGAGGACATATTGTAGGATGGCTGGAGAGGAGAAGTTTGGATACTGCTGCCTCAGTGAGGGGACAGAAGGAGAAGATGGGAGTTTTAGCAGTGGATGTAGTTGGTTGGAGGTCGTGTGTGTGTGAAGGTGAGAACTGACTACTGATTGTTCTAGTTTTGCCTGTAAAAAAAGTGGCAAAGACATCAGTTATTATAGAAGTGGTGGGAGGTGGTGGAGGGGGACAGAGGAGAGAATTAAATGTTCTGAAGAGATTACGCATGTCTGGAGTGCTGTTGATCTTGTTGTGGAAATGTGAGGATTTGGCAGTGTGGACTTCAGCAGAGAAAGATGAGAGCAAAGACTGATACCTACTCAGGTCCGACGGATCGTTTGATTTGTGCCATTTTCTCTCTGCCGCTCTGAGTTTGTTCACGAAAAACATCGGATAACCAGGGGTTAGAAGGGGTAGCCCGTGCTGGCCTGGAGGAGAGAGGACAAATGTCATCTAGACAAGAGGTTAAGGTATAGCATAGAGTGTCAGTAGCTGCATTCACATCCAGAGATGAGAAATGGGTAGGTGAGGGAAGAGAGGAGGATACTACATAGGAAAGATGGGAGGGAGAAAGGGAGCGTAGGTCTCGTCTAAAAGTAACCGGTAAGGGGGTTGATGGCACACAGGTAGCAAAATGTAATGTAAATGTAATGAAGAAATGGTCAGAGATATGTAGTGGTTATAATGTTATCTGCAGTACAATTGCGTGTGTAAATTAAATCAAGTTGGTTGCCTGATTTGTGCGTGTTAGAAGTGGTAAAGCATTTGAGATCAAATGAAGCTGGAAGTGAATGGAAGTCTGTAGCATAAGGCTTGTCTAGATAAATGTTGAAATCGCCAAAGACTAAGAGTGGAGTGCCATCCTCCATGAAAGAGGACAGCAGCCCGTCCAGCTCCTCTAGGAAGGTGGCTAGAATTTGGCCAGGGGATTTACAAAACATTCATTAGCGATTAATAAGTGATATGCTAACAATTTGTGTGTTTTGTTAATTAATTTACAAGTCAATTACAATTAATTAGTTAATGTTGAACTAATCATTTACAAAAAATGACTATGCGTTCATAGATGATTAATAAATGATATGTTAATATTTTTATCTATGTTTTGTAGATTAAGTTATAAATCATTAACAAGTGATTAGATGATGATGAACTAATCATTTAGAAAACATGACTATACATTCACAGATGATCAATATGCTAACGATTTACAAATCTGTCATAAGTTATCTTTAAAAAAATAGCATCATGAAATAATCAAACAGATCCATAATAGTTACTAGTTAATATATTACTAATCACTTATAAATCATTGAAATGTCAATATTGTACTATTATCTCAATAAACATTATAAATCATTTACAAAGCTTTCTGCATCCCCTAATCTAAAGTGTAAACTACTCAAACTACTCCTTCCGGTTACAGGTTGTGTGTGTATATATATTTACGCACACAGAACTGGAAACCATAAGGTTTGTAAATCATTTACAACTGATGAGTAGTTTACACTTTAGATTAGGGGATGCAGAAAGTGTTGTAAATGCCTTGTATACAGCTACAGATAATTTGTAACAGGTAAGAAAGATCTACAAATGATGTGTAACACATTTACAAGTGATGAGTAGTTTACACTTTAGATTAGGGGATGCAGAAAGCTTTGTAAATGATTTATAATGTTTATTGAAATAATAGTACAATGTTGACATTTCAGTGATTTATAAGTGATTAATAATATATTAACTAGTAACTATTAACCATTAAGTATCTGTCTGAGTATTTCATGATGCTATTTTTTAAACTTATGAAATATTTGTAAATCGTTAGCATATTACTTAATCATTTGTGAATGTATAGTCATGTTTTGTAAATGATTAGTTCATCATCATCTAATCACTTGTAAATGATTTATAACTTAATCTACAAAACATAGATAAAAATATTAACATATCATTTATTAATCATCTATAAACACATAGTTATGTTTTGTAAATGATTAGTTCATCATTTACTTGTAAATGAATTAAAAAACATACACAAATTGTTAGCATATCACCTATTAATTGCTTGTGAATGTTTTGTAAATGATTAGTTCATCCTTAACTAATCACTTATAAATGACTTACAACTGAACGTTATTATAAAGTTACCGAAAAATGTCAAACGAATTTAGTATTTTGACAAGAAAAATAAAAATAGCTAATTGGCTATTTTTGTACAACCTTATTTTTTTCTCTCTGTGACACTTGTTCCTATTGTGTTGTAAATGTTAAACGAATTATATCCTGAGAAAACAAATAAAAATAATAAATTTTTTTGCACATTTTTATTTTCTCTGTGACACTTTTTTCCTACTGTGTTGCAGAAAATGTTAAACAAATTTTGTGTCTTAAGATAATTCATATAAATTCAAGTCAAAGTCAATAAATTCAAGACTCTTGACAAGACGAATAAAATAAATACAATTTTGTGCAGAATACACTTTTATTTGTTTGCCTATCTCTCTTTCTTTCAGTAGTGGAAATTTAAATGTGAGATTCTGAAAACGAGATCTAAATTTAGCGGGAACGGTCGGGTCGGGAAGAAAGTTATTCTAAGCAGACAGTGGGTGAACAAAGAGTGAATATATAGCGGGAGCAGGTGGGTGTGGAATATAACCTTGCGGGAGTGGGTGGGAGCTGGACTAAAAAAACAGTCAAGTCAAGTCAAGTCACCGTTATAAATATTTATAGCACTTTTAACAATACAGATTGTGTCAAATCACTTTACAGTATCAAATAGGAAAATAGTGTGTCAATAATGTAAAATGACAAGTTTAAACACTCAATTTTCAGTTAAAGGCATTTCATTATTGAATTCAGTGATGTCATGGTCCAGCTCAGTTCAGTTTAAATAGTATCTGGGCAATCAAGTCGACGATGTCGCTGGAAGTTAAGTGTCCCCAACTAAGCAAGCCAGAGGTGACAGCGGCAAGGAACCAAAACTCCATCGGTGACAGAATGGAGAAAACCTTGGGAACCTTGGGAGAAACCAGGCTCAGTCGGGGGGCCAGTTCTCCTCTGGCTAGATGAACCAGCAGTTCAATTCCAACTGCTGCAAAGTCAGATTGTGTAAAGGACTCATCTGGTTCCTGTGGTTTTGTCCCCGATGGCCGTCTAGGTGACGAGATCTTCACTGGCGATCTGTCTCTGGGGCGCATCTAGGTGTCCTGGTCTCTGCTGACATTCAGGGCTGTAGACGTCATCTCTAGGTACTGATCCACCATCTGGTCTGGATACGGACTGGATCGGGGTGACTGCAGTGACCATCTGATCTGGATACAGACTGGATCTGGTGGCTACGGTGACCTTGGAATAAGAAAGAAACAGAGTAATATTAGCGTAGATGCCATTCTTCTAACGATGTAACAAGTACATCGTGTGTTATGGGAAGTGTTCCCTACTCCGGTTGACCTAATTAATGCAGCCTAACAATCCTTTAACGGATTTGAATATTAGATGTGTATTAGTGTGTTATGTGTAAGTCAGATTAAAGAGATGGGTCTTTAATCTAGATTTAAACTGACAGAGTGTGTCTGCCTCCCGAACAGTGTCAAGTAGATTGTTCCAGAGATTGGGCGCTAAATAGGAAAAGGATCTGACCCCCGCAGTTGATTTTGATATTCTAGGTATTATCAAATAGCCAGAGTTTTGAGAACGCAGCGCACGTGAAGGACTATAATGCAATAAGAGCTCGCTCAAGTACTGAGGAGCTAAACCATTCAGGGCTTCATAAGTAATCAGCAAGATTTTAAAATCTATACGATGTTTAATAGGGAGCCAGTGGAGTGTTGACAGAACTGGGCTAATGTGGTCATACTTCCTGGTTCTAGTAAGAACTCTAGCTGCTGCATTTTGGCTGCATTTGACATTGAGAGCATAGGTAGCAATTCAGATATATTTTTGAGACGGAAAAATGCAGTTTTACAAATGCTAGAAACATGACTTTCAAAGGAAAGATTGCTATCAAATAGCACACCTAGGTTTCTAACTAATGACGAAGAACTGACAGAGCAGCCATCAAGTGTTAGACAATGTTCTAGGTTATTACATGTGGTGGTTTTAGGTCCGATAATTAACACCTCTGTTTTTTCAGAATTTAGCAGTAAGAAATTACTCATCATCCAGTTTTAAATATCGACTATGCATTCCATTAGTTTCTCAATTTGATGTGTTTTACCAGGCCACAAAGAAATATAGAGCTGAGTATCATCAGCATAACAGTGAAAGCTAACACCGTGTTTCCTGATGATATTTCCCAAGGGTAACATGTAAAGCGTGAAAAGTAATGGCCCTAGTATTGAGCCTTGAGGTACTCCATACTGCACTTGTGATCAATATGATACCTCTTCATTCACTGCTATAAATTGATGGGGGTCAGATACGTACGATTTGAACCATGCTAATGTTAATGCTAATAAAGTTTTCTACTATATTCAAGAGAATGTTGTGGTTGATAGTGTCAAACGTGGCACTAAGATCCAGTAGCACTAATAGAGAGATGATAAGAGCAGGTCATTTGTAACTCTAATGAGAGCAGTCTCAGTACTATGAAACGGTCTAAATCCTGACTGGAAATTCTCACAGATACCATTTTTCTCTAAGAAGGTATATAATTGTGAGGATACTGTAACGAGTCCACTGGAGGCGAGCAAGTAAGAACCCAAGTGCAGCTTTTATTAAACAAAAGTAATATCCAAAATACAAACAAATAAAGACTTGACTTGGCTTGGCTTGGCTTGGGATGAACAGACGTGACAAACAAAACCAAGAACTCACCAAGAGAGTTTACAGGGACATTCAATACTCGACAAGAGACAAATACAACATGAGGGCTTCTTATACCAAACAATAAGGGTCACATGACACAAACCTACCAATGGGAAACAAGGCACATGACTAAAGCAACCAATCACAACATGACACACCGACAAGAGTAGTACATGACCTGATCACATGAGGGGCAAGGAACACATGGCAGAAACAGAAAACAAGGCAAGATATCAAAATAAAAAGACCAGAAAACCTAAACAAGAAACAAAACCCAAACCCTATGTTACCCAGGCGCCCTAACGTAACACCCAAAACCCACAACAAAACCCAAAATGTACAGGAGGGTGGTGGAGCGGATGTGGAACTGGGGGAGGGATGGAGGGCCAGGCCCATGCAGGGGAACAGGACCTGGATCATGGCATGGCAGAGGACCATGACTGTGGAGCAATGGTGGACCTGGACCATGGGGCAATGGCAGACCTGGACAGTAGAGCCATGGTGGACCTGGGCCATGAAGCAGAGGCAGGTCTGTACTGTGGAGCAGTGGTGGGCCTGGACCATGGAGCAATGGCGGGTCTAGGCTGTGAAGCAATGGCAGACTGTGGAACAATGGAGGACCAGGGCCGTGGAGTAGTGGCAGACTGTGGATCAGTGGAAGACCTGGGCCATGGAACAGTGGCAGACTGTAGAACATTGGAGAGCCAGGGCCATGGAACAGTGGCAGACTGTGGAACATTGGAGGACCAGGGCCATGGAACAGTGACAGACTGTGGAACAGTGTAGGACCTGAGCCATGGATCAGATCCACAGGAGCATGGAGCCATGGCGGAGATGGCAGAGAAGATATACATGGCTGTGCAGGTAGAGCAGGGAGCCATGGTGGAGCAGGCAGAGCAGGACGGCCAGGTTGTGAAGGCAGAGCAGGAAGCCATGGCGGAGCAGGGAGGCAGGATGGTGCCCGCAGAGCAGGAATCCATGGTGGGCCAGAGACATAGATAAACCACCTGACTGTGACAGGACAGGCAGAGAGTTCTTGAGCAGTTTCCATAGCTGCAACATGAGAGGCAGAATGTTCATAAATGGTCTCTTTGGTCGTGACAGGGCAGACTATGAGTTCATGAATGGCCTCCTTGGCTGTAACAGGACAGACAGTGAGTTCATGAGGGGCCTCCATGGCCGTGACAAGGCAGACAGTGGATTCATGAACGGCCTCCATGGCTGTGACAGGACAGACAGTGAGTTCATGAGCGGCCTCCATGGCTGTGACAGGACAGACAGTGAGTTCATGAGTAGCCTTCTTGGCTGTAACATGGCAAGCGGGGAGTTCATGAACAGCCTCCTTGGCTGTAACAGGGCAGACAGTGAGTTCAAGAGCGGGCGCTACCACCTCAGGAGGTTCTGCAACAGAAACCACCACCTCTGGAAGTTCTGCAGCAGACGGCGCCACCTCTGGAGGTTCTGCAGTGGTCGCCGCCACCTCTGGAGGCACTGGAGTGGATTCATGGACAGGAGAGGCCTCTGAGGCAGATTCGTGGACAGGAGAGGCTTCAGGAGCAAATTCATGGACAGGAGAGGCCTCTGAGGGTGATTCGTGGACAGAAGAGACCTCTGGAACAGACTCGTGGACAAGAGAGGCCTCTGAAGCGCAGTGTGCAGCCCACACACTCAAAATGGCGACTGCCATTACGGGCAGTGCAGCAGACAGTGGGATGCCTGCTGGGCTTGTGAGTGTAGAAACCACTGGGATGTCAGCCGCTTGCACTGACATCAGTGGTGGGTCCATCACACTAGCAATCAGTCTTTTAAGTCCTGGCCCAAGCTCTGCATCTGCAGGAGCTTGGGTACTATGGCCTCCCAAAAAAAATCTTTAGGGAAAATTTTGGTGACAGCCGTGACATGGCGTAGAGTCAGGCATGGCGGCCATCTTGGCTGGGGAAATCAGTCGTGGCAGCCATCTTGCGATGAGGCTCAGGCATGGTGGCCTTCTTGGCCGAGGAACCAGGTATGGCGGCCATCTTGTGATGAGGCTCATGCGTGGTGGCCATCTTGGCTGGGGAATCAGGCGTGGCAGCCATCTTGTGAGCAGGCCCTGGCTTGGGAGACATGACGTGAACAGGCCCTGGGTTAGCAGACATGACATGAGCAGGCTCTGGCGTAGCAGAGATGACATGAGCAGGCCTTGGCGTGACAGACATGACATTAGCAGGCTCTGGAGTAGCAGAAATGACATTAGCAGGCTTCGGTGTAGCAGACATGACGTTAGCAGGCTTTGGAGATGCAGACATGACGTTAGCAGACTCTGGCTTTGCAGACATGACGTGATCAGGCTTTGACTTAGTAGACATGACATGAGTAGACTTTGATTTCACTGGCATGACGTGAGCAGGCCCTGGAGTAGCAGGCATGGCGTGAGCAGGCTGTGGCTTGGCAGAAATGATGTGAAGAGGCCTTGGCATAGCGGACATGACGTGACCAGGTGCTGGAGTAGCTAGCTTAGCAGGCATGACGTGAACAGGCGCTGGCTTGGCAGGCATGACGTGGGTAGACTTTGGCTTGGCAGACATGACGTGATCAACTCCAGACATGACAGTGGGGTCATGGAAATGTCCTTGTGTGGTGGGTACTGTAGGAGTCAGGGATTAAAGTTCTCCGTCGCTACGACGGATTTCCGTTAATTGCAGTGAGTCTACGACGGATTTCCGTCAAAATGTACCTACAAGCCACTTTTGTGTTCTTCTGTGCCACCTCTGTAGTACAAATTATTTTTTTATTAATACTAAATTCATATAATTGGTAACTTATTTGTCTTATTCTACTTCTTATTATATTTTTTTAAATAGAAATTTTAAAAAGCTTATAAACATAAATTTTTGAATTTGGCAGATGAAAATGATGCCATTGCATAAAAGAAAATGCCCCTGTAAGTCACTTTAAGGAGTCAAATGTCACCTTGTATTAGGAAGGCTAATTTTTGATTAGAATTTTTGATTATTGATCAGAAGGTGCTCCTAATTAAATTAGGAGGACAAAGCTCCTAAAAAGAAAAGTAAGCATAGAGCCATGTGTAACATATTAGATCCATGCATGAGGTCTTAAAGAGACAGCAGCCTAAATAAACCTGCTGCTTTCTTTCATTATACAGTGAAGACTATCCAGTGTTATTTTACAGTTGAATAGATTATAGTTAGACCTAACTGAAAAAAATTTAAGTACTGATAATTTAATTTGTATCTTATTATTTTTGTTTGTGCTATTGATTGTTATTAATTTATTTGTTCTTATTTTATTATTTACTAAATTATTCAAAGACATACTTGTCTTTTTTAGTTAAAATAAATTCAATTCTGAGTGCAGGTGATTCTAGGGTGGGGAGGGGACGTGGTCCATGGGAAATAGTCCTGCCACAGCAGCTGGAATAAATCCTAGAGGAAACACTGCATACATTTAATAAAATTAGAAAAATGCATTTACAAAGGTAAAAAGAAAAAGCCCCTGTAAATCACTTTGAGTCAAATGTCACCTCGTATTAAGAAGGCTAATTTTTGATCAGAATTTTTTATTATTGATTAGAAGGTGCTCCTAAATTTTTAAAATTATAAAGCGCTCCTAATTACAAGAAGAAAAACACGGCTCTTAAACTGGGTGTGTGACAGGTATGGCTGTGGAATGGGGTTTGGCCGAGGAAAAATTTTCAGTCAAAAGATTTTTTTTTGCTTTAATCCCTGAGGAGTGCAGGGTTCCTCATCCGCAATCCCCACAGTAAATGAGGAACCACTCAACCGAAGCGCAAAGTCTATGTATTGAGCCAAAATCCAGTGAGGGGTATGGCGAAGCATTAAATGAGAAATATTTTTGTTTAAACCAAAACGAAAAATGTCCTTGAGTGCTACATCATTAAAGTCCACCAAACAGCACAGTCCACAAAAGTCCTCCACAAACTCCTCAACGGAGCGGTCACCTTGATGCAGTCCAAGTAGGGAAACTGCTGGGTTCATGGTAGCGGTCGAGTATTCTGTAATGAGTCCACTGGAGGCGAGCAAGTGAGAACCCAAGTGCAGCTTTTATTAAACAAAATGATCACATGAGGGGCAAGAAACACATGGCAGAAACATGAAACAAGGCAAGATATCAAAATAAAAGACCAGAAAACCTAAACAAGAAACAAAACCCAAACCCCACGTTACAGATACTATCTTTGACAAAAAAGGGAGATTTGAGATTGGTCTGTAATTAACTAGATCTTTGGGGTAAAGTTGTGGTTTTTTAATGAGAGGCTTGATAACAGCCAGTTTGAAGGTTTTGGGGAAATATCCTAATGACAACGAATTAATAATAGCCAAAATAGAATCCATGACTTCTGAAAGCACCTCTTTTAGTAGTTTAGATGGAATAGGGTCTAACATACATGTTGTTGGTTTAGATGATTTAAGTTTATTTAACAAGATTATTCTATACAATTCTTCCTCTCCTATAGTAGAGAATGAGTGGAATTGTTCCTCAGGGGATCTATAGTGCACTATCTGATGCGATACTGTAGCTGACAGCTGTATGGTTACAATTTTATCTCTAATAGTATCGATCTTGGAAATAAAATACTTAATAAAGTCATTACTGCTGTGCTCTTGGGAAATGTCAACACCTGTTAATGCTTTATTTTTCGTTAATTTAGCCACTGTATTGAATAAATACCTAGGGTTATGTTTGTTTTCTTCTAAAAGAGATAACATTAAAAACGATATAGCAGTTTTTAATGTTTTTCTGTAGGACAGGGTTATTTTCCCGCCAAGCAATACGAAATACTTCTAGTTTTGTTTTCCTCCAGCTGCGCTCGATTTTCCGGGCTGCTCTCTTTAGGGCGTGAGTGTGCTCATTATACCACGGTGTTGGACTCTTTTCCTTAATCTTCCTTAAGCATAAAGGAGCAACTGTATCTAAAGTGCTAGAAAAGAGAGAGTCCATAGTAGTGCTGTCAAAAATACCGACTTCGGTACAATTCGGTACTGTAATTTTAAAAACGTCCATTTCTGATAGACACGGCTTTCAAACGCTCCCATGTGCTTTTTGTAAGCGCTCAGTGAAGAGCGTGAAGCGATGATCACTGTAGCCAATCACAGTCATATTTGTTGAGTGCGTGAACACTATGGCCAATCAGCTGTTTAAGAATCCGCTCAACAGCGCTTAAATGTTAGCGGGAAATGGACGTTTTTAAAATTACAGTACCGAATGGTACCGAAGTTGGTATTTTTGACAACACTAGTCCATAGTATCTGTTACATCATCAAGTTGTTCTGAGCTATTGGATATGCTGAGGAATTGAGATAAATCAGGAAGATTACTTACAAAGCAGTCTCCAAACTTGTCCAGTTGTCTATGAAACCTATGTTATTCTGCGGGCACCACAGACATCCAGCCATTGAGTGACGACAGTCTGCCATGCATCTCGTCACTCCGGTAAGCAGGGAGGGGACCAGTGCATATTACAGTGTCTGACATCGTACTTGCAAGTTCACACACCTCTTTAACATTATTTTTAGTGATCGCCAACTGGCGAAGTTGAACATCATTTGTGCCGACGTGAATAACAATCTTACTGAATTTACATTTAGCATTAGCCAGCACTTTTAAATTTGCCAAGATGTCAGGCGCTCTGGCTCCCGGTAAACATTGGACTATGGTGGCTGGTGTCTCTATTTTCACGTTCCGTACAATAGAATCGCCAATAACTAGAGCACTTTCATCAGGTTTCTCAGTGGGTGCGTCACTGAGTGGGGAGAACCTGTTTGATGTTTTGATTGGAATGGCAGAGCGATGTTTTGACCCACGACTATGCCGCCTCACAGTCACCCAGTCGCCCTACTGCACGGGCACTAATTCCGGAGCCGAACAATGTACATAATTTGCTGAACTAGTCGCATCCAAAGCCATGTCTACAGCCCTCACATTCTTACTGTCCTCAATTAAAGTTTGGATGCATGTCTCTAATTCTAAAACCTTCTCTGTCAGCCTAGCTATTTCCCTGCATTTATCACATGTGAATCCCTGGTCACCGACAGAGAGATAAACTGTACATGTGGCATGCAGTGCAGGTGAGGAGAAGCCATTACTCACCGTGATTGTAGAAAATTCTGACTCACCACGGCTGTTGATAGATTCGTGAAAACGGAGTGAGAGAGAAAAAGAATCAGAGCGAGACAGAGAAAAGAAGTGGTAGGAAATGTGAATGGAGATGCGACTGACAAGCTAATAGGCTAACGGAATGCAGACGCGCAGCGCTCGCAGTTCAGATTAAAAGATTAAAGACGGATGATCTCAAATTAGTTGCGGGTGATCAAATCAGAAATATAATGACAAATTAAATTACACTTTTGCTATTTAAATAACAGAGAGTGATAGTAAGAGAGATATCAACAGATAAACAAAGCTACACGGAGCTACAAATGAACTCTGCAGCACGGAAAACAGGATCACTTTATTATTTTAAAACTGGTAAAACATTGATGCTTTTGGATTTAAATCTTTAACAAACGGCTGCTTGTTAGTTTTGTGATCTCGCGAGTTCCAGTGATTTCAGTCCCGCGCAGACCTCTACCTGTGATCTACAAGTGAACGACGCCTCGTGGTACCATCACAGAGAGGCACAAAATCACTTTCCAGGACCTTTTCATTCACTGTTCCTGGCTGGTGGAATGATCTTCCCACCCCCATCTGGAATGCTGAATGCCTGACAGTTTTCAAGCGACAGCTGAAAACTCATCTCTTTCATCAACATTTGACTTCATCCTAAAAAAAAAATTATTTGCTTTCTCGCTTTCTTTCTTTAATTTCCTATCTTGTACTAATCTGAACAATGCCTGAAGCTCTGAAACTTTGTATTACGAGCACTTCCTGTGTTTATTTGCCTCTTTATGATGAATCACTTGTATTCCTCAATTGTAAGTAGCTTTAGATAAAAGCGTCTGCTAAATGAATAAATGTAAATGTAAAGTTTGTAGGTGTTTGACAGACAAGTATGAATTAACATTTAGCCAGCTGGCTAGCGGAGCCAAACAGTGTTGCCCTTTGTTTACGTCCTTGCTTCAACATAAAAATAAGGATAGAAACTATTAATGGAAAACACATCAACAAAAAATAAAACACTTACAGGTTGTGGCCCATAAACAACAGCTTCTGCTTTTAAAGTGGGAACTGCTCCATCTTTCAGTACAAGCTTTTGGGCGAATCCAGCATTCTAAGAAATAATGCTACCTATCAGATCATGCTACCAACACAGTATTTTTAATTTTGTAAGGTTAGGTTTCGGGTTGGGGTTGGGGTAGGTGTAGGCGTTAATAAAGACTCAAACCATATTAATATCATGCTGGAAGCACAATCTGATAGGTAGCATTTTTCACTGTCGAGAAGAAGCTGTCCACTGAAAATGCGCAACACTATATTGGGATTTTCAGGAACCGAGTTAAACATGAACTTTAACCATTGTTCCTAAGTCCAGCATCCCAAGGCCGAACAAAGAGGCCCTGCAATCAATGTGAAAATTACAGCATTTTGACAGCATAACAACAACACTCTCCTACAACAACTCTTCCTCTTCTCTAAAACAGCCCAACATGGCCCCCCTCCTTTGTTTCATGTTCCCGAGGGCGGGGTTTATGTAAATGTTAGGCTGTGTGATGTCACAAACCCAGGAAGAAGCTCGTTATAGCCCCTACCAGCCGTTTGTTAGGCCTTAAAAAGCGTAAAATTCTGCAAAAGAAAATATCTCCCTTTGCATTGAACTTTGTGCATCTTAACTTTGCAGAGGTTGTTTATGCTCAAACAGCAATATTACACACTAACTAAAGTTAAAAAAGTGAAATCATAATCAAGGACCCCTTTAAGGAAAAATGCACAGTTTTCTTGTTTTAATCATTAATCTAACAAAATGTAGCTATATATATATATATAGAGAGAGAGAGAGAGAGAGAGAGAGAGAATTTTGATTCTGAAGAAAATTATCTTGTTTTAACCATCTTTAGATGATTTTACTAAATAACAAGTCAAAATATTGATCAAGAAAATGACCTTTGTTCAGTATCGGTGTTGTCATTTTTGTAAAATCCAGACCATCCCTTACGAAAATTAACCATGGTTTTACTACAAATAAAACAAAACCAAAAAACATGGTTACTATAGTGAAACCATAGTAAATCCAAATTAACCATGGTTTTGCTACAGTACCCAAAATTTAACCATGGTTTTTGTAATAAAACAGTAGTTATACAAATGGTAATTTTAATATAATAAAACCATGGTTCATTTTCAATGTAGCCAATCAAACTCATCATATTCAGGTATGATCAACAAATACGAAGTGTGGCAAGATGCACCGGTGATGTGATTCAAGAACAGAAAGAGACTGAAGAAAAAATAACAAAGCACTCTAAGGAGATGGAGAGTCTGCAGGAGGCCGTGACCAAGCTTGAAGAGGAGCTGAGAAAACATAACAGAAATATGAAGGAATTAGAGAGAAAAATTGAAGACAAAAACTGCGAGCTACAGGATCACGTCACAAATTCGAGCAAAAAATGTTTCAGTATCCTGAGGTTCTTGCAGCCATTTTTTGCTGTCATTCAAGATGCTAAAACCGCCCCTGCAATTGCTGCTAAAACTCAATCTCTCAATGCCGACCTGTCCCATCTCAACTCTGAGAAGAGCAGTCTGCAAAGCAAAGAGTGGACGATTCAAGTCAGACTGACTGATCTTCAGCTGAAGTTGGCCACTTCCAAAATACAGCTAGGTGAGAGTCCTTATACGCTCTTGAATCATTAATACAAACATCATCCTGTTTATATGTTCACCACTAAATGGTCTGAAGGTGCACATTGATCTCTCTGATTCTGTATGTTGTTTGTCCAGGTACGATTCCCAGCCCCGTCCACCTTAAAGACGTCCAGCAGTGTCTTTCTCAAATCCAGCAAATTCTGCTTCAGCTTAAAATGTTCTGGGAGAAAGTAGGAACTCTGCTGGACACACTGAAAGAGAAGACCTTTGTCGGGGAGGATCTCATTGAGGACCTGGATGAGCTGAAGGAGGAGTTTCTGACCTCCACTAAAACAGCGGCAAAGGTAACGTAGACATTGAGCAAATGATTCTGTAGAAGCGGATTAATCACTTCATTAATATTCTCAGAGTTGAGAGTGTCTCTATACAGCTTCAAGACCAATATAGTTTCCATAATGCACTCTGATGAATAGAGCATGACTGATGTACACTTAATGACTCTTTGGCTAGAATCCAAAGCAGAGAGAACTGCAAATACCAAAAAAGCAAACAAACAAAATATGTATCACTGAGTTGGATGAGGACATTTTGCGCTTCATGAGTCCATATGAATGATTATACACAGCCCGGCTTGGATAGGAGTGAACAATGATAGATAAATAAATTTGTGAATAAATGTTGCTTTTTACTACCAAGACGCTGTTTTTTGAGCGTAATTTGTTCCATAACGGATACAAACAATAACTCTCCCCGAAGAAATGAGACGTAAACAAGGAATTGCCATCCATATTACAACGTTATTGTTTTGTTGGACTAAAAGTGCTCTATGGGATGTTGTTCAGTGGATCCTTACCTTTCAAACTAAACCGGGATTTACAGCAGTGGATGTGTTTGTGACTCGTTATTACGGCAAATCTGGTATGTACTGCGTTTTATTATGTATGTTTTGATGTGTACTGCTTACACAAATTTAGCAAATACATTCCTTATAAGCTTTCGACTGATAAACAGCGATCTATCGTCGATGCTTGAGGCTTAGACCTTTATAGTGATATATAGTTTGTCAAGATTAATTTTGTCTCATTTCATTTAATCTATTCGTAAACACTGACACGTGCAAACAAAGAGCGTTCAGTGCGCCGGCGTCCTGGTGTGGGTTAACAGGTTAATCATTATGGACAGATATGAAAAAAATAAAAAGTATTTATTAATGAAAATACAAATTTAAAGTGTGTATAACAAAAAAGTGATGTAATTATTATTATTATTATTATTATTATATTTTTCAAGATAAAGCAAGTATATGTGTCAGAATTATTCATGTGACATCTTCAGAGTATTTACAGTGTCACGCTATGTCTTGCTGGAAGTACACAGGAGGCACGAGGAAACGTTTAACAGTCTTTAATCAAAGAAGCACTGGGAATAATCACAACAGGAGCTTGAGCAACACACG
This sequence comes from Spinibarbus caldwelli, assembly GCA_039654775.1. Lineage (NCBI taxonomy): Eukaryota > Metazoa > Chordata > Actinopteri > Cypriniformes > Cyprinidae > Spinibarbus > Spinibarbus caldwelli. Next base: position 1,283,871 of record CM077262.1, on the reverse strand, counting down.
TAGCAAACAAGTAGACCCGACAAATAATAACTGAACAGACTGGTGCTTATAAACACAGGATAATAAGGGACAGACAGGTGCGGGGAATCAACTAATAATCAAACTAAACAAGGACAGGCACAAAACCAAATAAGGCAAAACAGGAACTGAAACACATGACTAAACAAGTCCAATCCTGACATACAGCAGTGGCCACATTTTCATTCACTCCTTCCCCATCAAGTGAACTGTGACTTTCACTATGTAGGGAAATTTGGGACATCATGACTTTGTCAATGTATTTTAGTAAATGTGTTGGATTAATCTTTTGTGGCTTTAATCTTTCAGTACTGGCAGAGATTTGGTGAATGCTGTCAGAGAGCACAAGGCATCTTCAGCATTCAGTCTAAAGATGCATATAAGTTCCTGGAGATGAATCCTTCCTCACTTTCGGAGGCTGAATGGGAAAAGCAGCGCAAGTCTGTCATGGAGAGGCTGAATCAGATCAGCCCACAAGGGTCGTCCAGAGCCGCCATCACTGAGTGACACACAGATCTGATTAATGAATTAACTAATTAATTGCATACATTTAATGCATACAGATTCTCTTTGTCATTTTTGTAATGCTTTGTAATATCTTTACTGCTGATGTACAAGTTCAGTTGCAATTCAACATGAATATTCATAAATGTGATGATAGGGGTAAGCTATCCATTATCCATTAATTTTACGGATATTTCCATTCATTCTAAAACACAAGGCACTGAAGTGCAAAATTTTAAATACACCTGTAAAAAAAAAAAAAAAAAAAACAGTACAGAAAATTCGGTAACACTTTATTTTAAAGGGGTCATCGGATGCAAAATTCACTTTACAAGTTGTTTGAACAAAAATGTGTATTGAAAGTGTGTGTACACATCCATCCTATAATGATAAAAATTCACCCAGTGTTTTTTTTTTTTTTTTTACATCCCTATTTTAAAATCCCCTTTCTCAAATCATGCTCTTTTTTATTATTATTATTATTATTTATTTACTTTTTTTTATTATTAATGCTTGAACAGACAGAACAAGAAGAACATAGCCAAGGAATCACATACAAATCCATAAAATAATGACCAATAGTTATAAATTAAACATAAATGACAAACACAAACGCATACACATTAATAATAAAATAAAACTTGTTACAAAAAAAATACTAAATAAAACTATCAGGTGTGAATGACATTACAATGACATTGCAAAGATATACAAACAATCATACATAAGGAAAGCATCTAAATACAAGGATTTTCTTTAAATACCTCTGTATAATATTTCAGGAATCTTAGGGGTTTTTTTTATTCTTTATAAGATGAAGAGATTTTAGAAGTGAGTTTAATTCAATTTTAAAAAGGGGATAGGATGGGTAACTATTTGCAAATTTTTGTTTGTGAATGAAAAATTTACCATATAAAACAAAAAAAATTAATAGTATGTTCCAGGGGTTTATTTTTAGTATTATCATAATAAAAAATAATGTCTTTTAAACTAAAAGAATGTACAACATAGGCAGAATCAAATATATGAGAACCTAGGTCAGACCAAAATTGCTTAGATATAGGGCATTCAAAAACAGATGTACTAATGTCTCCTCCGCTTGTTTGCAAAAATAACATGAGCTGTCAATGTCCAAATATTTAGAAATATTACAATTACAGGATATATTTTATGTAAAATTTTAAAATGTGTTTCCTTTGCCTTATTAGAAATACAATATTTCGCAGGTAAAAGCCAGGATCTTTTCCAGTCTATATCATCATCCAAGGACCTCCAGTAGAACTTTCCTCTTGAAGAAATTTTCCTTTTAAACTGAAAAATTTGGCGTACATGCCTATTATTACATTTCTTATCTAACAGATCAACACCTTCCAACAGCAAAGTAGAGTGAGTAACAACTGAACTCCTTGGATTAAATAAAGAGTGACTTTTAACAAGGTGAATTAAACCAGGTGAAATTGCTTTAACCATTTTATTAAATTCTTTTGGAGGAGTCGGGAAACTATGGTATCTAATAAATTGCTCATAAGAGAGAATATTTCCTGAGTCATCAAATAAGCAAAGGATACAATTAATATTATTTTGAAACCACTTGGGAAAAAAGATAATGATTTATTTCTGATGGTAATATCCCTGTTATTCCATAAACATGTTCTATGGGGTGAAAAACTGTGAACATAGCAAAGCTTCCAAGCAAGGAGACACTGCTGATGAAATTTGGACCAAGCTATAGGTAGCTTAGAAGGAAGATTTTCTACATTTAAAAATGAAGGAAAGACTACCAATTTTATCAAAAATATGAAAAAAATTTTAACCACAGTATGTTACAGACCTTTCATTAAGACCCTAAAGAATCATATCAACTTCTGTAAAATGGGCATCCGATGACCCCTTTAAGGTGTCCATGATACAGAGTAATTACCCAATTAGGTACTTGGTAATAGACATTGTACTTACATGAAATAAAATGTTCTTACCATTTAACTAAGTAATGTAACAACCTGTACTTACAGTTTGTAACTATGTTCATGTAATATGCAGCTACTGTTACACATATGTAACAGGCCAAGTTTGTTACACAGCTACTTATGTAACCAAAAGATCTTGTTACATACGTGTTGCAGACTTGATACAAGGCAATTATAAATGTAAGTACATCTTACACAATGTAACGAGTACTTTAATATGTTACTATTTTGCGGAAAAGCCTGAATTTACACATGGTTATTTTATATGTATCATTTTGAATAAACTCACTTGTACACAGCTTAAATACATGTAGTGATTTTCTAATTACATTAAAATTACAGATTATTACACAGGGATAAGCTTCTTAAAATAAAGTGAATCAAGGCTGTACTTAAGTGTGCTTCATGTGTATCTACATGCCTTTTCCAGCTGAACCTTAGTTTGAATTAACTCACCTGTACACAACCTAAATACGTGTACACTCAAAAAAGTGCTGGGTTGTTTCTGTAAACACGTTGTTGGGTTGACTATGGTGGGTCAAAATTCTGGGTTGTTTGAGGTACTGTAAACACACTGTTGGATTGCTCATGCTGGGTCATATGAGTTGTAAGGAGTTCATTCTCAGATAAACCCATGGTTGGGTTAATTTGACCCAGCAACTGGTTTATTATTCTTTGCCAAACTTGATTTCTTCACTTCTGACACGACTCGAGGAGCACGCTGGCAGTACTTTATGGTAAGTTAATATGAATATTTACCTATTAAAAAAAATAATTGTGATAGCAGCATGCTCATTTCACTGTTCAAATGATCTTTGATATGGAAGTGTGGGTGTTTCTTTATTCTGTGAAACAATCTAGGCTATCGGTTATACTTTTTTGATAAAAATGCCTCATAGTTATGGTTTGAAACGATATCGGTATCCTTTCGAAATATGTATTCTAAATTGTATTTTCATCACGTAAATATATCGTATTCATCAGGGATTAATTGAGAATTTTAATGGCGGAAACGCGTTTTGTACGAAATCAGAACTCCATATAGCCCCTCACACGCAAAATCAGGTGGGAAAGCCTGTAATATACGCTAGTAGTGAGTTGTGCGCCGCACGGAAAGTCTGCTGCCATAATTTAGGAATTCTTGTCAGAAGAAGAAACGTAAGGGGGTAACGTAAGTTCAAATACAGTCTTTGGCTAATGTTTCTGTCAAAACAGAAAAGAAATAACTTTAGAGAGCTTTGTTCTGGAGTATTAAGTCGTACATTCACAGATAAACAGCTGGTTGGGTTATTTTGACCTAGGAACTGGTTTATTCATTTTTCATTCTTTGGCGAACTTACTGAATTCACTTCTGACACGAGGAGCATGCTAAATTACTCACAGCAGGTAGTATTTTATGGTAGTTATGAATATTTACCGATATTTTTAATAAGTTGTGGTAAACAAATTTCACTGTTTAAAATATGTTACAATATTTGATATGGGAGTATGGGGACTTAGTGTTTGCTTAGTCTGTGAAACATTATATAGCCAAGGCTAGCTGGTTATGTTTTTTTTTTTTGGACAAAATCTCATCGTTATATTGTTTGAAACCCAGCTATATCTGTAGCCTTTAGAAATGTGTAGTTCAAATTGTAGCTTATCTTATTCATCAGTGATTCATTCCGTATTAAAAGGGGGAAAACACATTTCGAATGAATCTGAATGTCATATGTCCCTTATTTGAGCCCTCACATGTGGCGATACAATCAGTGGTAATCAGGGATACCTGTTTGAATGTCTAATAATCAATCAAATGAACATCTCTTAGTATTGTGTTCTTGAGTCTTTCCTAACAAGTGCTTACTGCAAGCACATATTTCTTTAAACAGTATTGTTCTAGTTACTTTTTTTCCTTTCTGTTTTCAAAACTTATCAGATATCACAAGATTTCAAGCAACTTCATCCTGAAACAGCGACAAAACTCTTTGAAAACTGGGCTACTGTCAGTGACCGAATTCTTGTTTATGCCCAGCAAAAGGAAAATAAATACACTTAGTAATGGGTGATGCCAGGTAAGCTATTTCGTATAATGTTATGTCATGATTTTGTTTTTGTATTTCACACTTTTCCAACATGTACCAACTGGTAAATACAACTTTGTTTACCTTATTATTGAAAAAATTGTTGCTAACATTGCACTGCACTGTAGTTCACCTACAGTACCTGAAGTGTTTGAGCCTAGCACTAAATGGTCCTCATTAATTTAGAAATGTGGGCATTAATAGTCAGTAATTTTACCATGATAAATAAGCTGAAATATCTCTTACTTGTATCACATCCTTTTGAAATCAGGCAATCCAGTGAACAGCAGTTATAAGATTTTTATTTTTATAAAAGACTATTGAATCAACACTCACGGTTACCAATGAACACCAGGGCAGAAAAATATGAAAAACATATTCAGAAAAACAATTCAGAAATATGAATTGTTATATACAGTATACTTTTTAAGTGTTAATGCATCACTATGTATTATTTATTCTTAAACTGTTTAGCTGCTAAAGGCATCGAGACATCTTTGAAGGTCCTGTGAACTCTGCTTCCCCCATCCATCTACAAAAGAGGAAAGGTCTTCAAACCCACCACTGAGGAGGCTCAGAGGTCGTTTATTGACATGCAGCCTGTAAGTGTAGATGTATGTTGTAACGGGGCAAACAAGACGTGAGACGTGCGGATCCATGTGCAAAGCTTTTATATACAGTGACGTGGTCAGAACACAGGCAGGGTCAAACAACAGCAAACAGGTATGGCATAGGCAAGACACAGAGTAATCCTAGGACAAGCGTGGGTCGACGATCGGCGAACAGTATCCAACAGGGTAAGGCAGAGAGATAAACCAGGTACAAGAGCAAAAGTCCAGGCAGGGCATAAACAGAGTCTGAACAGTGAGACAAGGGTAAATACAGGGAACACAGACTAGAAAACAACAAACAGGTTCCGTATCGCAGCTAACACTAGGGGAGTGATAAATGCAGGACAACACTGGAACTGAACAGAAACACAGAATGGCACGGTAAGGCAGCTAGCGCTAGAAGAGAGCTATACGCAGATCAATACTCGGCAGTGACTGAGAGGAAGTCCATGGTTTAAGTAAGGCGTGTAATTAGTGCAATCAGCTGTGTGTGTTGTCAGTGCAATGGATGATGGGAATTGTAGTTTGAGGTGATGTGCAACAGTTTGTGTAGTGCAAGAGTCAATGTGGTGAGCGAGTGATCTCTGATGGTGAATGAACGGAAGTGCATGGACAGGATTCGTGACATATGTACTGTTTGATATGCTTGATAACTATGAAAGTAATTTAGTGTTTGAATGTTTAAGGTGTTTGAATGCCAAGCCATAACTTTTTCCTCTATCTCTGTTTTAAAACATAAAACTGCACTTTTTAAAATAGATTTTTTATTTTTATCAACAAAAAAGTTAAGAAAAGCTGCAATTCTAGGTCTAGTTCACTCAAAAATGAAAATTCCATTAAAAAAATTAAGACCTCCATTCATCTTCGGAACACAAATTAAGATATTTTTTGATAAAATCCGAGTGCTCCCTGACCCTCTTTAGACAGCAAGGTTCCTACCACGTTCAAGGCACAGAAAGGTAGTAAGGACATCGTTAAAATAGTCCATGTGACATCAGTGGATCAATCATAATTTTGTGAAGCTACGAGAATACTTTTTGTGCGTAAAGAAAACAAAAATATTGACAACAATTTCTTCTCTTCCATTTGAACTATTTTATCGATGTCTTTACTACCATTCTGGGCCTTGAACATGGTAGTTGCGTCTATGCAGGGTCAGGCTCTTTTCTTAACTTAATTTCTAGCGATTATTTACATTTACATTTATGCATTTTAGCAGACGCTTTTATCCAAAGCGACTTACATTGCATTCAAGTTACAGTTTCTACATTTTATCAGCGCTTGCTTTCCCTGGGAATCGAACCCATGACCTTGGCGTTGCTAGCGCCATGCTCTACTATTTGAGCTACAGGAAAGCTCATTGTCGTCGATTTGATTGCACAGATACTATTTAAATTAAACTGAGCTAGACAATGACATCTCTGAATTCAATAATGAAATGCCTTTAACTGAAAATTGAGTGTTTAATCTTATCATTATATATTACTGACACTCTATCCTCCAATCTGATACTGTTTAGTGCTTTGACACAATCTGTATTGTTAAAAGCACTATATAAATAAAGGTGACTTGACTTGACTTTTCCATTCCACAAAAAAAAGCTTGATTTGCATGTGTGACCGGGCGATGGGGCCCAAAATAAGGTCTATATTTAGAATATAAGCCAACTAAAATGAAACACCCGACTATGCCACCCTGGGAATCCCAACCATAAGGCTATGCACAGGTTCCCCACCCCGAGGCAGAATGAAAATGACCGGAGACACAGGTATCTAGTCAAAGTACAAAAGGTTTCTTTATCACAATAAAAATAGAAGTATAATCTTTAATAAAATTAATTTCTCTCTTGACAGCACATCAGGACACACATAGGACAGACAATCCAACAAGGCTGCAGCTTTGACTACAGGGCAAACTGGGAAAAAAAAAAAAGAATTGGTTCTCCATATTCACACCACACACACCCACACATGTACCAACAGAAAAGCCCTGTGCACACGGCAAGCCACAGCAACCATTGAGGGAACACCACCACCAAAGAGGAGGACAACCACACTCTCTCGTCCTATATAGCCCTGCAGCTCCTGAAGAAAAATAAAAAAAAATAAATAAAAAAAACACACAATTAATACAAACTAGTAACACGGTTTCAGAAATTCAAACAGATCAAACAAAACAAAACAAATAGACCACTTCAATCTGAAAATAATACAGGACCAGGCTGAGTCTCTCAACCAAACCAAACTGAAAACAGAACAAAACAAATTAGATTAAATGTGTATCATCTGGCTGGATCAAACAAAGTACAAAAATCAATCTACAAAAGAAACAATTTACACTGAAAATTGTATCAGATGAAGAAACCCAAAATCTTAAGACTCCAAAAGACAAAATCAAACAAACAAAACAACAGCTTTCCTGTTGCTCAAACAGTAGAGCATGGCGCTAGCAACGCCAAGATCATGGGTTCGATTCCCAGGAAAAGCAAGAGCTGATAAAATGTAAAAGACTGTAACTTGAACACAATGTAAGTCGCTTTGGATAAAAGCGTCTGTTAAATGCATAAATGTAAATGTAAATAATTGCAGTAACAACAACAACAACAAAAAACAAACTTAGAATATCAGGCCAAGTAATTAGCTTCAGATCTCAAACAAAAATACATAAAAAAGGGAAAAAAAAATAAAAAAATACTTCACACATAGAAAACACACAAAATATATGTGTGTGTATATATATATATATATATATATATATATATATATATATGTGTGTGTATCTAGCAAAACATAACTTCCAACACAAAATAAAACTGAAATGTTCTACAAGTTAATAAGTATCGCCGAAGGGGACTCAGATAGACTCAGGATGTGCTCAGCGTGATCTGGTGGAAACAAAGCAGCGGCAGCGCCATGGCAAAAGGACAAAACTTCATCCTGCAATCCATACAGACAGCGGATACAAATTAGGTTAAGTGCTATTCAGAGCTGTAAAGAATAGAGAAGAGTTGAAAAGAAAAATTTCAGACCTACCGATCAACAGCTGCGGGACTCTGGGTATCACAAAACACTTGTTCACTCAGCTTACAGTCAACTATCGCTATCTGCGTCCCCAAACAATAAAGCCAAGCTAAAAATAACATGCATATTGCCAAATGCTGAAATTTGACACCAATAAAACTTTGTATCTAATCAAAATACATACCAAACAGGGAGCGGGCGCATGCCAGATAAAATCAAGACACAATCAGATGAAAGGCACTGAACGGCTATAATTAAATATATCCCACTCGTCGGGCAAAGAAGCCAAATTGGAAGGGAAGCAGATAAAGAACGGTGCTACGAGAATTAATCGACACATCACCATTAGAATTTACACATTAATCTCGTGATTAACCGAATGTTATTTCCTCCTACCTGGATAACTCACAGCTAATGCTAACAAAACTAGCCAGGAAAGATGGGGACAGTACCCCGGAAGTGTCGCATACCTGAGCTGCCGGTGTGTGTCATTTATGTATGTGCATGGCACGGCACCAATTACAGATGTCACGCGCGTCATAGTAGCAACTATCAACAATCATAAAGCTCCACATGTCAGTTATAATCTAACAAGTGATGTTGTGTAATCAACAGGTGGGGACCAACATGGTGGAGTATTTACAGAATGCAGAGACGATTGGAGCATTGTTGCACATTTTGTGCCTTGGAGACGAGACCAGGGGGATGTGGCAGACCTTTGCCATTGTTCCAGGCCACGCCATAGAGAGACTCTTTGCTGGAGGCTGAAGATGTTTGTTTTAAAGCTTTTTGTGTGTTTGTGTGTGTTTGATGTTAATGACACAAAGCAGTGTCCCCCTACGTTATAATTTCTCCTGCATGCTGTGTATCAGATTGATGGACGAGTCTTCATCTGTCAAATTTTTTAGGACAACAGTTGTTTCACGTTTAATCATACTTTTATAGTTTGCTTCTGTCGCAGGGCTCCTTGTCTGTGGGGGAGGTTGGGGGTTTTAACATTTGTATTCAAAACTTTGAATACAAATGTATTAAAAATGTAAAAGAAAAAAAAAATTAAAATAAAATTAAAATTAAAGTAAACAATTAAAAGTAATTAAAAACACATTTACAGTGGTCTCTCTGTTTTATTGTATTACAGAGCAACAATAATTTTTCATTAATTTTATTTTATAACAAATAACCCAGCACGAGTAACACTTAACCCAGCAATAGTGTTAATTTCACCCACTGTCTGGGTCAAATGAAAGACCCAGTAATCTGGGATAAATGGTAAAACCCAGCACTTGGGTCAAACCAACCCAGCGCTTGTTCTGTCCAATAGTGACCCAGCAGAGAGAAAGTAGTGCACCTTGTGTCTAAAATTTGATTTATTGCCCCTCATAAAATTCCACCCCCCACCCCCCTTACTGGACACCTGTTTTGGACACCTGTTTGTACACCCCCACCCATCTAAATGGGGCCATCTGTTTTTATCCAGTCCAGTGATCTGAAGGAATTTATGACTGTTTTTGGAAATGTGTTTTTGTGTGTGGGGGTGTACAAACTGTTAAAACTATGTGCTTTAAACTTTAAATTGTGAAACAGTGTTAAATGGGATAAAGGGTAGTTTTTATTAAAGTTTTTCACACACACACATCAAGAAAAAACATCAAACATACGCGTAAAACGAGCAATGCAATGACTGTTTTTCCCTGCAAGTTAAGAAGAGCTAGTGTTGTTCATTTAAAAACTAGTTAGAGTTTGACAAAGTAAATCTTACCACCTTCTAAAACAAAAATGTATCAGGAGCGTTCGTTAAACAATACGGCAGTTTTTCTGTTTCAGTTTAAAACTAGTTAGAGTTTGTTATAAGTAAATCTTACCACCTTCTAAAACAAAAAAGCATCTGACACGTTCGTTAAGTAAGATACTTGTCAAAATCTTCTAGTCTAACATACAATTTAAAACTAGTTAAACAAAAGAAAAAGAACCGCGTAGGCCTATCTTGTTGTGGTGTAAAAGAAAATGTATCAGACGCGGTCGTTAAAACAACGGCATAAGATACTCGTCAAAATCTTGTAAGATTACAATTTAAAAGCTAGCGTTTGTTACAAGTTAGAAAAGAAAAGGAGGGAAAAAAAATAACTGTGATTAGGTTAGAGTTTGTTACAAGAAAATAGAGCCGACTTATCTTACCGTGGTGTAAAAGAAATTTTACACAATTTAAAAGCTAGCGTTTGTTACAAGTTAGAAAAGAAAAGAAGGGAAAAAAATAGCAGTGATCTAAAATAAATAAATAAATAAAAAGAGTAGACTATCTTACACTGCTACATTCTCACACGTTGCCGTCAAAACTCGAAATGAGCCCAGGAGCGCTGCGGTCAGACCACACCCCACTACCCGCCCCTAACACCGGTGGAGAGACCGCAAAGATTTAAAACAATTAAACAAAGTAATGTTTTAACATTAGAACGAACGTTATTTTTAATAAATCTTTTAAATTTCTTAATTAATGAAACCATTCAGCCTAATCCTTTTCACTTTAAAAATAGGTTAGCCTATACAAGTTTCCTTTTAAACAAACGGCTCTAATCCGTAGGAAAAATGTTGTTTGTTTTGTTTTATTTTATTTTAGTAGTATAATTCCTTTAACGGGTCTTTGATTTTTGTCAAGTTTAAGACTTCTAGCGTTCTATACAACCCAGACTTTTTTTTTCACTTTAAAACTAGGTTACACACGTTTTTTATAAACATTCACCTCTAAGCCGCAGGGAAAATGTTGTTTTATTTCATTTTATTTAGTTAGGCTATTCACACTTAATATGGTTATTCATTTATTTACTCTTTGATTTTTGTCCATCTTAAAACTTGCGGTACGGTATAACAGTTTGAAAGCATACGCGCGTATATAGACGCAAACTGATATGAAAGCAAACGTTTTGGCGGGGTCTTTAGATTTTCAGTCGTAATTAGACGCCTAAACTTTTTTACAATATCTTACGATATGTAAATATTTCGTCTCACGCAGTGCTGCGAAATGAGGATGGCGGCGTGTGTCTGAACGTACGATTGATTACTGACATAAGAATTACATCGACCTACTTCAAACGTCCATTTGAACAGATGGTTACCATCACGCGAGATCAATAAACAGATATCCCGAGCTTTGATTTTTTGGCGGTTAAAACCCCGTCGCGTTCAAACACGCGTAGATAAGGAAAAAGCGTGTCTACACACAGAGGTGTGTAATAAAGACCAGACAGGTTCTGACGTAGATCACACCCGCTAACATCGCGCCAATTAAGTTGTAAAAGAAAAAAGAAAATCTAAAAGTTGTTTCATCCCTCGGTGAAACATCTCCGACCGTGTTTAAACTGATAAAGATGTAACTACGCCTGATGAATTTGCGCGGGGTGGTTTTGATGAGATTTATAACAAAAGTCAGAATCTGAAAAATATATGGTAGACGCGAATGGTAATAAGAGGTAAATATAAAATACATCCAGAATTTTGTTTTTAAATAACGTGATGTAAAACTATATCATACCGTCAGGTAAATTATGGTAAACAGATGCGAAACTGATATTTAAAATGTAAAATAATAATGCCATGGTTTTATACAATCATGCACGAATGATCGCATTATTTATAGAACACTTATCATTATGGTTTAAACATGAATTTCACAATATTTGATCAGGCTATTTCACAAATTAGCGTTATACCTTACTAAAGATTTGCGGCATTAGGTCACCCCCGCTGGCAGTTATCGGATTTCACGACGCGTTTTCAGGAGACACCCACAGACTGAAGCGTTAAAAAGCAAAAGTTATATGACGTTCATTACCTGTAAACTCTAACTTCTTGTTGTACGACACTGATATACCTCATCAATCGCTGGAACGATGGCTGACAATTACGATGGTAAGTATGTTTTGTTCGTAGGAGATGTTTAAATATTTTAATGTGAATATCTGTTTTACACGATACCGTTATTATCTCCAGCTACTTTTGAGAATCTCGAGTTTGACGAAGGTCTGGAACAGATGCTCGAAGAAATATGTGAGTCTTTATTCTTTTTCTATCGAGTGGTTTAACGTCTAATAATAATAATAATAATAATAATAATAATAATAACGGTCGTTATCATTTATTCAGTTGATGAAGCCCAACTAGTTGCTTGCGTGGATGACGTCGGACTTAACGGTAAGTTACACAGACATTAGTTTTTTCTTAACGCGTTAAAAAGTTCCAACTCATAATCTATGCTTACTAAATTTGACAGGCGAACGCAATGATGACGACAACCGTGTGATAATATTACCTGCGGAGGGCGTGGATCAAGAGATTGTGGTGAGAACGGAGTTACGTCATGAACCAGACAACGTCACACACCCCTCCCCCTCCCACGGCCGGCGTTCTGAGGAAAGAGTTCACACGACGGCGGCCTGCACAAGCGTACACACAGCCGTAACCAGTTCCCCCGCGCAACGGACGATTACCCAGCAAGGGTGCGGACAGGGCGTAAAACGTTTGAGATTGCCCGAACAGGAAACGGGTGACTCGCCGACCACCAGTCGTTTAAGAACTTCAGAGAATAACGGTACGTTAAAACAGAAAATCACATTATCACGTTTTATGTTCGACTTTTATTTAATAAATTAATAAAAAGGGCTATTGTTATTCTTTTTACAGAACAAGGTCACGACGAACGAGGACTAACAACATGGACTGATTCGATGATCCATGCCTGGGATCAGGCGTCCTTCAGCGAATCGGAGGATGAGGAAGAGGCGGAATTACCGTATGAAATACCTCGGGAAGTGTTCCGCGAACGCGATTTAAATAGAAGGCTTGATCACGACGCGCTGAACCGCGTTAACCGTTACTTTGAAAGGATTTTCGACCTGGCCGGACAGCCGTTATCTTACCGGGAAGCAGAAGAGATTGCTGCTAACGCACAAACTGATGTAATTTCGATTTTAAGAAACATCATAGCGTGTCAGCAACAACACACGGAGGCCTTACGTCATGCTGCAGAATTTTGGAGAAATTGCCACGAAGAACTATATAACGAATTCCGACATTTTCAGCGGTCCATGAACGGTGTCCCGGAGGATGTGCGAGAGCAGCGTACGGAACAAAGACTCGTGGTAAATGCTTTAAGTTTGATTTCGGAACGCTTGAATTTGATACAGCGAATAGTGGCAGATTTGCATGATCGTATGATGTCCAGGAGATCATAATGTTCTATGTATTGAATTGTTGATTTTTTTTATTGATTTATTTCTTACATTATTGTTTGTTATTGACATTGGATTTGCATGATCGTATGATGTCGAGGAGATCATAATGTTCTATGTATTGAATTGTTGATTTTTTTTATTGATTTATTCCTTACATTATTGTTACTGACATTGGATTTTCACGCAATTATTGCTGTTTGTTATTGACGCCGATTTATTATTGTTTGATTTATGTTATTACCTTCATATACGTGGTGAATTGTATCTTCTTATTGTTTCTGATTCAATTTTACTTGTACTTTTTGAATTTGTACTGATTTGTTTTGTTATACCTGGTTATGTCATATTGTGAACCGTGGTGGTGTTTTCATGTGGGCGTGCACGTTTGTCTTTAAGGTTGAAAAATTTTGTATTTCTGATTTTTTAAAAATAAATTTCAAAATGAGTGGTAAAAGATGTCACAATGATTTACATGACCGTGGACCAGAAGATGATCAGAGATCATTAAGACCTAGACATAATTTTCAAAGCAATAGCAATCGGTTACGCGATCTGATTAATAATCAGATACAGATGTTACAACCTGATTCGTTTAACATGATTGAAAGGTTACATGAGCTTGAAGATGAGCAGCACGAATGGTTGGCCATGTCTATAAACAACAATGAACAGATTGGCGGGGGTCCGTCTAATGATGACGTGTCAGGTTATGATCCATCGGCTCCAGATATGGGTCTCAGCCAGAATTGTATAGATAGATTAATAAGAGAGGGCGGTCGTGTGGGCGATTTTACAATTGTCCCAAGGCTGAGATTTAACGGTTTAGAAATTCGCAGAACTTTAAATTTCCGCGAAATCGCCACAGATGATTATGCTGCATATAATATCTTTTTGCAGGATATTTTGAATGAGATCGTAGCGTTTGCCAGATTGATGGCCGGCGAAGATGGCTTTCTAAACGTGTCTCTGCAAGGCGAAAGTCTCCCCACAGACATCAATGCGGTCCTAACGCCTGATAATAATCACGACATTAACACATTTGTTGATCAAATCGAGCGAACGGTTCAAAGCAACGCAGATGTGGGTTGCGATTCTGCTTTACAGTTAAATGTGTTCGTAGCACGGAACAAGCAAGGAGGGGTGCGTAGAAAGTTAAGCGACCTGGCGCACAATATGGTCATCCAAAAAAATAAAATGAATCATTTTGCCCCCAAAAATTTAACAGACAATATGTGTTTCAGTATTTGTCTAGCTCATTTTTTAAACCCTCATTCCTCCGACCAGGAATTGGTGAGAATAGCCAACAACTTACACGCAGATCTGGGTTATCATCCGCAAGATAAAATCGCGTTTCATGACATATCTAAATTCGAAACGGCCCTAGACCTGAAAATAGTCGTCTTTCACAGATCATGTTCAGGTAAATTGGAAGTGTATAAAAATATAGATGAAACACACCAGAACACGGTACATTTATATTTGCATGACGATCATTACTACATGATAAAAAATTTGAAGGGATTCTTAGGGTACAGCTATGTTTGCGAGTACTGCTATCAAGGCTTTAACGATCGTAGTTTACATTATTGCAAATTTACATGTGCTGTGTGTAATACGCCTCAGTGCTACACGCATCCTAAGAAATGGTTGCAGTGTGAGGGTTGTTTGAGATATTGTAGATCTGACTTCTGTTATGAAATGCATAAACAACCGCAAAGTGAAGGGGTGAGGTCTCGGTGCGATCTTGTAAAGTACTGCGACAGATGTTGCAGACAATACAGAGCAAAATGGTCTGGTGATAAACTATTATCGCACACATGTGCCCCGTCCAAATGTCCGCATTGTTGTGATGTTCTGATAGATGAAGGTCATCACAGTTGTTATATTCAACCCCTAAAACCTGGCGAGCATAGAGAAAAGTATATTTATTTTGATTTTGAAACAATGCACGAAAACGACAAACATACAGCAAATTACGTGTGTGCTATTTCACAAGATGGTGAAGAGTTTACAGCCGAAGGGATTGATTGCATGGACCGAATGGTCAAACATTTCAGACGTCCAAAATTTGCGGACTTTACATTCATCGCGCACAATTCTTCAGGTTTCGATTCTTATATATTGCTCGAGTATTTCACAAGTCAGGGTCTGGCGCCAAAAATTTTACTCCAAGGATGTAGACTCGTATATATGTACGATCAAGCGTTTAAACAGAGATACATAGACAGCTACAGTTTCTTGCCTATGAAACTGTCAAAAATGACCGCGGCTTTAAACCTAAACACCACCGACAAAGGTTTCTTTCCCCATCATTTTAATCGTTCACAAAATGCAAATTATGTCGGGCCGTATCCGTCTAAAGAACATTACGGATACCACACAATGTCTGACCCTGATCGTACAAAATTTGACAGGTGGTACGAGAGCGTAGCAGGACAGGTGTTTGACTTCAAAAAACAACTTGGAATGTATTGCAAGAACGACGTTGTTTTGTTGCGGGAGGGTTGTATGAAATACAGAAACGAGTTTATCGAATGCACAAACGTGGACCCCTTTGGATGTGTAACGCTTGCCGGATGCGCTATGAAGGTGTTTAAAACGCTTTTTTTATCCAAAGACACAATAGCCCTAACGCACAAAAACGCATACATTAACCAACACAAGTCTTATTCTAATTCTTCCATCCAGTGGCTGGAATATATTAAAGCAAGCAAAAACGTCGAGGTTCATCACGCATTAAATCACGGCGAAGCCAAATTCGGACCATATCATGTGGACGGGTATTACGAGTTTAACGGCGATAGAATAGCTTCCTGGGTTGGTTTTGGCACGGTTGTAGCTGCCATTTTAATCCTAACGAATTAAATCCGGTATCAAAAATACCTTTCGGTGTGCTCAGAAGGCAGTCTGATAATAAGATGGAAGTTTTGCGTAACGCTTACAATCTCAAAGTAGTCACTATTTGGGAATGCCAGTGGGAGAAAGCCAAAATTAACGACCCTGATGTTAGGGCTTTTATGACTAATTACACTGCGTCTGAACGTCTTAATCCTAGGGAATCGCTTTTCGGCGGGAGAACCAATGCCCTGAAGCTTTACCATAAAGTTACAGAGGGCGAGCGCATTTCATATCTGGACTTTACGTCGCTCTATCCTTACGTGTAGTCGCGTAAAACTTACCCGATCGGCCATCCTGAAATAATTTTAAAAGATTTTGAACCGGTCGAGTCGTATTTCGGGTTTATTAAATGTACCGTACTACCTCCGCGTAAACTACTTCATCCGCTTATCCCTTTCAAATCCCCGCAGGGAAAGCTATTGTTCGCTCTGTGCCGCACATGTGCAGAACAACAGCTACAGGAGTGCTGTTAGCACAGTGATGAAGAAAGAGCCATTTCAGGCGTTTGGACATCTGTAGAACTCTCACATGCTGTCGTTAAAGGGTATTCAGTCGTCAGAATTGTGGAAGTTTGGCACTTTCAGCAGACGTCAGACACATTATTCACCGAATATGTTAAGACGTTTCTCAAATTCAAGCAAGAGGCCTCAGGTTTTCCGCCGCACGTAGTGACAGACGCCGAAAAACGGTCTTACGTCAACGCGTATTTTGAGAAGGAGGGAGTTCAGCTGGACATTAACAAAATCGCGCTCAATCCTGCACGCAGATCTATAAATAATTATTTATTGAACGCGATTTGGGGGAGATTCGGGCTTAGATGTAATTTACCTACAGCAGAACTTTTAACAGATCCTGAAGATTTCGCCCGTCACATCTTTGGAAACTGTCACGTCATTAAACATTTCTCATTCGTGTCAGACTCAGTAGCCCTGGTACAGTGGTGTTACGCGGATGAGGACCCCGCCCCCGCACGCGATGTTAATGTGTTTATCGCGTCATTCACCACCGCCTATGGACGTTTGGAATTATACGACCTTATGGATAGACTAGGACCGCGCGTTTTTTACGTAGATACAGACAGTCTTATCTTTTCATCGAAAGAAGGCGAATGGATGCCACAAACAGGCTCATATCTAGGCGAACTGACGAACGAGCTTGACGCAGGCGATTATATCACGGAATTCGCAGCAACTGGACCAAAATCATACGGCTTTAGAACGGCTAAAAATAAAGTCACTCTTAAAGCGAAGGGTATCACGCTCCATTCTGCGAATGCGCGAACCGTTACCTTAGAAAGCATGGTCTGTCTGGTGCACGGTTATGTAACATCACGTGACACGACCCACCTGCTCACACGTACAGAAACCATTGTACGGAATAAAAAGAAGTTCACATTGCATAATAGATCAGTTTTGAAAAGGTTCAAAGTGGTTTATGACAAACGTTTGCTTTTGCCTGACTACTCAACTTTACCCTACGGATATTAACAAAATGTCTGGATCACACAATGTGTATGTTGAAGAAGGTTTTGACTTTCGTTTTCAGTTCCCGTTCTCCGCGGTGATCTCCGGGCCTTCAGGCAGCGGAAAGACTGTCTTTGTAAAAAATTTGTTGTGTAATGCAGATAAGATGATCAGTGTAAAAATTTACAATATTGTGTTTTTATACAGCTGTTGGCAACCTTTGTATGATGAACTCTTGTCATTGTTTGATATTAAATTTATTGAAGGCATTCCAAAATCTTTAACGGATGAAAATTTATTACCTCCTAATAAGAAATCTGTTTTGATTTGTGATGATTTAATGGAATTAGCACATTCGAACGATGAACTCTCACAAGCATTCACGAAATATGTTCATCATAAATCATTTTCCATTATATTGATAACTCAGAACCTGTTTTTTCAAGGTAAAACCAGCAGGACACTGAACACACACTATATTATTTTGTACAAGAGCCCCAGAGACTCGATGCAAATAATGCTTTTAGGACGTCAAATTTTTCCTGGGAACACAAAATATTTTATGGAATGTTATCAGGATGCAACCAATCAACCCTTTGGATTCCTTTTGATTGACTTTAAAGCTAAAACGCCGGAGCGTTTTCGTCTCAGATCGGGTCTGTTTTCAGATCACCAGGTGGTGTACGTACAGAAAAGAAAGCGGTAAACTTTGGTGAAAAATAAGAAAAAAATGAGCGATAGGCTTTGTAAAAACCTACCGCTTTTAAAATTTTTATATAAGGCTTCACCAAAGCAACGACGTGTCATTTTACAGTCGGCATCAGATCAACTGATTCTATCCTTGTGTGAGATAGCTCTTAACGTCCTCCGCGGTACCATACCCCTAAACAGCGCGCAGTTCCGAAGATTTAAAAAGAGAAAACAGGAAATCAAATACGCCGCTAGTAAAAAGATCACCGTCAAGAGAAAAAAATGACTTATTAATCAACGAGGAGGTTTTCTAGTGCCTCTGTTAAGCGTTGCCATACCGTTTATTACTAGTTTGATATCATCCAGACAACATTAGGAATGGAATATGCTGAAAAGCATTATGTAATTCTGCAGAATCAGCTGAATAAATTAAGAGTCGGGAATGTTCGTGAGACAATTCAACAAGTTGTAGAAAACGATTTGGATGGTGCTATAAGAAATATATTACAGAGGGTCGATTTAGATTCGCACGGGAAAGCTAAACTTTATTCCAACGTTTTGCAAAGGTTTTTAACTATAGTTAAACAAGGTGATTTGGAGAGCGGCGCTTTAACTCTTACACTACCAAAACAGGACACCGTTCATACCGATGCACCTGCTAGTACACCTGCTACCGCACCTGCTAATGCTCCTGCCCCGCCGTCTAATGACGTCGATGGGGAGGATCAAATTGTCAATGAAATCTTAAACAACGTTCCACAAAGGAGTTTAAAAAACATAAAATTCATTTTGAATAAAATGTCTAACGCTAAAAAAGTGTCTTCATGGACAAAATCTGGAGAGTTTGTGTTTAAAGGGCAAGTGATCGCCGGATCACACATGTTGGATTTGATTAAAAGTATAACAGATCCTCATAGGATTCGCGATGAATACAGACCACGCGGATGGAGCGAATTTCTGGATGCTTTTGCCGTTTTAAATATACCGTTTTCAATTATAAGCAACCCGCAAGTTAAACGTACAGTTGAGGCCCTTAAAAGGAAATCACCCACAAGCAGCCAGCAGATGTCGCCAAAGATGGCTACCCCGTTGAAAAAACGGCGAGGTAAAAAGCTTACGGCTAAGTCATAATCTTGTACCCCCGTTGGAAACGTGTTTAATTCGCTACCTCTTGATGCTAGCGCATGGTTAACTTTTTAACATCATTGTTTGTAAATATGTTTGTAAACATATTTGAAATGTCTGTATTAAAACCTATGTTGAATTATCAACATAATGTCAATAAAAAGATATGACTGATTACACGTTGTATTTTATTTATACAGTACACACATTAACACATTTGTGATTACATTTCCTTTTATTTATTAGACATGAAATTATAGAACCGTTCTAGGAGCATTACAGAGATTTACAGATCTGCACGCAGTGAATACAATTAAATGTATTGCAGAGTCGAGGTTTCAGTCTCTTTACAAATCGAGCGACCATGAGATCATTTTTAATCAGATCATCATAATACATTTTAACAATATTTTCATAATCGTGACATGTGATACAGAAAAAACACGCAATGCTGGCCGCAAGTATCTGATGCGAAATCTTGGACCTGCTTGTTAGAGTATTGCACACGAATAGAATTGTTTTTTAAAAAGTCTCGGGCGGTCTGTGGAAAACGCGGATCTTTAGGGTCTCCGCCAAAGCTATCAAAAAAACAACTAACGCCGTTGTTGTTTACGTAGATGGCTAACCAGTGTTGACCCGGTTCTGTGGACGGGTCGGTATTAAAAATAAGCATAACCGGTAAATTCTTTAACGGCGTTTTGGGTAGGTAATCGCACGGAAGCACTCCTAAAAAATACGTACTGTGTGCAATTTTATCCATAACGGCCGTTAGTTGGACGGTATTCATTTCGCCGTCTCAGTAATAATCGACCAGCACCTGTCTTCGATTGGATATTTCAATGATCGAATCAAAAATCGCGTATACGATAATGGTTATGGACTGCGTGAGAGGTTGTCTGAATCGGGCTTCCAGTCTAATGTTTCCCGATCTGATTAGAGATACGTGATTCGTCGGGTGATAAATTAAACCCGTAGAGGGTGTATCCGTTTAGAAAATCCTGCCGATCTATCGCCAGAGGGTGATTTTTAAGATGTCTCCCGGTAGATAATACGAGTTGATAAAACTCCCTCACGGCAGATCCGTTCTCATATTCCGGTTGAAGGGGTTTGGACGGGATTTGAATTCCGTCTCGATATAAAGCCAGAAATTCCAGGTTAAAATGTTTAAAAGCAAAGGGATTTTTATCGTACGCCCCTGAAAAAGCCGAATTTTCTGTCATTGCTAAAATGATAGATTTTGGTAGCGTCCCGAGAAAAAGGTTTTCTTGATTAGACACACGAGATCCTGCTGGGATAGAGAAATTCTTCAGACACACACGTTCTATGGGGTATTTAGCAGTGGTTGATAGAAGAGCCTGCGCGTGTCCTAACCGAATGCCCGGTGAAACCAAAACTTTTTTCACAAAAAGAGATGCTGATACAATATTGACTTTATAAGCGTTAGCGTCATCTCGCATCAGGCAAAACTCGGATAATCACGCCCTCGTCCTCTTCGTAATGTTTCTCATCATACCCCAGTATTTTTGGGGTAGTGTTAATAATAAATGTAGCATCTTCCTCATTAAATGTGTACCAGGAAATAGGGTAATAAATTTCGATCAACCCGACCTCCCACCGGCCTTTGAGGTTCATACTTCTCGCGAGTCTTGTTTTGTAATTAGAAATACGGTTGTCGGGATAAACATCCATCGACGCATTGCAAGGTAGCGTAACGTAAAAACCACCCTCGTCCATGATGTAGATTTTCACAAATGATACTTATGACAACCTCGATGTTACTTTATGTCCAAGATGTCCCGTTCTGGCAACCATGATGAAAATTTAGGCGGCCACCCACACCATTTCACGAGACAAAACATGTCACGGCCTCTCTTTTTTCGATCTAAAATCTTTTCTATTTTAAATGACTTATCTTGATTCACAATAATTTTTTGTAATTCTTTCTCATAAAAACATCCGTCGATAATATCCCCATCGTAGTCTTGTAATCTGTACACTGGCGGGGTCCGCGGTAAACAGGCAACTATAGTGAAAAACTGTAAAATTCTGTATAATTCTGTTCATAGCCCTTAGAAAACACATTTCTGACTTTAGACACTCTAACCACATCACCAATTTTATACCTAAAGACAGGTGTGTCTTTACGCATCTTTCCATACAGATTATTAAATACGACCGCTTCATTTTCTTTATGAACGTCCAGGGGTCGCATTTTAATGCTTTTGTGATAACTCGCGTTATATCCATCTATAAGATCTTATAAGATATTGTAATAACACTTTGAATTGACGGCTGTTAAAAATCGCCACATTTTATTTTTAAGAGTACGGTTAAAGCGCTCCGACACTGATGCTTTCACATCACTTGCTGTAGCAAAATGATGTATGTTATACTTTTTCATCAGTTGCTGAAAATGCTTGTTAAAAATTTCGGTGCCTTTATCAGTCTGTAATTTTTGCGGTACGCGGTTTTCTTTAAGTATAGATTCGAACGCTTTCGCGACCTCCTGTCCGGTCTTATTCTTCAGCGGGCGTGCCCAAGCGTACTTGCTGAAAACGTCTATACAGGTCAGTAAAAATTTGATATTATCGTTTTCTTTCGAATAAGCAGACATGTCAACCAGATCTGCTTGAAACTGTACGTCTTTCCCGTACACTACCACTCTATTCCTCTTGTATTTGACAGGTGCGGTTCTGTGTAATGTATAGGCGTCCTGAGCTGCTAACCAATCCTCCGCCTCTTTATCCTTCAGAGTTACCCCATATTCCTGTAACACACCGTGTTTTAACCGTTCTTTACCACCCAAAGATCCCGGGTTTGATGGGTTGTAGTACACTTTTTTCATTAATTCAGACATCTTACCCCCACAGTTTTTCAGAAAATAATGACAGAACGTTTCGTGTCAAACAGGTTTTTATTTACAATATGTCGATTCAGAAGGGTACAAACATTAAATATGATTGGTTATATATCGTCTAGATATTGAAGGAATTTCACACACATTACAAAATTTTTCTCCATCATATATTCAACTAACACGTCAATAATTTTACACATGTCCGTCGATTCGTTTCTTGACATCAGTATTACACACACATCGGTTACATAAGTACAAAGACATAAAATGTTACCTATTTTAAGACTTTCTTCAGATTCAGGCATGATTTCAAGAATGTTTTTAACGGTCATGCAGGGATCATACCCCTTTGCGACACAATGACTTGTCATAACGTTCCACTCATTCGACATACCCCGTATGACAGTCATTTGAATTTTTAATTTCGTTAAACGATTATTATCCGCATAACTCACACTCACATCATTAATAATCTTATACAATAAATGCATTATTTCTCTCTTAATTCGTTGTTTGAATAAGAGTTTTGCCAGACAGGTTGTGTTGCAGAGGTTTCCCATGTCCCAGGTTAGTCAGAATCCGCAGGTGCACTTTTCTTCCAGCTGTCAACAGCGTCATAAACAGCCTGTTCGCAGGTTTCATCCAAGAGTTTCGTCCTGAGTTCAGCCAATCCCCCCACTATGTACATCTCATCTCTGAGCTCATACAGAACAGCGTCGACAACCCCCTGAATCCTTTGGAGGTGTGGCGATAAACCAAACAGTTTCAAGGTTCGGGCCAGAATGAGCTTTAGATCAGTTTTACACACTTTACCACGCAGTTCTTCGAAACAGCCGAGAAAATAATATGAGGGCGCCTCATAGAGACATGAATGCTGTACTTGCGAAGGATGATCCGTCTCACAACCATAACAATTTTTTTTTAGTTGCCTGTCAATCAGATGTTCCAGAATGATCCCGACAACGGCTTTAATGATTTTATGCCCGGTCACACCGATGCAACCGTCGACTGTGTCCGAGACGGCGTCAGAGGCTGTAGCGTCAGGCGGCCCGTCTTGAGGCGGTCTGTACTTTGCCAGGAAAGCGAGGTTATGGTATCCGAGTTCTGTACAAAATTTGTTCAGCCAGGTAACGTTGTCCGTAGACGACCCCGCGGCGGCTGCGGTGTCGTCGCGTACAAAACTAAGAGGAGTCGGAGTATTTTCTTGGGTCATGTTGATGTTGTTAGCGTTTGAAAGTCTATTTCCTCTGAGAGCCCATGTCGGTCTGTATTTAATGATTATAGAATGTAGGCGGAGCTACGTGAACGCCTCTCCGACTGGACACACACCGTTCGGGGTGAAACAGTTTCACTTTTATATTGTTGTATCTGTCAAATGCTTCGCACCACTTAAACAATTTGTCAATCTTTCCGAATATGTCTTCTAACGCAGGCACATCTTTCCATTGAAACAAGAATTTAATGCTATAGTATTTGAGATGATCCTCTTCAGATATCGGCCATGCACGTTCAGCTAGATCTGAGCCGTGATCGCTACAAAGTATGTAAATGTAATCATCAGCGTGCTTGTTAACGTGATCCCCGAGCACTCTGTACCGCATTCCGGGCGTGATACCGACCCATTCCCCTATGAACAGAGGGTCATCGCAACCGTCTTTTAGATCACGCCAAACATAGTTGTAAAATAAACACCAGTCTTTTACGGTGAAAAATAACTCGGGGTCATCGCACGTGTCATACGTGAACCTTTCATCATTGTCCACGGTACTCAGTCTGACCTCTCGGTTGATCTTGTCAAAGTTGTAACTGCAAACGCGATTACCGGATAAATGAAACTCATACTTAAGGTTATCCAAAGACTCGTGGAGAAACATGGACAAACACGGTCCGTGTTTCATCTTCCTCGGCGCTAGAGTAAGATCGCCCATAGCGACCTCAACGTTCTTCTCAGGAGTTTTAGGTGATGATGCCTCCGCCATTGTTACAGAATAATTTTCTGTTTTTCAAATTCACAAAATCCCCGTTTGTATTTTGTGTCTAGGTAAGGATAAGTTATCCTCAGACCCTTTTTAAACATATCGCTACACCCAGGTTGCTTAACCACAGCCGCTCCTCTGGTGTTAGGGGCGGGTAGTGGGGTGTGGTCTGACCGCAGCGCTCCTGGGGCTCATTTCGAGTTTTGGCGGCAACATGTGAGGATGTAGCAGCGTAAGATAGGCTACGCGGTTCTTTTTCTTTTGTTTAACTAGTTTTAAAGTGTAATCTTACAAGATTTTGACAAGTATCTTATGCCGTTGTTTTAACGACCGCGTCTGATACATTTTCTTTTACACCACGACAAGATAGGCCTACGCGGTTCTTTTTCTTTTGTTTAACTAGTTTTAAAGTGTAATGTTACAAGATTTTGACAAGTATCTTACGCTGTTGTTTTATCGATCTCATAATTTTTGTTTTTTCACGGTAAGTCGTTCAGTAGCTACTTTACTTAACGTATAACAAACTCTAACTAGTTTTAAACTGAAACAGAAAAACTGCCGTATTGTTTAACGAACGCTCCCGATACATTTTTGTTTTAGAAGGTGGTAAGATTTACTTATAACAAACTCTAGCTAGTTTTTAAATGAATAACACTAGCTTGTCTTGACTTGCAGGGAAAAACAGTCATTGCATTGCTCGTTTTACGCGTATGTTTGATGTTTTTTCTTGATGTGTGTGTGAAAAACTTTAATAAAAACTACCCTTTATCCCATTTAACACTGTTTCACAATTTAAAGTTTAAAGCACATAGTTTTAACAGTTTGTACACCCCCACACACAAAAACACATTTCCAAAAACAGTCATAAATTCCTTCAGATCGCTGGACTGGATAAAAACAGATGGCCCCATTTAGATGGGTGGGGGTGTACAAACAGGTGTCCAAAACAGGTGTCCAGTAAGGGGGGTGGGGGGTGGAATTTTATGAGGGGCAATAAATCAAATTTTAGACACAAGGTGCACTACTTTCTCTCTCCCAGCAGTGGGGTTAAGGTTGGGTTATTTTTTAACCCAGCAGTTTTTAGAGTGTAGTAACTTCTTAATTTCATTAGAGTTACAGATTATTACACAGGGATAAACTACTTAAAATAAAGTGTATCAAGGTTGTACTTAAGTGTACTTCATGTTTATCTACATGCCTTATCCAGCTGAACCTTAGTTTGAATTAACTCACAAGTACACAGCTGAAATACATGTAGTACTTTTCTAATTACATTAAAATTACAGATTACACAGGGATAAGATACTTAAAATAAAGTGAATCAAGGTTGTACTTGTGTATTTCATGTGTATCTACTGTTTTATGGTGCTAAATTTCCTACATCTTCTACCTTATTTTATTTATTCTCAGGTTAGGTAAAGAAAGTCAAGTCTGTCCTACCCCATAATCATTTGAATTTTCATACTCGCAAAATAGGTCGTGGAAGACTTCTCCGTGGTCTGTTCTGCTCAAGTTTAGAAATCAGAGTTTTTTGGCAGGCGAACTTCTTAGTTAAAATGAAGTATAGTTTTATTGTATATAGGTTAAATACTTTACAAACAAAACACTAATATAAAAACAGAAATAAAAACAAGCATATAATTTGCAAGCTTGGTTGTTCAGAGGCATCAATGGCAAGGCCGCCAGCACCGGAGAAGCTGTTCCACAGAACCAGCATCTGCTTTCCTCCCCACACTTCAGTCCCTTATAGACAGTAGGTGGATTCCAATGTCTTGTGATGTCATGAGATCTGGAAATTTCCTAAGAAGTTTATTATAAATAGCCCTCCATTTTCTCCTTTTTCTCCTTCGTGATCTCCTCCTTTGATGGCTTCTTTGCTGAGTCTGCAACACAGCATTCAATGGTAACATCCCTTTTTCTTCAAAGCTCTTACTAATATGTTTAATTCCTAGCTATACTCTTATTGATGTTATAAACATTTTCTTAATAAATGCTTGATAAAATAGCATGTGTGGTGTCTTTCTTAATAAACCATTTTCTTAATAAAACAAATACAATAACGTGTGGTGTCTTTCTTAATAAAATACTTAACCCTTTAGGTGCCAAGGATTTTTGGAAAAAATGCTGGATTTTGACATCAAGATTTCAAAAGCTTGTGGCTTGAAAGGGCTTAAAGATAGAGATCTACTGTAAATTAGAAAAATGTTGGGCATGACCGAAAGTAAATGTGGGGTGTAAATATACTATAATATTTGTCATCAGGTAAGTGGCCCTCTTGAATTTCATAATATTCAGGAAATAGTAGATATTGAATTGATGTTTGAAATTATTTGCATGGTTTTTTTTTTTGGGGGTTTTTTTGTCTTTTTATCCTCATTCCAAATGATCAGAAAAGAGGAAACCGACAATAAAACAGGAGAAAGTGCTAAATTATTACTATATTACTATACTATATAGTAGTAAAACGCAAGTGAACAGTAGCCTACTTTTTGATCAGTTCATCGGTAATATTCAGGAAATAATAGATATTGAATGGATGTTCGATTAGAGGGTTAATAAAACAAATTACAATAACATGTTTGGTTACAACACAAAGCCATTACATGTAAAGAAAAGGCAAACTTGCAATAGGACAATTGCTTACTTTACTCAACACCCCATTTTGTCTGGCATTTACTCTCTTATTTGAAAATTTATGTATGGTGTTACAGGGCGAACGAGACGTGAGACGTGCGGATCCATATGCAAGGCTTTATTCCAAGACGTGGTCACAAAAAGGCAAGAGTCAAATAATGGCAAACAGGTATAACACAGGCAAGGCAAAGAATATTCCTAGGGCTAGCGTGGGTCTACGATCGGCGAACAATATCCAGAGGGCTTGACATGAGGGGTAATCCAGATAACACAAGCAATAGTCCAGGTGAGGTGCAAACACAGTCCGAAACAGCAGACAAAGGGTTAACCCTCTAAGTGCCAAAGTTGCAAAATTGCGACAAGACGTCATACTTAATAAAAATAGGCTGTAGATCCTGTAATGGTGTAATATCTCATTTGTATTCCCTACCACTAGATGGCAGACATGTACTTCGATTCTAGACCAAAATGACATCATGTTCCTATTCAAAGTGTTCGAGAAAACAGCAGAGCAAGTGAGCAATCGTGTCATTGATACGGAAGCAGTTCAGTTCAGAGCGTCTGAGTAAATTGAGAGATTTGTGAGAGAAAATCACCAAATGGCTAATAAAAACTTGTACCGTGAGGATATGTTGCAAATGTTATTCGCCGATTCTGACTCTGAAGGGGAATATTTGCCTTTTGGAAATGACGATCGGTCGTCTAATGATCGCGCTTCTTCCGGTACATCTTTTCTGCGCAATGGTGCTGCCGAGGAAGGCGCGAGTGTTCACAAAGCACAAACAGATTATTTTGACCATTTGCCCAACGGGGATGGGGGTGGCAGGGGTGGACGTGGTCGTAGTGTCTATAGGAGAGCTGTTGCTAGAGGCAGAGGTAGCATGGGTAGGAGAAATAGGACTGTAAGTAGCACTAGCTCTTTGGATCCAGTCAGAGCGGCTCAAAGATGTGGGAGTGGCCTCGGAAGACGTGGCCTTTCTGTGCGTGGGAGAGCCGGGAGACGTGGTAGAGGCAGCAGGGGTGATCTGGGTCTAAATAGGGCTGGAAATAGCGATGACAATGGTGGCTGGGATTTTTTGAGAAATGAAGAAGTGTATCAGGACTGGATCAAACGCTTTGATGAGCCTGTTGGTTATCTAGGAGAGAAAGATTTGACCAGTGCTGCACCCTTAGACTTTCTGTCCCTCTTTCTGACTGATGATTTCTGGAACCTCATTACAAATGAAACCAACAGATATGCTCATCAGTTTCTAAACTCCCAACAGCTGAAACCCAAATCCAGATTTCATAATTGGTTTGCTGTCTCTGTCTCAGAGACCTTCCTAGCACTGCATTTGTGTATGGGGCTGGTCGAGAAGGCAGAAATTGAGGATTACTGGGCAGAATTTTGGCCAACTTACACACCTGGGTTTGGCAAAGTAATGTCTAGGAACAGATTTGAGATCATTCTGTCTTTCCTCCATTTCACAAACAGTATATGGGGAGGGGTCAGCCAGGTCATGACAGGATGTTCAAGGTGCGTCCAGTAATTGACCTGATAATTCTGCTTTTCTCAGCCATTTATGGTCCACTCAAGGAGCTTTCTCTGGATGAAATGACCATAGCATTCAAGGGAAAGTCCACCTTGAAGCAATACAACCCTAAAAAAACTGACAAATATGGCTACAAGGTGTATGTGTTGAGTGAGGCCAGCTCAGGTTATGTTTTGCAGTGGTCCATGTACACTGGCCAAAATGCTGATGCTGATTTGGGTGCCACGCATCTAATCATTCGTCAGCTGATGGCCCAATACACAGGGAAAGGGCATGAGGTGTACATGGATAGTTACTACACATCACCAGTGGGCTTCCACTGGCTTCGCATTGCTGATGATCGGCCAGATTGCATCGTTTGTTCTGATCGTGCACGCTCTAAGGGCCACCGGCAGACAAAGTACAGGTGCAGTCAGTGTGGGGTAGGTCTGTGTGCTGTGCCATGCAATGAGAGGTAGCATACTCTCAAAAACTATAAACTGTGTCACCTAGATACCTGATTGGGCAGATAGTTGGTCAGCTGATCAAAAAATAGGCACATGCGTTTTACTTTGGCACAGTAATATACTAATAATTTACTATAGTTACTAATAGTTGTACTGTTGATTTCCTCGTTTCCTGATCATTTGGAATGAGGATAAAAAGACAAAAAAAACAAAAAAAAAAAACATGCAAATAAGTTCAAACATCCACTCCATATATATATTTTTTTCCTGAATATTACTGATGAACTGATCAAAAAGTAGGCTACTCTTCACATGTGTTTTACTACTATATAGTATTGTAATATAGTAATAATTTAGTACTTTCTCCTGTTTTATTGTTGGTTTCCTCTTTTCTGATCATTTGGAATGAGGATAAAAAGACAAAAAAAAAAACATGCAAATAAGTTCAAACATCAATTCAATATCTACTATTTCCTGAATATTATGAAATTCAAGAGGGCCGCCCCCTGATGACGTCATAATTTGCAAATTAGATGAGTATATTTACACCCCACATAAACTTTCAGTCATGCCCAACATTTTTCTAATTTACAGTAGATCTCTATCTTTAAGCCCTTTCAAGCCACAAGCTTTTGAAATCTTGATGTCAAAATCCAGCATTTTTTCCCAATTGACATATGGCAAGTAACATTTCTTATTTTTGTCATATTTGCTCAGTTTAGTATACACTTGTCCTAAATCAGTTAAAACATTCATTTGAAAAACGTTGATACAGTGTTCAGTCAAGGGTCGTTTGTTCTTAGGCCTCATAATTCTGCTTTCAATAATTTTTCCTCTCACAATATCTCCAATCGGCCAAATTTCTATGGTCTGTTTTATAATGGTCAAGTACTGTCCAAATTTGCATCTCATTAATTCTCCATCAGTGACTTCATGATAGCATCCTCCAATTAAATGTCCCTCAGAGTCTTTACAAATAAACGTGCAGCTCCTTCCATTGATCCTACAATTTCTACAAATTTCAATCAATGGAATCCTGGAACTATGTAAAAATACTGTCTTCATTAATCTGAAGCTCTGTCGAGACGATTGTGTCTGGGGTGGCTGTTCTGTTATCTCCAGCGAATGTTTTTGTCTATGAAATAGAATACTTCATCAAACTTCACCACTCTTATAACATCATTGGTGTACTTGCCATGTAACTCATGTAATGAAAGCAAATCATCTTTTAGCCAGTCTTTAGGAGCACTTAAATCATTGTACAAATCTCTAACCTCTGGGTGGAGCACTCTTAGCTTACTTTTACATTGTTCAAATACATCTGTACTTCATACAATCTCACACAATATTCCATTGTTCCATTCTCGTCGTTGTACCAGATTACAATTCTAATCCTTTTAAAACAGTTTTTACACAGGTCTCCCATAACAAGTGGGAGACCTTTGTTGGAAACTCAGAAGCGAAGACCAGGAGACTCTTGGGTATCTTCAGCAGAGTTCTTTCCTGAGAACACGCTGCGTGGCTCTGCAGTCATCAAAAGCCTAACTAAGGCAGTGGTACATTGTAGTTCATATACATTTAGGGGGCAGTGCTTAGGAATGGAGACAAAGCACCTGGGTGACGATCTTAAACAAAGCATGCAAATGAAGTATTCAGGTATAGCAACCTGCCCCATTTAACCAGTCCTAATCCAATCAGCATAACTACTCAAAGACTGGGGCAGGGGTACCAAGAGCCATTACAAACAAAAGGTGAGAGTTTTAGTAATCTGGCTCATTTGATTTACAATAAGAGAACAGGAATTGGCAGGAACCTCTTGCTATAAACTTTGCTTGAGAGAATCATTTGTCTGATGTCAACACATACCTTAAATGCAAAATACAATGTACTTCACCTTAGTTTTGTGATGCTATGTCAGAACATAGGTTCAGCATATCTTAAACAGATTCTTAAATTTGTAATCCCACAATCCCCCCTTTGAGAGTTCTAATAACTCTCCCATAATACAAATTTAAACCTCCATAAGTCCATTCTATAGCCTATGTTTGTTAACATAAGCCCCATCTTGCAGTCATGTAACTTGAAAAAGTTACAGGCACATATAACTCATTCTGTGTCTTGTCCTAGATTTACTTAGGTGTAATAGTTCTTTTCAGAACCATAACTGTCGACTCATATACGACGAGGGATGGTGACATGTCGCACAGCTACATCATGACACCAAAAACATGTAGCATAAGAGTGGAAGTCCTGAAGTCCATGGCACCTGAATAGCTGTGAAGTTTGTTTTCTGTAGAATCCATTTTTGCTCAGATGACTCTTTGTCCTCCTGAAGCTTTTTCATGGATGTCTGATTTGATGCTTTACATCAGGGTGCCGCTTATGACGATGACGTGGCATGTACACATGCAACACAAGAAAACAAAGAAACAGCAGACCAGCACTATTCATGCATAGACTTCATTTTTCATACTGTTGATCGTATAGTGGTTCTACATATTACATTAAACTTCTGGTGATCGTATAGTGGTTTTGATTCTGGTGATCGTATAGTGGTTTTGTTGAGCTAGTCTTAAGTCATTTGACACCTATGGATCAGTGAGGTGGGGATAAACTACTGATAGGGGGAATCAGTGAGGAAGTCTTCACCACAGGGTTGGCCCCCGAGGCCCGTTGCACTTCGGTTCTTCCCTGGGCTCCTCACTGGTCTGTGTGTCCTAGTCTGTCCCTATAGTTGATGTGCAAACTTTACTGTGCGACATCTCCATCCTCTAATGGAACATCAGTCATAAAAACATCATAACCCAGAGAGGATAGGTGAGTGACTGGAGTGTGCTGAAGTATAGCTTTGAAGGCTGTGAGTGTACTTAACTAGCGTTCTCTCAATGGGAGAAAGTGACAGTCACCTTCCTGTAGTTTTATTTACAAAGAAACTTTAATCTTTGTTGTACATTACTGGTGAAGTTAAGCACTCACAGCCCTAACAGTTAACACCTGAGCAAGCTGCTCCAACAGTTCGGTGAAGTGGGGAGGGGCTGCTTCAGAGTAGTTAGTAGACTGAGTAGGAGCTGAGTAAAGCTGTTAATTTCTCCTAATGTCTTTTTGCTTTTCCTACACTCTTTCATCCAATGTCCAGGTTTACCACAGTAATGACAACTGCCCTCCCTCGTAGGACATTTACGTTTCTGTCGGAGAATGTTGACCTTAAAGGATGCTGCTGCAATCTTTACTCTGGCTTTAACATCAGAGTCTCTTTCCCAAATAACTAACCTGTCCAAGTTGTTTTGCAGGCTTCCAGTGGACCATGTGAGGTCTAAGAACGGCAAAGAAGATCTGTACTCTGATAAAAGGCCATCAAACCACGTTCGAACTAGTGGTCCTTTATGATCCAGTACATTCTCTGGAGTGTCAGCTATTCTGCTCTATGCTGCAGCTGACTGGCAAAACCTTTCAGTGTATTCACTTACAGTTTCATCCTTCTTCTGCATACAACTAGTGACTTTTGACCAGTCTACCCTTGGACCAATAATGTTCTGTAACACTCTCAGGACTCCTTCTCTCAAATCATCTTTACTAGCTTGTTGAAACTCAGAATTATGTACAGCACTTTCAAAATCATTGAATTCTGATTATGTCAAGATCTGTGACATTAGCTGGGTGACTTCAGCTAGAGACATATCATAGAGCCCCATCTTTCTGGACAATTCTCTCCTAAATTCAGAAAAATTTCCATGTACCAGTGTCAAAATCTCAGCAAGTCTTTTTATGGCCTCAGGACCAAGAGCTGTATGGACTGCTTGTAACTGGCGTATGGGGGTTGCAGATGGAACAGTTTCAACCCCTTCTACCTTACTTTGACCCCCTTGTCTCGCTCCACATACTTCAACTGCATTTACATCTTTCTCCATCCTTCCAATATTGCAGTTGTCCTCTTGTCCACACGAAGACTGTGAGTCAGAATAACTGTCATCTGACTGTTGGTTGTTTAAATCACTTTTCAAAGTCAAAGTCAAAGTCTGCTTTATTGTCAATTCTGCCACATGTACAGCACATACATACAGAGAATTGAAATTGCGTAACTCTCAGACCCATGGTGTATACAGTTAACAATAAAACACTAACAGTAGACGTAAAATGCAAATAAATACAGTTTAAAATATAAAACAAACTATACAGATATACAAATAAGGACATTGTAGAAAAGAGATTAAGTGGCATAAGGCACATGGCAGATAAAATGCAAATCGGTTAAATAAATAAACAAAACTAAACAAAACAAAACTGTGCAGATATGAGTGTAAAGTGAAAGTCGTGACGTATTAGTGCAAAAAGAGCTTATCAGTCTGTTTAAAGTGACAGAAGAGGTAGTTGAATGGGGGTCAGTTCAATGCTGACTGAGGTAGTGGGCAGTCCAGTGGTGCACTAAGTGACTGGTGCGTTCAGTGGTGCGTGGGGCAAAAGAGGGGAGGGGGGGCAAGGTCGGGAGGGAGTTCACCTTCCTGACAGCCTGATGAATGAAGCTGTCCTTCAGTCTGCTGGTCCTGGCCTGGAGACTCCGCAGTCTCCTCCCTGATGGCAGCAGACTGAAGAAGCTGTGTGTCGGGTGGGTGGGATCACCCGCAATGCAGAGGGCTTTGCGTGTGAGACGGGTGCTGTAGATGTCCTGGAGGGAGGGGAGAGAGACACCAACAATCCTCTCAGCTGCTCTCACTATGCGTTGGAGTGTCTTGCGGCAGGACGCGTTGCAAGCGCCATACCACACAGTGATGCAGCTCGTCAGAATGCTCTCGATGGTGCCTCTGTAGAAGGTGCACATGATGGGGGCCGGGGCTCTGGCTCTTCTCAGTTTGCGGAGGAAGTAGAGACGCTGCTGTGCTTTCTTGGCCAGTGCTGCGGTGTTGTTAGTCCAGGAGAGGTCCTCTGTGATGTGCACACCCAGGAACTTGGTGCTGCTCACTCTCTCCACGGTCGCACCGTTTATGGTCAGAGGAGCATGCTGAGTGTGCACTCTTCTGAAGTCAACAACAATCTCCTTTGTCTTCTCCACATTCAGAGAGAGATTGTTGTCACTGCACCACCCGGCCAGGCGGCTCACCTCGCACCTGTAGTTTGTCTCATCTCTGTTACTAATGAGACCCACCACAGTCGTGTCGTCCGCAAACTTAATGAAGAGGTTGGAGCTGTGTGACGGAGTGCAGTCATGGGTCAGCAGAGTGAAGAGGAGGGGGCTCAGCACACATCCTTGAGGGGCCCCTGTGTTAAGTGTGATGGTGCTGGATGTGTTACTGCCGACCTGTACTGCCTGAGGTCTCCCAGTCAGGAAGTCCAACAGCCAGTTGCACAGCGAGGTGTTGAGCCCCAGCTGGACCAGTTTGTGAATGAGCTGTTGAGGGATGATTGTGTTGAATGCTGAACTGAAGTCTATGAACAGCATTCTGACATATGAGTCTTTTTTGTCCAGATGTGTGAGTGCTGAGTGGAGGGCAGTGGCGATGGCATCATTGGTCGAGCGGTTGGACCGATATGCAAACTGGAAGGGGTCCAGGGAGGGGGGGAGGGCAGACTTGATATGATGCATGACTAGCCGTTCAAAGCACTTCATGAGGATAGGTGTAAGTGCGACTGGACGGTAGTCATTGAAGCAGGATGGGGATGGCTTCTTCGGGACTGGAATAATGGTGGTAGCCTTGAAGCATGTGGGGACAACAGCCTGACTCAGCGAGATGTTGAAAATGTCTGTGAAGACATCAGTGAGTTCCGCTGCACAGTCTCTCAGTACATGACCAGGAATGTTGTCAGGACCCGGAGCTTTGCGTGCATTGATCCTGCTGAGGGATCTCCTCACGCTGTCCGGGGACAGCATCATCACCTGGTCGCCGGGAGGAGGTGGGGACTTCTGTGCAGTGGTGCTGTTTTGTGCCTCAAAGCGAGCGAAGAAGGCATTCAGCTCGTTCAGCAGGGGGATGGTGCTGTCACAGGTGCAGGCTTATAGTCTGTAATGGTCTGAATCCCCTGCCACAGGCTCCGAGTGTCCCCGCTGTCGCTGAAGCGATGGGCTACCCTCCTGGAGTACTGTCTCTTAGCCTCTCTGATGCCGCGGGATAGATTGGCCCTAGCTGTCCTCAGGCCCACCTCATCTCCAGCTCTGAAGGCAGCGTTACGAGTCTTCAGGAGTCTGTGGACCTCCCCTGTCAGCCACGGCTTCTGGTTGGCCCGGACAGTGATGGTCTTTGTGACTGTTACATCATCAATGCACTTGGTGATGTAGGCAGTGACAGTCTCTGAGTACTCTTGGAGGTCTGTGGTGTTATTGTATGTGGCAGCCTGCTTAAACATATTCCAGTCAGTGGTGTCAAAGCAGTCTTGAAGTGCCACTGACGACCCATCCGGCCACACTTGTATCTGTTTGTGAACTGGTTTGGTGACTTTAACGATCGGTCTGTATGCAGCCATTAGCATGACAGTGATGTGGTCTGAGGTACCAAGATGGGGGAGGGGGAGGGCCTTGTAAGCTCCTCTCTGGGTGGTGTAAACAAAGTCCAGAGTGTTGTTTCCTCGTGTTGGAAAGTCTACGTGTTGTTGTATTTTTGGGAAAACACTCTTTAAGTCTGCGTGGTTGAAATCCCCAGCTGAGATGAGAAAAGCATCTGGGTGGGCTGTCTGCTGCTCACTGATGTGCTGATACAGTTTATTCAGTGCCTCACTCCTGTTGTTGTTGTTGGAGCTGGGAGGGATGTATACAGCAACGAGCAGTATGGCTGTATATTCCCTCGGTAGATAGAACGGCCGGCACTTAATAATCATAAACTCCACCAGGGGCGAGCAGTGTTTGCAGACCACAACAGCGTCGTGGCACCACGCGTCATTAATGTAAACACAAAGCCCGCCGCCGCGGGTCTTACCTCCCTCGACGAGAGCTCTGTCCGCTCGATAGCATGTTAGCTGGTCGAGCTGAATGACGCAGTCCGGCACGCTGTTGCTGAGCCATGTTTCCGTGAAAACAAAAACACAGCAGTCTCTTACAGTCCTCTGAGTTGAGCGTAGTAGTCGGATGTAGTCCAGTTTATTGTCTAAAGAGCGTACGTTAGCCAGTACGATGGTGGGGATAGCTGGCTTGTGTGGGTTAGCCGCTAGCCTAGCCCGGATACCTCCGCGCTTACCCCTCTTCTGCTTTCTCATGCGCCGCTTGTGGCGCCTCTGCTCTGGGCGAGATGCAGTAGTGGGGGTCGGTGATGTTGTAGGCCTCCGGAGCAGACCGAGGTCCCGCAGCTCTTCGGCGTGCGTGAGGTTTAACTCTAAAAATGTGGATCTGCCGACGTCGAGCAGAAACTCACGACTGTATGTGCGTTTAAAGACAGATAGACACGACAAAGACGTACAAAAACACTTCGACTTACAAGATAAAAAACACGAAAACACCGTTCTGTCGGGAGAGAGAGAAGCCGCAGCGTGTGCACGCGCCGCCATCTTGTATTATATACAACATTCTTTTGCTTCAGGCCTTGTTATGGCCCACCTTTTTAGTGAGACAAGACACTCGACTGTGCAGCTGTTTGTTTTGTTCTTTTAACTTAGCGATACACTGAGCTTGTTCTTGTGCTATCGCTAAACTAAACTCTCTGTGGCAGCAGATAATGCCCTTTATATTTTTCTTCAGAATACATGCACCTAACACCTTCTTGCATTCTTCAATTGTCCATACATTTTCTGGATGAATACCAAATTTCTTTGTTAAATCCAGTCTAACTGACTACTGAGTCCATGTGATCTCCTAACAATGATTTAAACTTCCTGTCTGTCCATGAAGGGGTAGCTAGTCCACCTTTCTCAGTTGTTGGAATCAGCCTAGAATTCCTTCTAAACATGTTGTTATGTCTTTCTGACAGAACAGGACACTTCTAACACCTCCCTGGCAAGCAGAGGATAACACAAAAAAACTATTAACTTTCCCTGGCAAAGCAGAGGATATTCAGTTCAATTCAATTCAATTCAAGTTTATTTGTATAGCGCTTTTCACAATACAAATCGTTGCAAAGCAGCTTTACGGGAAATTAAGTTTCTACAATATATTTATATATTGTAGAAACTTAATATATTTAACTTATGGCGAAATTTGGTAGTTCTGTATGTTGTCTGAGGGTAGGCTTCATCTGAGGTCCTCTGAGGGGTTGGCATCATCTCTTCTCAGGTGTTCTGGATCCAGACTGAAGCTTGTGTAAATCCTAGTTACCACGGGATGTTAATCCCGTGGCAGAAACAGAGAAACAAATAGAGACATAATTAGCGTAGCTGCTGTTCCAACCAAGCAAAAATTATTTGTTCAATCCAAGCTAAAGAACAATAATGCGTGTTTGATCGGATATAACTGCAGTACAAGATTATGAGATGCATTATGTGAATGCTTGGCTAAAGAGATGTGTCTTTACTCTCTCTGTTTAAATCTAGATTGTGTCTGAACCCCGAACATTATCAGGAAGGCTATTCCAGAGTTTGGGAGCCAAATCTGAAAAGGATCTACCTCCTTTAGTTGACTTTGCTATCCTAGGTACTACCAAAAGTCCAGAGTTTTGCGACCTTAGGGAGCGTGATGGATTGTAGCGTGGTAAAAGACTAGTTAAGTACGCAGGAGCTAAATCATTAAGGGCCTTATAGGTAAGTAATAATATTTTGTAACTGATGCGGAACTTAATAGGTAGCCAGTGCAGAGACTGTAAAATTGGGGTAATATGATCATATTTTCTTGACCTAGTAAGGACTCTAGCTGCTGCATTTTGGACTACCTGTAGCTTGTTTATTGAAGATGCAGGACAACCAGCTAGCAGTGCATTACAATAGTCCAGTCTAGAGGTCATGAATGCATGAACTAGCTTTTCTGCATCAGAAACAGGTAACATGTTTCGTAGCTTGGCAATGTTTCTAAGATGGAAGAATGCTGTTTTTGTAACATGGGAAATATGATTTTCAAAAGACAAGTTGCTGTCTAATATAACACCCATATTTTTGACTGTAGAGGAAGTAACAGTACATCCGTCTAGTTGCAAATTATAATCCAAGAGATTCTGTGTACTGTTTTTTGGTCCAATAAGTAATATTTCTGTCTTATCTGAATTTAATAGGAGAAAATTACTGGTCATCCAATCTTTTACATTTTTAACACACTCTGTTAGCTTAGATAATTTAGAAGTTTCATCTGGTCTTGTTGAGATATATAGTTGAGTATCATCAGCATAACAATGGAAACTAATTCCGTATTTTCTAATAATATTACCAAGGGGCAACATGTATATTGAAAATAGCAGAGGACCTAGGACAGATCCTTGTGGTACTCCATATTTTACTGGTGATAATTGAGATGACTCCCTGTTTAAATAAACAAAGTGGAAGCGATCAGACAGGTAGGATCTAAACCATCTTAAAGCCTGCCCTTGAATACCCGTATAATTTTGTAATCGATCTAGGAGTATGTCATGATGTATAGTGTTGAACGCAGCACTAAGATCAAGTAAAACTAGCAATGAGATGCAGCCTTGGTCTGACGCAAGAAGCAAGTCATTTGTAATTTTAACAAGTGCGGTTTCTGTGCTATGGTGGGGCCTGAAACCTGACTGAAATTCTTCATAGAGATCATTTTTTTGCAAAAAAGAGCACAACTGAGCAGATACAACTTTTTCTAAAATTTTAGACATAAACGGAAGATTAGAAATGGGTCTGTAATTTGCTAGTTCATTAGGATCTAGTTGTGGTTTTTTAATAAGAGGCTTAATAACCGCCAGCTTGAATGATTTTGGAACGTGACCTAAAGATATCGATGAGTTAATAATATTGAGAAGCGGTTCTTCTGCTACAGGTAACAACTCTTTCAGTAATTTAGTGGGTACAGGATCTAATAGGCATGTTGTTGGTTTAGATGCATTGATAACTTTATTTAGCTCTTCCTGTCCTATAGTTGTAAAGCACTGCAGTTTTTCTTTGGGTGCAATGAATGGAGCTGAAGTACTAGACGCTGCAGAATCTACATTTGTTATTGTATTTCTGATGTTATCTATCTTATCAGTAAAGAAATTCATAAAGTCATTACTATTAAATTGTGAGGGAATATTTAGATCGGGTGGCGTCTGTTTATTTGTTAATCTAGCCACTGTGCTAAATAAAAACCTTGGATTGTTTTGGTTATTTTCTATGAGTTTGCGGATATGCTCTGCCCTGGACGCTTTTAAAGCCTGTCTATAGTTGGACATACTGTTTTTCCATGCAATTCTAAAAACTTCCAAGTTAGTTTTTCTCCATTTGCGCTCAAGTTTACGAGTTTCTTTCTTGAGAGAACGGGTATTACTGTTGTACCATGGCGCAGCATGTTTTTCTCTAACCTTTTTCAATTTGATGGGCGCACCAACTTCTAATGTATTAGAGAAGATAGTACCCATGTTGCTAGTCATTTCATCTAGTTCATGTGTATTTATGGGTACACAGAGCAGTTGAGATAAATCAGGCAGGTTATTTTTAAATCTATCTTTAGTGGTTGGAACAATAGTTCTTCCTGGACGATAACGCGGAGCCATATAGTTAATATCAGTAATACTCAGCATGCACGATACTAGGAAATGGTCAGTAACATCATCACTTTGAGGTACGATATCTATGTCAGTAAGATCAATTCCATACGATATAATTAAATCTAGCGTATGATTAAAACGATGAGTGGACCCAGTGACGTTTTGCTTGACTCCAAAAGAATTTATTAGGTCAGTAAACGCAAGTCCTAACGCATCATTTGTATTATCGACGTGAATGTTAAAATCTCCGACAATTAGCGCTTTATCAACAGTAACCAATAGGTCTGAGAGGAAATCTGCAAATTCTTTTAAGAAATCTGTATTTGGCCCTGGCGGTCTATACACAGTAGCCAGAGCAAGAGATAGAAGAGATTTCTTTTGCATATCTGACAGTGTAACATTAAGCAGAAGCAATTCAAATGAGTTAAACCTGTATCCTGTTTTCTGGGTAACATTGAGAATATCACTATATATTGTTGCAACACCGCCGCCACGGCCAGTCTGACGGGGCTCATGCTTATAACAGTAGCTTGGTGGAGTAGACTCATTTAGACCAATATAATCATTTGGTTTGAGCCAGGTTTCAGTCAAGCAGAGCACATCAAAACTATTATCTGTGATCATTTCATTTACAATAACAGCTTTGGGTGCGAGTGATCTAATGTTTAGGAGCCCAAGCTTTAAAAATTGCTTTTGTTTATTTGTTTTGCATTTTTCTGGTTTAATCACGATCAGATTATTTCTAGATCCTGCATTAAATTTATATTTTGGCTTCACTGTTCGGGGAACAGACACAGTCTTTATAGATTGGACAGCACAAGTATTTCTATCATTTAAGTGGGTAGAACAAAAGTCATCATAGCAGTTATTTGAGAATGGGCTTACTAGTCAGATGGAGCGTAGAGTCCTGGAGATGTTGTCCGACAGGAGTTCTGCTCCGACTCTGCTGGGGTGCAGAGGTTATACACCAATAACCTCTCTGACAAAGCAGAGGATAAGCTAGTTAATACACATCATAATGTGTTCAACCTTCCCTGGCAAAGCAGAGGATAACCAATATGTTAACACACACTGTAACTGCTGTTAAGGATGAACATTCTTCCCTGGCAAAGCAGAGGATAACTAGTCTGTTAACCAAACCCTGCAGCTGTTTGTTAACACTTCTCTGGCGGCGCAGAGGATAACCACATGTACTGGTAGTGGTTCTTTG
Organism: Spinibarbus caldwelli; assembly: GCA_039654775.1. Lineage (NCBI taxonomy): Eukaryota > Metazoa > Chordata > Actinopteri > Cypriniformes > Cyprinidae > Spinibarbus > Spinibarbus caldwelli. The sequence goes on along the minus strand of CM077262.1, from coordinate 1,243,079 downwards.
GATAGAGTAACACTCACCAAATCGTGGTTGAGCTGAAAAAGGTGTCTTGAATTCAGTGTGGAACGATGTCAGGCGAGAAGCTCTATCCGGGTCACGGCAACAAAACTGTTGGAAACTCAGAAGCGAAGACCAGGAAGCTCTTGGGTATCGTCAGCAGAGTCCTTAACTGAGAACGTGCTGCGTGGCACTGCAGTCATCAAAAGCCTAACTAAGGCAGTGATACATTGTAGTTTATATACATTTAGGGGGAAGTGCTTAGGAATGGAGACAAAGCACCATGGAGACATTTTTCACGCATAATTAGCGTGCATGCATAAAACAAATAATCATCTGCAAAAATTGAACTGGCTTGAATGGCTTTACTGCAGAGCAATTACTGTACATAATGAAATATAAGTGTCACTGTTGTTTGATGGTGGATGTGGTGAATAGCGATCAAAATGTTGTTTTTGAAGATGCTGAAAACGATGAATGTATATAGGGAAATGCGCTCTGACGATGGCAGTGATGGTAAAACCATCTGCTCAAATCGAACCCTTCTAAGTTTCAAAAGGTATGGAAGTATGCTTATTTTATTCTTTTTTTTCAATTTTATTTTTTAATTGTTCTTAAAATATCAGGAGAGTTTGCTATTGTAGCAGTTAGAGATCCATCTGGATATAGGCCTAAGTCTGGGTCGCTAAAGACCCGAATATAATGATTGGCGAAATATTCATGCAGTTTAAAGTCTTAAAATGTCTTAAATTTTACAACATTAAGCCTTAAATATCAAACAGTCAACGATTTAAATGATGGGGTCTTAATTATAACAATAAACGTCAGCATGTTATCTCGGTTATTTGTCCTAAAATATGGAATAAATGTGATAAAGAAAGCATTAAATTGACCTTTCTTATACATGTTGACACATTGTTACAACACTAATTTTATGTTTTAAAACAAATTATAAAAAAACTATTTGTATTTCTTGAACATTGTTGCTTCAATTAATGTTTTGCCAGATAGAACCTTATAATTCCAAGCGGAAAATGACTTTTTAGAATTAGAAGGTTCTATCTGCATTTGACCTGTTCCAAAAATCCCCATTTAAAAATTTGAGAGGATTTTGATATTGTACATTTAGAATACATTTAGGGTCTCTGTCAATTTCATGTAGGAAAGAGACTTGTTCCCCATATCATTTTTGCTATATGGAATGCAAAATCTTTGAAGCTTAATATCTCAAAACCACTCAGAATGCAGATAGAACCTTATAATTCCAAGGGGACGATTTGTCTGATGTCAACACATACCTTAAATGCAAAATACAATGTACTTTGCCTTAGTTTTTCATGTGATGCTATGTCAGAAAATAGGTTCAGCATATCTTAAACAGATTCTTAAATTTGTAATCCCACACCTTCTTCCTGTTTGTTGCTGCCACGTGTTTTGAGTTTGAGCTCCAAGTTAATTCTTTATCGTCTATTTTGTTTTTATCTTAAATTCAATTCTATACACCATCATTTTCGTTTCTATAACGTGTGAATATATCCCCTATCGTATTCTACAAAAAAAAAACAATCAGAGTGCCTTGTTATCACTAGCTTTATTTTGATTTCCAGAGTCCGCTATTAGCTTATAGCACTTTAGCATTGCCAACGTGGTTGCCGCTAATCTCGCTTACACTGCTAATACTCTGTTTACACACATTACCATTGTTTTACTCACTGTTACTTGCTTTAATGGCTGATGCGTGTCAACCTTTGAGTGCAGGTGAGGACACGTTCGAGCTGCATTCTCTGCAGCTCAAGCTGGAGGCCGTGGAGAAGCAGATCCGCAACCTGGTAGAGAAGCAGGCCCAGCTGAGAGAGTGGCGAGCCGCACTGGAAACATCCCGGGCTGACGCTCACAAGTCTGGGGTAAGTATACAGTGTGCTGCTAACACTCCCACAACCTCTACTCCGTGTGTTTCTCTGCACCCAGGACGCGATCTTCCCAGATGTCCTTCATTCCGGCGCCGGGACACCACGGACCCTGGGTGCACCAGCAGCGGAAAACGCGAGCCAAGCCCCGGGCGAGGACCTCTCCCCCCTCTGGCCTTCGAGATCTCCACCCAGAACCACTTCGCCCCCCTCCGCGAGACGGAACGCGACGCTGTGATCATCAGAGACTCCATCGTCCGGCACGTCCGTGCTACATTAGCTGAAGGTAAAGTGCACACTCACTGTTTCCCTGGTGCCTGTGTTCTCGATGTTTCTGCACAGATACCCACGATCCTGAAGGGCAACGAGAGCATCGGCGCTGTCGTGCTGCACGTGGGGGTTAATGACACCAAACTGCGGCCGATGGAGGTTGTGAAGAGGGACTTCAGGAGCCTGATCGAGATGATACGCAGCACATCGCCCACGAGGGCGATCATCGTGTCAGGACCGCTTCCCACGTATCGACGAGGACACAAAAGGTTCAGTAGACTTTTTGCTTTAAACGAATGGTTATTGTCATGGTGTAAAGAACAGAAACTGCTTTTTGTTAATAATTGGAATCTTTTCTGGGAGCGTCCTAGGCTTTTCCATGCTGATGGCCTGCACCCCAGCAGAATCGGAGCGGAACTCCTGTCGGACAACATCTCCAGGACGCTACGCTCAATATGACTAGTAAGCCAATTCTCAGATAACTGCTATGATGGCTTTTATTCTAACCACTTAAATGATAGAAGTACTTGCAAATCATGATTGGCACGTGACACGTGACTTCCTGTTTGTTGCTGCTGCGTGTTTTGAGTTTGAGCTCCGTCAAGTTAATTCTTTATCGACTATTTTCTAATCCTGAAATCTATTTTACACACCATCATTTTCGTTTCTATAACGTGTGAATATATCCCCTATCGTATTCTACAACAAAAACAATCAAAGCGCCTTGTTATCACTAGTTTTATTTTGATTTCCAGAGTCCGCTATTAGCTTATAGCCCGTTAGCATCGCCAGCGTGGTTGCATTAGCGGCAACCAAGGAAGGTTGCCGCTAATCTCGCTTCCATTGCTAATACTCTATTCACACACATTACCATCGTTTTACTCACTGCTACTTGCTTAAATGGCGGATGTGTGTCTACCTTTGAGTGCAGGCGAGGACACGTTCGAGCTGCATTCGGTGCAGCTGGAGCTGGAGGCCGTGGAGAAGCAGATCCGTGAGCTGGTGGAGAAGCAGGCCCAGCTGAGAGAGCGGAGAGCTGCGCTGGAAACATCCCGGGCTGACGCTCACAAGTCCGGGGTAAGTATACAGCGCGCCGCTAACACTCCCACCACCTCTACTCCGTGTGTTTCTCTGCACAGATCCTGTGCACCCAGGACGCGATCTTCCCAGATGTCCTTCACTCCGGCGCCGGGACACCACGGACCCTGGGTGCAGCAGCAGCGGAAGACGCGAGCCAGGCCCCGGGCGAGGACCTCTCCCCCTCCGCCGCCTCCGGTCTTCGAGATCTCCACCCGGAACCGCTTCGCCCCCCTCCGCGAGACGGAACGCGACGCTGTGATCGTCGGAGACTCCATCGTCCGGCACGTCCGTGCTACGTTAGCTGAAGGTAAAGCACACACTCACTGTTTCCCTGGCGCTCGTGTTCTCGATGTTTCTGCGCAGATACCCGCGATCCTGAAGGACGACGAGAGCATCGGCGCGATCGTGCTGCACGCGGGCGTGAACGACACCAGGCTGCGGCAGACGGAGACACTGAAGACGGACTTCAGGAGCCTGATCGAGACGGTGCGCAGCGCATCACCCGCGGCGACGATCATCGTGTCTGGACCGCTTCCCACGTATCGACGAGGACACGAAAGGTTCAGTAGACTTTTTGCTTTAAATGAGTGGTTATTGTCATGGTGTAAAGAACAGAAACTGCTCTTTGTTAATAATTGGAATCTTTTCTGGGAGCGTCCTAGGCTTTTCCGCGCTGATGGCCTGCACCCCAGCAGAGTCGGAGCAGAACTCCTGTCGGACAACATCTCCAGGACTCTGCGCTCCATCTGACTAGTAAGCCAATTCACAAATAACTGCTATGATGACTTTTGTTCTACCCACTTAAATGATAGAAATACTTGTGCTGTCCAAGCTATAAAGACTGTGTCTGTTCCCCGAACAGTGAAGCCAAAATATAAATATAAATTTAATGCAGGATCTAGAAATAATATAATCGTGATTAAACCAGAAAAATGCAAAACAAATAAACAAAAGCAATTTTTAAAGCTTGGGCTCCTAAACATTAGATCACTCGCACCCAAAGCTGTTATTGTAAATGAAATGATCACAGATAATAGTTTTGATGTGCTCTGCTTGACTGAAACCTGGCTCAAACCAAATGATTATATTGGTCTAAATGAGTCTACTCCACCAAGCTACTGTTATAAGCATGAGCCCCGTCAGAGTGGCCGTGGAGGCGGTGTTGCAACAATATATAGTGATATTCTCAATGTTACCCAGAAAACAGGATACAGGTTTAACTCATTTGAATTGCTTCTGCTTAATGTTACACTGTCAGATATGCAAAAGAAATCTCTCCTGTCTCTTGCTCTGGCTACTGTGTATAGACCGCCAGGGCCGTATACAGATTTCTTAAAAGAATTTGCAGATTTCCTCTCAGACCTATTGGTTACTGTTGATAAAACGCTAATTGTTGGAGATTTTAACATTCACGTCGATAATACAAATGATGCGTTAGGACTTGCGTTTACTGACCTAATAAATTCTTTTGGAGTCAAGCAAAACGTCACTGGGCCCACTCATCGTTTTAATCATACGCTAGATTTAATTATATCACATGGAATTGATCTTACTGACATAGATATCGTACCTCAAAGTGATGATGTTACTGACCATTTCCTAGTATCGTGCATGCTGAGTATTACTGATATTAACTATATGGCTCCGCGTTATCGTCCAGGAAGAACTATTGTTCCAACCACTAAAGATAGATTCAAAAATAACCTGCCTGATTTATCTCAACTGCTCTGTGTACCCATAAATACACATGAACTAGATGAAATGACTAGCAACATGGGCACTATCTTCTCTAATACATTAGAAGTTGTTGCGCCCATCAAATTGAAAAAGGTTAGAGAAAAACGTACTGCGCCATGGTACAACAGTAATACCCATTCTCTCAAGAAAGAAACTCGTAAACTTGAGCGCAAATGGAGAAAAACTAACTTGGAAGTTTTTAGAATTGCATGGAAAAACAGTATGTCCAACTATAGACAGGCTTTAAAAGCTTCCAGGGCAGAGCATATCCGCAAACTCATAGAAAATAACCAAAACAATCCAAGGTTTTTATTTAGCACAGTGGCTAGATTAACAAATAAACAGACGCCACCCGATCTAAATATTCCCTCACAATTTAATAGTAATGACTTTATGAATTTCTTCACTGATAAGATAGATAACATCAGAAATACAATAACAAATGTAGATTCTGCAGCGTCTAGTACTTCAGCTCCATTCATTGCACCCAAAGAAAAACTGCAGTGCTTTACAACTATAGGACAGGAAGAGCTAAATAAAGTTATCAATGCATCTAAACCAACAACATGCCTATTAGATCCTGTACCCACTAAATTACTGAAAGAGTTGTTACCTGTAGCAGAAGAACCGCTTCTCAATATTATTAACTCATCGATATCTTTAGGTCACGTTCCAAAATCATTCAAGCTGGCGGTTATTAAGCCTCTTATTAAAAAACCACAACTAGATCCTAATGAACTAGCAAATTACAGACCCATTTCTAATCTTCCGTTTATGTCTAAAATTTTAGAAAAAGTTGTATCTGCTCAGTTGTGCTCTTTTTTGCAAAAAAATGATCTCTATGAAGAATTTCAGTCAGGTTTCAGGCCCCACCATAGTACAGAAACTGCACTTGTTAAAATTACAAATGACTTGCTTCTTGCGTCAGACCAAGGCTGCATCTCATTGCTAGTTTTACTTGATCTTAGTGCTGCGTTCGACACTATAGATCATGACATACTCATAGATCGATTACAAAATTATACGGGTATTCAAGGGCAGGCTTTAAGATGGTTTAGATCCTACCTGTCTGATCGCTTCCACTTTGTTTATTTAAACAGGGAGTCATCTCAATTATCACCAGTAAAATATGGAGTACCACAAGGATCTGTCCTAGGTCCTCTGCTATTTTCAATATATATGTTGCCCCTTGGTAATATTATTAGAAAATACGGGATTAGTTTCCATTGTTATGCTGATGATACTCAACTATATATCTCAACAAGACCAGATGAAACTTCTAAATTATCTAAGCTAACAGAGTGTGTTAAAAATGTAAAAGATTGGATGACCAGTAATTTTCTCCTATTAAATTCAGATAAGACAGAAATATTACTTATTGGACCAAAAAACAGTACACAGAATCTCTTGGATTATAATTTGGAACTAGACAGATGTACTGTTACTTCCTCTACAGTCAAAAATCTGGGTGTTATATTAGACAGCAACTTGTCTTTTGAAAATCATATTTCACATGTTACAAAAACAGCATTCTTCCATCTTAGAAACATTGCCAAGCTACGAAACATGTTACCTGTTTCTGATGCAGAAAAGCTAGTTCATGCATTCATGACCTCTAGACTGGACTATTGTAATGCACTGCTAGCTGGTTGTCCTGCATCTTCAATAAACAAGCTACAGGTAGTCCAAAATGCAGCGGCTAGAGTCCTTACTAGGTCAAGAAAATATGATCATATTACCCCAATTTTACAGTCTCTGCACTGGCTACCTATTAAGTTCCGCATCAGTTACAAAATATTATTACTTACCTATAAGGCCCTTAATGATTTAGCTCCTGTGTACTTAACTAGTCTTCTACCACGCTACAATCCATCACGCTCCCTAAGGTCGCAAAACTCTGGACTTTTGGTAGTACCTAGGATAGCAAAGTCAACTAAAGGAGGTAGATCCTTTTCACATTTGGCTCCCAAACTCTGGAATAGCCTTCCTGATAATGTTCGGGGTTCAGACACACTCTCTCTGTTTAAATCTAGATTAAAGACACATCTCTTTAGCCAAGCATTCACATAATGCATCTCATGATCTTGTACTGCAGTTATATCTGATCAAACACGCATTATTGTTCTTTAGCTTGGATTGAACAAATAATTGTTGCTTGGTTGGAACAGCAGCTACGCTAATTATGTCTCTATTTGTTTCTCTGTTTCTAGGTAACTAGGATTTACACAAGCTTCAGTCTGGATCCAGAACACCTGAGAAGAGATGATGCCAACCCCTCAGAGGACCTCAGATGAACCATACCCTCAGACAACATACAGAACTACCAAATTTCGCCATAAGTTAAATATATTAAGTTTCTACAATATATAAATATATTGTAGAAACTTAATTTCCTGTAAAGCTGCTTTGCAACGATTTGTATTGTGAAAAGCGCTATACAAATAAACTTGAATTGAATTGAATTGAATTGCATTGTCCAGTCTATAAAGACTGTGTCTGTTCCCCGAATAGTGAGGTCAAAATATAAATTTAATGCAGGATCTAGAAATGAAAGTGAAGCGTAAATTCTACCGGAAAGACTCAAATTTCACATCATACGTCATCTAATTTAGTTGAGCTAATCACCGCCTGGCTTGAATTATAAAAGTCTCATCTTACCTTCCTTTCTGCCACTTGCAGGTGTTCATCGAAGTTCCGCTCTTCAAACGCAAGCGATTGTAGACTTTGATCTCTCCGATTCAGATGATAATCCAGTTTTGCCTTCTCCTCAGTCTGCGCGTCAAAGTACCCGTATCCAAACATGGAATTCTCCCTGGTCCCAATGGACTCCAGAGAAAATTGTAGCTATTGTAGGACATCTCAGCTGCTCAACCTACAGATAATCCTTCAACCATTTCGGCTTCGTCATCTCAATGCAAATCAGCTGGCAGGAAAAGGACAGTTCAAGCTAAAAAGTCTAAGTCCTCCTTATCATCTTCACCTAACCACGGGTTAGAAGGCCCCAACGAGCAGCTTCTAAAAGCTGTCCAAGGATTCACTGAAACTGTAAAAGTATTCGGTAGCAGACTGGAAGTCTTCGAGTCTGCATTTGCTGCACATGCTGCTGGGTTACCTACAGCTTCTAAGTCTTCAGGCTCATTTTCCTTTCTTCCCGGCATTGTCGATCGCTCTATGGTACCTTCCACTTCATCTGCCGCTCAGGCCTTCGCTTCATCCACGAATCAAACTCCATTTCAAAACATCGCCGCGGTAGCATCTACACCATCTCACAATCTCTCCACGGCTGTTACCGCTCAGAATTTCGGTAGGCGATTCGTTCCTCCTGCTGCTGTCACTGCTTCTCAAAAAATAAGATCGGACATAATCCTAGGTAAGGATATTAATTTGGCTGTTTTACTGCTCCCATCGCCAGCTGTTGATCGGCAAATGTTCGACTGCGGTGACGTGGCTGTATTCCTGAAAACCACAGATCCCAGTTGCATCAAAACCTGTCGTTCAGCGAATTCGTTATTGCTTTCGGGATATACAGAGACATTTTATGTCAACCCTTCCCTGATCATAGGGAGGAATTAGATCTCTATTTAGCCATGCTGGCAGAATTCAATCAAACATATGGAGGCACATTGTTCTATGAGTATCATAAATCCTTCGCAGCTAGATCCGCTTCTTTCATTTCAGTATTCAACACCAGACTGGACTGGTCATTTTGGCGGACAGAGAGCCCTGGGTTGTGTCATGTGCAGCTCGCATGGACATTCTGCTGCTTTCTGCCCTAAAGCCCTCACTACTAGAGAGCCGGCTGCCGTTCTTGGTGTTGATCCTGCTCATGCCTCATTTGATGTAAAAGGCAGACCTATAATTGCATTTAATGGAATTCCTTTATGCAATAATTTCAACGAATCAGTGTGTAATTATGCAGTGTGTATTATAGTGTAAATTTTCACACATTTGCAGTTTCTGCAGAGACGTGCACCCGAAATCCATCTGCCCAAGACGCTTCAGACCTATATCACGAGGGAAAGCGCCTCCTCAGAAAAAGTTCTAAGTGGCCACCCTTCCACTGCCATCAACATAGCTTCCCTCTCTAGCTACCTTTCCTTTCATCCTGATGCATCTTTCGTTGATCACCTTATTACTGGGCTCTCCCAAGGATTTCGGGTTGGCATTTGTTCCCCACTGTCTACGTCTCATGTATCCAAGAATTTGCAGTCTGCTCTAGCTGAACCTGACATCGTCACTAGTCTCCTCGCTAAAGAGTTAAATAAAGGTTACATCATCGGCCCTTTCAGTTCTCCACCTTTTTTCTCATTTCGAATTAACTCTATCGGCGTTGCAACTCGCAGATATTCAGGGAAAAACCGTTTGATTTTTGATATGTCCTCACCTCATTCTAATAGCCTAGCAAGTGTTAACGAATGTATTCCTTCAGAACCCTTTTCGCTCTATTATGCCTCGGTGGATGACGCCATCCATCTTATCAAGATAGCAGATTACGGTGCTTGGCTTGCTAAAGCAGATATCACAGACGCTTTCAAGATCATGCCTATTCACCCCTCCGATTGGCCTCTTTTTGGCATTAACTGGAGATCTAAGTTTTATTTTGCAGTGAGACTCACTTTCGGTGTAGAAGCAGTCCATACATTTTTAATTGTTTGTCTGAGGCCCTGTGCTGGATTATGTTGAACGTTTGTAAACTCCCTTTCGTACTACATCTATTAGACGATTTCTTGCTGATAGATTTTACCTCTTTGGGAAGCTCAGTGCTCGACACACTAAAATCAGTATTCACTGAGTTAGGCGTGCCCTTGTCAAACGAGAAAACCATGGGTCCATCTACATCCCTAGAATTTCTCTGCATCGTTCTTGATTCTGTTAACCTCTTAACCTGCACCCTCCATTTTGGGACTCAGCTGAAAATGACCTACCTAACTTAAAATGTTAACAGTTCTTGACAACAGTGTGCTACACAGATAATTTTGGTGTCTTTGAAAAGAAGACCCTTTGGGCTTTACTATCCATCATCCAGAGTTAATAATGCTCAAAAAGATAAAATTATAAAATAATAGACAGAATCTTAGACATTGTATATGTGATTTATTTGAGCACTAGAATTTATTTGAGCACTAGAAAATACAATAAGAATAATTTTTGAGTAATAAAAAATTTGAGTAATAAAAAGAAAAAAAAAAGAAGAAAAAAAAGAATTAGCTTTGTATGTCAAGTACATACTCTGATTAGCAGACATACAGCATTCCCACAGATTGCTGCTCATACAGTCAGAATTCACATGCTGATGTGCGTGCAAACAGATGGTAATCATACAAATAGCCGGACATATAGTCAATAATCACATTCTAATGGCCGTTCATAGACCGCATTCACACTGATAGTTGTCATTCAGCAGTAATCACACGCTGATTATCAGTCATATAGATGGTAATCATGCAGACACAGCCACATTCCCCACATAACATGCACACATATTTGAAAAATGTTGAAAAGAAAAAAAAAGAGAATTATTTGTGCAAAAAGCCGATCGCTAAGTTACACCCCATCAGATGACCGGTGCGTCACAGCGCGCGTCACGAGAGAGCGCCAGATTCAAATAAACAATATTCCCCCTATCTTTGACTTTTTTTTTTTTGTGGATGGTCTCATTCTGTTTGTGACACTGCGTGCTACAAAACCATGTTGCTTTCTACTACCAAGACACTGTTTTTGGAGCGTAATTTGTTCCATAATGGATACAAACAATAACTCTCCCCGAAGAAATGAGACGTAAACAAGGAATTAACTCCATATTACAATGTTATTGTTTCGTTGGACTAAAAGTGCTCTATAGGATTTTGTTCAGTGGATCCTTACCTTTCAAACTAAACCGGGATTTCAGCAGTGGATGCGTTTGTGACTTATTACGACGAATCTGATATGTACTGCATTTTATTATGCATGTTTTGATGTGTACTGCTTACACAAATTTAGCAAATACATTCCTTATAAGCTTTCCACTGATAAACAGCGATCTATCGTTGATGCTTGAGGCTTAGACCTTTATAGTGATATATAGTTTGTCAAGACTAATTTTGTCTCGTTTCATTTAATCTATTCGTAAACACTGACACATGCAAACAAAGAGCGCTCAGTGCGCTGGCGTCCTGGTGCGGGTTAACAGGTTAAGATGTAACCCTCTCTCCCCAGTGACAAACTCCTTAGAATTAGGTCCTTCTTGGAATCGTTTCTCGTAGCCTGTTCAGTATCAAAACACGATATGCTTTCCCTCCTAGGGCATCTCAGTTTCGCTATGAGAATTATCCCTCAAGGTCGGTCTTTTATTTCACGCCTTCTCACTTTGGCTCACTCCATCGATAACCTGAATGATACAGTCTACTTAGGCGATGGACGTCGTTCAGACCTTAAGGTTTGGTCACACCTGAACAATAATTGGAACGGTATTTCTATTTTTTATAAAGATGTCCCGAATCATCCGTTGCACTCGAGCTATTCACTGACACAGCCCCTTCCATTGGTTTTGGGGGGTTCTTCCAAGGGCAGTGGTTCGCAGAGAAATGGCCGAACGATTTTTCTTCCTTGACGATTAGTTCTCCCTCGTCTGCTCTTTATGAACTGTATCCCATCGTAGTAGCTAGCGTTCTCTGGGGCACCGTTTGGTCACGTAAATGTATTGCAATGTTCTGCGACAACGTAGCTACAGTTGAGATTATAAATAAAGGACGTTCGAATTGCCAAGCTATCATGTCTCTTCTTAGACGTTTAACTTGGCAATCTGTCATGCACTATTTCATCACAGTCGTTCATATTTCAGGACAATCTAACATCATTGCTGATGCTCTCTCTCATTTTCGTCTGCAGGCCTTCAGACGACTTTGCCTGGCAGCGAACCTGAATTCAACACCATGCCCGATTTTGGCAGAAATAATCCTCGACTAGGTACCCAGTTTAACGTTTTATTAAATTCCGCCAGAATGTATACCACCAGAGGTTTAGCGCCTTCTACTCTTAAAGCATACAATTCGGCTTGGCACCGGGTCGTGCACTTTTGTTTCTCGTTTCAAATTCCTGTATTTCCAATATTAATCATGACGGTTTACACTTTCATTGTTAATTGTTTCAATTCTTGTAATTTGAGCATTACTACCATTCGCAAACTGTTGGCTGGTATACAATTTTACGCACGATATCACAATCCAGATTTTCCAAGTCTTTTTTCTATGCCTTCAATTCGGCTTCTCCTTAAAGGCATCGAGAAATCCGTTCATAAGTTCCCAGACAAACGACTTCCAATTACAAATGCAAAATTACAATTTTACTACACAAGCTTGTAGATACCATTCGCAACGGTCATTTTTCAGTATATATTAATACCCTCCTCGAAGCTGTGTTCTTGACAGCCTTTTATGGATTTTTGCAATCAGGGGAATTCGCCCCAGACTCTAATTACTTCGATAACTTTTATTGTTCCTATTCATCAATGTTAAAGTATCTTAAAACGCATCCACGCACTCCCCGAAATGCACCCCTATTCATGTTAACTAACGGGCTTCCAATTACTAAGCACTGGTTTAGGTTCCATTTAGCTTCTGTCTTAACCTGTTAACCCGCACCAGGACGCCAGTACACTGAACGCTCTTTGTTTGCATGTGTCAGTGTTTACGAATAGATTAAATGAAACGAGACAAAATTAATCTTGACAAACTATATATCACTATAAAGGTCTAAGCCTCAAGCATCGACGATAGATCGCTGTTTTTCAATGGAAAGCTTATAAGAAATGTATTTGCTAAATTTGTGTAAGCAGTACACATCAAAACATGCATAATAAAATGCAGTACATACCAGATTCGTCATAATAACGAGTCACAAACGCATCCACTGCTGAAATCCCGGTTTAGTTTGAAAGGTAAGGATCCATTGAACAACATCCCATAGAGCACTTTTAGTGAAACGACCTTAAAACAATAAGGTTGTAATATGGATGATAATTCCTTTGTCTCAGTTTATAGCTTATAACAGTCATATGGTAGTCTCCTATTTCTAATTTTCCATGCATTTTGGACAACACAGCACCTCAATTTCAATACAATACAATGAATACAATGGCAATACAATGAATCTCATATTGCTTAATGTTAATAGTTAGATGCTCGCATAGAGTCCCCTCAGTATTTGATTAATGCTATACTTTTCATTTCAGGATTCTAATAATCAAAATCCCAATGGTCGGGTTAAACTTCATCTTCTTTTGGGGGTAGGTTCCGCCCATGCCTACATCTTCAGGCACGACCTGCTGGTTTACCTCGAGACCTGGACGAGAGATGGGGCCTATGCCAAGATACGAAAGAGAACATTCGCTGGTTTAATTCTGTTATGCTTCATTTTATTACGGAATAAACTTCCTTCAAATTAATATCCACCTACTGAGTCTTTTTGGTAGAAATGAAAGCGAAGCGTAAGTTCTACCGGAAAGACTCAAATTTCACGTCATACGTCATCTAATTTAGTTGAGCCAATCACCGCCTGGCTTGAATTATAAAAGTCTCATCTTACCTTCCTTTCTGCCACTTGCAGGTATTCATCGAAGTTCCCCTCCTTCCTCCCCACCACCACCAGGTTGGTTCCTATCTACTTATCCGGGGGTAGGTTCCACCCATGCCTACATCTTCAGGCACGACCTGCCGGTTAACCTCGAGACCTGGACGAGAGATGGGGCCTATGCCAAGATACTAAAGAGAACATTCACTGGTTTAATTCTGTTTTGCTTCATTTATTACGGAATAAACTTCCTTCAAATGAATATCCGCCTACTGAGTCTTTTTGGTAGAAATAATCTGATCGTGATTAAATCAGAAAAATGCAAAATAAATAAACAAACAATTTTTAAAGCTTGGGCTCCTAAACATTAGATCACTCGCACCCAAAGCAGTCATTGAAAAATTAAATGATCACAGATAATAGTTTTGAAGTACTCTGCTTGACTGAAACCTGGCTCAAACCAAATGACTCTATTGGTCTGAATGAGTCTACTCCACCAAGCTACTGTTATAAGCATGAGCCCCGTCAGATTGGTCGTGGCGGCGGTGTTGCAACAGTATATAGTGATATTCTCAAAGTTACCCAGAAAACAGGATACAGGTTTAACTCATTCGAATTACTTCTGCTTAATGTTACACTGTCAGATATGTAAAAGAAATCTCTCCTATCTTTTGCTCTGGCTACTCTGTATAGACCGCCAGGGCCGTATACAGATTTCTTAAAAGAATTTGCAGATTTCCTCTCAGACCTATTGGTTAATGTTGACAAAGCGCTGTCGGAAATTTTAACATTCACATCGATAATACAGATGATGCATTAGGACTTGCGTTTACTGACCTAATAAACTCTTTTGGAGTCAAGCAAAACGTCACCAGGCCCACTCATCGTTTTAATCATATGCTAGATTTAATTATATCTCATGGAATTGATCTTACTGACATAGATATCGTACCTCAAAGTGATGATGTTACTGACCATTTCCTTGTATTGTGCATGCTGACTATTACTGATATTAAATATATGGCTCCGCGTTATCGTCCGGGCAGAACTATTGTTCCAGCCACCAAAGACAGATGCACAAATAACCTGCCTGATTTATCTCAACTGCTCTGTGTACCCATAAATACACATGAACTAGACGAAATGACTAGCAACATGGGCACTATCTTCTCTAATATATTAGAAGCTGCTTTCCCCCATCAAATTGAAAAAGGGCACGCCTAGGAGTTTTTTTGGGCCGACATTTCAGGTTTCTCCAAATGACTTGAAATTCACTCTGCTCATAGAGGAGACTTACACTAAGACAGGAGCGCAAGTCCTGGCTCTCTGGCCCTTTCCAGAGCGGAGATCTGGACATCCCACCTGCAACCTATTCCATTATACAAAATAGTAGGTTGGTGGACAGTGTAGTTTTGGCACCAAACTTGGTGCTACACACTCAGGGGGACCTGCTGAGTGCTGATAAATAGATTTTATCAAAATATTTCATCATGAAAGGTCTTAAACCCTTGTGTCCACAAAACTCCTATCTGAAGCCCATTATATAGGTTGGGAGTGGGATCCATCCCATTTCCAACCTATATAATGGGACTCAAATAGGTGTTTTGTGGACACAGTGGTTTTAGGCTCTTTCCTCTTAAACTATCTTGATAAAACCGGTATATCAGCATCCATAAGGACCTCCAGAGTTAGCAGCACCAAGTTTCATGCTAAAATTCATCTGTCCACAACCCTCCTATTTGAAGCCCAGTGAATAGGTTGGAAATGGGATCTAGATTAGTAGACAGTACTTCATTTACATTGTTATAGCAATCCCACTGAATTAATTGCAAATGGGATATGTGTCCACTTGCAAGTTATTGAATGGGATTGGTTTAGCAGATTGGTGGATATTTATCCAACTAACCTATTATTATGATCCCATTAAATAAGTTGCAAATGGACACATATCCCACTTGCAATCTACTGAATGGGATGAGTTTAGTACTTTGGTGGACATTTATCCCACTAACCTATTATAGTGCTCCCATTCAATAGGTTGCAAATGGACACATATCCCAATTGCAATCTATTGAATGGAATCGGTTTAGTACTTTGGTGGACAATCATCCCACTAACCTATTATAGCGATCCCATTCAATAGGTTGCAAATGGACACATATCCCACTTGCACTCTATTGAATGGGATCGGTTTAGTGCTTTGGTGGACAATCATCCCACTAACCTATTATAGTGCTCCCATTCAATAGGTTGCAAATGGACACATATCCCACTTGCAATCTATTGAATGGGATCGGTTTAGTCCTTTGGTGGACAATCATCCCACTAACCTATTATAGCGATCCCATTCAATAGGTTGCAAATGGACACATATCCCACTTGCAGTTTTGTAGTAGGTAAGTGGACAAATAGTAGGTCCGTGGGACGGGAGCAGGTCCCGAGGGCGGGACAGTGGTCAGCAGTGGTCAAGGGGTCATTTTGTCACTTTAGTAGGTAAGTGGACAAATAGTAGGTTCGTGGAACGGGGGTGTAGGGGGTTTGGATAGAGGTAGTACCTTTGCTGTCTGGCAGCTGCACCTTACTTGGTAGGGTGGACGGGCAGCACTGGTCCTCATCCATCATCTCCTAAATCTCTCACGTGTTGGCTCCACGTGCCACACCCCGGTAAACCGCCTCAGCTGGCGGGCTAAACCACGCGAGGGGGTGGTGTTCACACTGCACCACTAGGCGGATGAGCTGCTTTTGGCAGCCAACGGCTAAAGGGCGGAGGAGATCCTGGAATGATCCAACGGCCAAGTGTGGGGGAGTAAACCCTCCAAATCAGGAGTGGAGCCCCGAAGGCGGACTGTTGCCTGTATTCACGCACTGTTCCGGCAGCTCCTGCAGCCGAGCTGGTGCCAAACGTACTGCTCTGCATTCCTTTGGACTACATAGGTGAGGCTGAGAGGGGGATCTTGACGACTGGGCATCCCAGGATCTCCATACACTCTGCCCAGGTTTGCGCCCTGGAGAGGTCACTCCAGTGCCGCTGTTCCAGCGACAACACAACACGGGAGACGGCAGTTACGAGTTATAAGCCCAGAGTGGATTGGCGTAAGCTCGGGCGCTACGGGTTGTCTCCGACGGTGGGAGGGTTCATCGTGTCCCACTGGTCAGCTAACGCCCGCCTTAAGCTGGGCAGCCCCCAGTCAGTAAGGTGCTGACCCGCCACAGTCTGTCTGCTTCAATGGGTGCTTGGAGCTTAGGGAAACAACCGAAAAGCAGACTGTAAAACCTGCACCAGACAAAACAAGAAAAAGAAAAAACAAACAGCCAGCCCTGCGGTTGGCAAGCTGGAATGTCAGAACCATGTGCCCTGGCCACTTTGACGAATTACAACAAGTTGATGATGCCAGGAAGACAGCCATCATCAACCGTGAGCTGAAAAGACTGGACATCGACATTGCTGCCCTACAGGAGACTAGACTCCATTCTAACGGCAGCCTCAGAGAACAGGACTACACGTTCTTCTGGCAGGGAAAGGAGCCTGAGGAGCCTCGAATTCACGGTGTTGGATTTGCAGTGAGGAACTCCATGCTGTCCTCAATTGAGCCACCTTCTGGAGGTACACCCAGAATCCTCTCTCTTCGCCTCTCTACCTCTTCAGGCCCAGTCAATATCCTGAGCATCTATGCTCCAACACTCTACTCCCCAGCTGAGACAAAGGACAAATTTTATGAAGAGCTGGAGACTACCATCAAAGAGACCCCTACCACAGAACACCTGTTCCTACTCGGGGACTTCAACGCCCGGATCGGAGCCGACCATAACTCTTGGCCCCACTGCATCGGCCACTTTGGCATTGGCAAGCTTAACGAAAATGGACAGAGACTGTTAGAACTTTGTTCGTACCATGACCTGTGCGTTTCAAACACGTTCTTCTCAACTAAACCCTGCCACCGAGTGTCCTGGCGTCACCCCAGATCCTGTCACTGGCACCAGCTGGATCTAGTTATTACCAGAAGATCCCTGCTGAACTGCATTCTCACTACCCGCAGCTACCATAGCGCCGACTGTGACACTGACCACTCACTGGTTGGGAGCAAGGTGCGTCTTTACCCAAAGCGGATCCATAATTCCAAGCAGAAAGGACGACCACGTATCAACACAGCCCTGACATTACTCCCAGAAGCTTGCACACGCTTTGCCAGTGCCATCGAAGAGGCCCTTAAGGATTGCCCAGACAACAGCGCTGAAGAGAGATGGAGCCACATTCGTGACGCCATCTACAACTCGGCCATGACAACCTTCGGCAAGCGGGTGAAGAAAAATCCAGACTGGTTTGAAGCAGGAGTAATCGAACTTGAGCCAGCCATCACAGCAAAACGTACAGCTCTGATAGACTACAAGCGCAAGCCTTCAGAGAAGGCATTAGCTGCACTCCGGAAGACCAGAAATGATGCCCAGCGGATTGCCAGGAAATGCGCTAACGATTATTGGCTGAACCTCTGTCAGAGCATTCAGCTCTCTGCAGACTGTGGGAACATCCGCGCCATGTACGAGGGCTTGAAGAAAGCATTTGGCCCAAGTACCATCAAGATTGCTCCCCTGAAGTCCGCTACAGGCGATGTCATCACAGACCGCAGTAAGCAGTTGGAGAGATGGGCGGAGCACTACCAGCAGCTATATTCGAGGGAGAACGTTGTCACCGACACTGTATTGGAGAGCATTACCCCCTTGCCTGAGATGAAAGAACTCGATGCTTTGCCCACTGTATACGAGCTCAGCAAGGCCATTGACTCTTTAGCATGTGGCAAAGCTCCAGGCAGTGACGGCATTCCCCCAGAAGTCATTAAGGCTGGCCTGAAGAGTGTCCTCCTTGACCACCTCCATGAACTCTTACTTCAGTGCTGGGAGGAGGGAAAAGTTCCTCAGGATATGCGAGATGCCAACATCATCACACTCTACAAGAACAAAGGAGACCGCAGTGACTGTAACAACTATCGCGGCATCTCCTTGCTGAGCATTGTGGGAAAGGTCTTCGCCCGTGTAGCTTTGAACAGACTCCAAGTACTGGCTGAACGCGTCTATCCAGAGGCGCAGTGCGGCTTCAGATCCCAGAGATCAACGATCGACATGATCTTCTCTCTGAGACAGCTGCAGGAGAAGTGCCGGGAGCAGAGACAGCCACTTTACATCGCCTTCATCGACTTGACCAAGGCCTTTGACTTGGTCAGTAGGAAAGGCCTCTTCATCTTACTGCAGAGGATCGGATGTCCCCCCAAGCTTCTGAAGATGGTCACGTCCTTCCATGATGGAATGAAAGGCACCGTCCAGTACGATGGCTTATCTTCAGAACCTTTTCCGATCCGAAGCGGTGTGAAACAAGGCTGTGTTCTCGCCCCGACACTCTTCGGCATCTTTTTCTCCCTGCTGCTGTGCCATGCCTTCAGTCAGTCAGAAGATGGTGTCTACATTCGCACTAGGAGCGATGGTAACCTTTTCAACCTTGCACGTCTGCGCGCAAAGACCAAGGTGCGCAGGGTCCTGATTAGAGAAATGCTGTTTGCTGATGACGCCGCCCTGACTGCCCATACCGAGGAAGCACTGCAGTGTCTCATCAGCAGCTTCGCTCATGCTTCTGATGAGTTTGGGCTGACCATCAGCCTGAAGAAAACAAACATCATGGGCCAGGATGTCAGCAGCACTCCCTGCATCTCCATCGGCGATCACACCCTCGAGGTAGTGGAGGACTTTACATATCTTGGCTCCACTATCTCCAGCAACCTCTCTTTGGACAATGAGTTGAACACCAGAATCGGCAAGGCATCAATAGCAATGGCCCGCCTGACCAAGAGAGTGTGGAACAACGGTATGCTCACCACCAACACCAAGATGAAAGTGTACCAGGCCATTGTCCTTAGCACTCTTCTTTATGGCAGCGAGACGTGGGCTATGTACATCTGGCAAGAACGCAGACTTAACTCTTTCCATCTGCGCTGCCTGAGGAGGATCCTGGGCATCACCTGGCAGGACCATGTCCCAAACACTGAAGTGCTGGCCCAGGCTAAAATATTCAGCATGCACGCACTTCTTTCACAAAGACGCCTACGCTGGCTCGGCCACGTCTGCCGAATGCAGGATGGCCGGATTCCTAAGGACATCATGTATGGTGAGCTTGCCTCTGGCACCAGACCAACAGGCAGACCAGCGCTCCGGTATAAAGACGTCTGCAAGCGTGACCTGAAAGCCGGAAGCCTGAATCCCGCAGATCTGGAAGCCGCCACCGCAGACCGTGTCAGCTGGCGGCTCACCGTAAGGACCAGCATAAAACTGAGCGAAAGAAAGAGAGAGGACCAGTGGGAGGAGAAGAGGCAGCGTAGAGGGCAGAGAGCAGAGTCAGTGCCCACAGAAGCAGAAGCAGTCACAGGCTTCATCTGTGGTAACTGCAACAGACTCTGCCGCTCTTGTATCGGACTGTTCAGCCACAGCAGGCACTGCAATTCTACAACAGACTGACTTGGGCGCAGATACTCCATTGTCTCCCGAGACAGAAGGATGCCAGCAGGAACGGGGGTGGGGCCATGTAGTGGTCAGCGGTGGTCAAGGGGTCATTCTGTCACTTTAGTAGGTAAGTGGACAAATAGTAGGTTCGTGGGATGGGAGGGCAGGTCCCGGGGGCAGGGCAGTGATCAGCAGTGGTCAAGGGGTCATTTTGTCATTTTAGTAGGTAAGTGGACAAATAGTAGGTTCGTGGGAGGGTGGCGGGGCCATGTAGTGGTCAGCAGTGGTCAAGGGGTCATTCTGTCACTTTAGTAGGTAAGTGGACAAATAGTAGGTTCGTGGGAGGGTGGCGGGGCCATGTAGTGGTCAGCAGTGGTCAAGGGGTCATTCTGTCACTTTAGTAGGTAAGTGGACAAATAGTAGGTTCGTGGGATGGGCCGGAGCCATGTAGTGGTCAGCAGTGGTCAGCATGCTGACCTGGATGGGAAATGGACAAATGGTAGGTAAGCGGGACGGGGGTCCGCATACCAAAGCGTATGGGAAATGGACGAATGGCAGGTAAGCGGGACGAGGGTCCCACCTGAAAAGCATCCACTTCCAACTTATTTGAATGGGGAGACCCCCTTTTAATGTTTTATTAGACCCTAAATTAGATTCTTCGAACACTTCCACTCAACTAGCGAGTCCATTAAGAAAACAAATAAATACAATGATAAAACAAATAGGTCTGATTGATGTATGGAGGAGACTTTCATCCAGGACAAAGAGACTATACATATTATTCACACCCGCATACATCCTATTCAAGAACTGATTACTTTCTCGCGTTTGGAAAAGACAAATTCAGAATTAAAAATTGCAACATAGGATTAATTGATATATCTGATCACGCATTAATGTCACTTTATCTAAATTTAGAGATTAAACCAAAAAAACACTCTCTGGAGACTAAACTCTGGCATCCTGAATAATAGAGCAATTAGGAAACAACTTGTAGTAGAAATAGAACAATATGTGGAGCAGAATGATAATGGTTTAGTCCCCCCAACTATATTATGGTATGCATGTAAAGTGGTTCTTAGGGGTAAAATTATAGCTATTACGTCTAAATTAAAGAAATGTAGACTTGAAACTTAACACACTTACAAATAGCTTAAATAAATAACTGGAAAACAAGAAAGATCCTAATAAAAATTTGTCTCAGTAAAAATTTAGAAAATTAAAACAGAGTTGGATTGCCTATATACACAGGAAATAGAGAAAAAAAAAAAAAAAACTAATGTTTTTAAAAAAAAATATTACGAGTCTGGAGGCAAAGCAATGAAGTTATTGGCCAGAAAGTTATGTAAGCAACAGGCCGACGCGACGATACAGAAGATACAAGACCCAATATCAAAACAGCTATTTCATAAGTCAGAAGATATTCAGAGAGTGTCCGAAAATTACTACAAAAAACTCTATACTCAAGCACAGATTGTAGATTCAATTAAAATCGATTCTTTTCTCATTCCCTTAAAACTTCCTTCGATTAGTGATACCTGGAATGCTAAATTAACTGCAGATATAAATGAGGAGGAATTAAATAAAGCAATATCCAGGCTTAAAACAAATAAGTCACTGGGTCCAGATGGTTTTCAATCCGAATGGTATAAGGTATTTAGACAACAACTTATCCCTATTTTATTACCAGCATTTAATTATGTTTTACATGAAGGATATTTGCCACCCTCGTGGAGAGAAGCCACTATTTCTGTTATTCAAAAAGAGGGGAAAAACAAACAAGACTGTACGGCTTATAGACCAGTCTCTGTCTTGAATATGGACTATAAGTTTTTTGTCTCAATCCTAGCTAAAAGGCTTGAATTGATAATGCCAGAACTAATTAACTCCAATCAAACTGGCTTTATTCGGGGTAGGCAAACGCAAGACAACATCAGAAGGACTCTCCAAATTATCAATCATATTCAAGATCGTCTCAGTTACGTATGTAACCCTCATTACCTGATGGAGGGAATGGAGACGTTATGTCAATGACAAATGGGGATTCACTTGTTAGCCCCAATCATCTCTGACTTTAAGAGAAAATGCCAATGAATATTGGATAGTGGATTTTGCATACCTGAGCCACTCCCCGTGCACACGGGTATAAATAGGCGACAGGTGCATCCACTCACCAGGTTTTACGCTGAGGAGCTGAGAACGTGTCCCTGGCACCCAGCGATGGTTCGGTTGTGGCATGGGGACATAACATCTCCTTTCCCTCCATCAGGGAATGAGGGTTACGTACGTAACCGAGACGTTCCCTATCAGTCGGTCACTATGAGTTATGTCATTGACAACAAATGGGGTCCATGGAAAGCGCCACAACCTGAACCCCATCACAACCTTATGGCATTGCAAATGTTGACAAGCAAGGGCGTGACAGACAATGCCATGCAAAGGTCGTAACCTTCCCATCACAAATTCGTTGACCTTGGTACCCGCAAGGACCACAGGTGAGTACATTGCTGCTGGAGATAGCTAAGACGCTGTTCCTTTCACCACAGTAATCGGAAGGGATTTCAACCTTCAATGAAAGATTGCTTCAAGTCTTTCCTATTTGTTGTTACAGCTTGGCAGTAACGACGGGGAAGCGAGCCTTCTGGAGAAGGGCGCTACGGAGGCCACATCCTGCCCGTAGGGAGGTGACATGTGGAGACATTGATATGGACTGACCCAGTGGCGTAGCGTCTGGGCATTAATGGTATGCAGGTGCATATGGGCCCGGGCAGTTTGGGGGCCTGCCGAGCCCAGGGGAACTTTTAGTTGAAATGAGGGAACGAATAGAGCTCTGCAGGGGCCCGGACCTTGTCCGACAGCTTATCAGAATTCTCGTCCCGAGTTCGACTGGATCCCCTGTCTTTTTTCTCTCTCTCTTCCCCATACACAGCTGCTGTTGCAGCCATTACAATATTTCAGTTTTGGTTTTTAATGGCAAAGTGGTCATGTTTCTTTTCGTTTCTTTATTAAGTTAATTTAGAAATATGTTTGGAACATTCTATGTTTGTTAAATTCAAGTTTTTGTTTTTTAAAGGAACGACCAAGCGGCCAGCGGCAGGAAGCGCGATGAGCATATGTTTGATCAATTTAGCCTTCTCAAATCATGGACATGGAGGCGCCAGCGTGATTTTTTTTCTTAATAATAATGGTAACTTAAAAGTACGCTGTCATTTTTGCTCATAAAGGTAAGAGTATACATCATTCGGAACTGCAAAGGGTCTACTTTTATTTGTGTGCACTCACAATATCAACAAAACGTAAAAAAAAAAAAAAAAAAAAAATACTAATAATTTTGTACAAAACAAACAAACAGGATGCGCATTTTGTGTCTCTGACTTGAGCATGAGGGCTTCAGAAAAATGAACCGAAACTCAGCAAATACTTGCCTCATAGACATGATAAATATATCTATAAAATGCTTTAAATTACTACTTTAAAACAAAATAATTCAAATCGAAAACAAAAACTCATTCATAATGTAATCCGTAAAGAGGCATTTCTCTCTAAAGGCGCGTCCAGTTGAGGAGATGGCGAGTCAGGATCGTCAAATTCATCTTTGTGACACTGACTCAGAAAACACTAGTTTATTAACAAATAATTCAAATATCCCCTCACTATTTTTTATTATTATTTTTTTGATTTTTTACTTTTTTTGTTGTTTTTGTTTTTTTGGCCGCTGTGCCAAAATTGTGTTTGCATTCAGTACAAATAGCCTACAGCGGCATTTTAGTGCAGTGTTGAAAAATAACTAAATAAGATTAACGTCATAATATTTTAGGAATATAGTAAAAAATATTTTTCCACCTATTCTCCACCAAAAATAAATAAATAAATAAAAAATAATAATAATAAAAGTCTGTGGCATCCAACCTGTCATTCTTCACATTTAACAAGAAAACAAGCAATAAAATGTAGACTTGACGTTTTTTTTGTTTTTTTTTTTAACGCTGATTGATGGATTTCATGAGACATTCATTTGTATTCAATTGTTCTGATTTTTTTTAACATACATTCAAATATTCATGTTTATTTCTTGCTGCAAATATTAAAGAGGAAAATATCATTGATTCATATGCCACTACTGGCGAATTATCTCACTACAAATTAAGAGCATAAAAACACTTTTATTCAATGTATTTTACCATAAAATTGAAAGTAGGCACGTAACAAGCACGAAGCTGCGATTATTGGGTGGCTTGTGCTACAAATAATTAATGGACTTGAAAACGTTAAATATTTATACCGTAGCATTTATACCGTAAATAAAACAGCTTGTGAAACATGATCCACGTAATGTTATTTACTTCAGAAAAACCAACAATAGGGCCTAGGTTAACCCTCTGGGGTCTGAGGGTGTTTTGGGGGCCTGGAGAAGTTTCGACATGCCCTGACATTTGTGCTTTTTTCAGTTACTTATAAAAATATAAATGGCTAAAGTCTAATAACACTGTAAACAGCACAAACTGGGCTATAATAATATGTTAGCAGCATTTATGTACATGATTGTGTTTTTGAGAAAGCAACGTTTATGCGTGGTTAGTGAAAAACTAAAATTTTGAAGTCACTGAAATAAGGCCATAAAACACATACAGAACATCTGTTTACAAGACTTTTGAGAACTGGATCTTGTAGCCTAGAGTTTTTGCTTCAAAATTATGTGAAAATCAGCTTGTTTACTCACTCACAGAAAACAATATATTGATTTAAATTTTTAAAGACATGTTTTGTGATCAAAAGCCTATATGCAAGGGAGTGGCAATGGTCTTGAATATTAAGTGATTCTCACCTGAGAGACAAAGGGCCCTCCCCTAATGGCCCCCTAATGGCCCATCAGTGTGACTGTGACTTTGAGGCAGGTAAGAGAGAATGTGAGGAGATTGAAAAAAATTATTATTTTTTTTTTTTAATTATTTGTATTTTATTTACAACACAGTATAATCAAAACATACATAATGAAGGTCAAAGCTCAAAGACACATTATTGTGCACACTGATCTAACCACAGAGATGTGAACAGACTTTGAGTCATTTCTGCAACAGATTCTGTTCAACAAGTGAAACAAGTAAATCATACCTGATATTTACTTGTTTTATTTAAGTGTTTCTGCTTCTTTCCATGGATTCAAGAAGAAAAAAACAATCAGTAGTCAAGGAGCTTGTTTTACCATAGAATATCAGTGTAGTTGAAAATCTGATATTGGTACAGCGCTCTCAGAGGAAAACAGTTTGAAGAGATTGAAAGTCAGCAGGATTCATCTGTGGTGCAGGTATCTGATTCAATAAAATACAAACAACCAAAAAAAAAAAAAACATTTGTGAGCATGTTAATATCACGAGCATCTGTATATATGTAGCCATAGACTCACGCATGCTTTGTACTATCGTAAGAACAAAAACATTTTATATCTGAGAAACTAATTATTATTGTTTGGCACGTTATTAAAATCTATTTTTGAACAGAGTAGGCTATTAATAATAAACATGTTCTAAACATACTTAGATTCGTAGCATTCATCATGTTACAGTGTACATTCATATTACCTTTGTTTTATAAAGAGCATGAAAACATCATCGCACTGTAAGAAATTTAAATATAATGAATTGCCTATCATATTCAAAATGTTTTACTCAATTTCAAACATTGTAGTCAGGAATTATAGTTTGGGAAAAACCCAACTATGATTTTGTAGTCATATAGCCATCCTGAACATCATGTATGATTTTATAGTTGCCTAAGATATGATTCTGCAGCCATAGACTCACGCATGCTTTGTACTATAAAAGGATGTACTTTGTACTATAAAAAAAGGATATTTTATATTTGAGAAGTAATTGTTATCATTTAGCACGCTATTAAAATATATTTGTGAACAGATTATTAATAATAAACATGGTCTAAACATTCTTGGATGCGTAGCATTCATCATGTTGTAGTTTGGGAAAAACCCAACTAGTAATGTGTTCAAGTTTATGTCACAATGACACGTTAACTAATGCAAAAAAAGAAACATTACTTACTCATCAGATTGATCTTCTCTTCTGGATGAAATATTGTTCTTCTTTTGAGGGAAATCCAGCCTTTACTCAGCGCGTCTTCTTGCAGAAACGGACAGTAGCCGCGATGAATGATCTCCTCACGCTTTGTTTATGTTGGGCGTTTCCATGCGCACATGTCTCACGTGGATATTTACATACAGTCAGGTCCATAAATATTGGGACATCGACACAATTTTAACATTTTTGGCTCTATACACCACCACAATGGATTTCAAATGAAACGAACAAGATGTGCTTTAACTGCAGACTGTCAGCTTTAATTTGAGGGTATTTACATCCAAATCAGGTGAACGGTGTAGGAATTACAACAGTTTGCATATGTGCCTCCCACTTGTTAAGGGACCAAAAGTAATGGGACAGAATAATAATCATAAATCAAACTTTCACTTTTTAATACTTGGTTGCAAATCCTTTGCAGTCAATTACAGCCTGAAGTCTGGAACACATAGACATCACCAGACGCTGGGTTTCATCCCTGGTGATGATCTGCCAGGCCTCTACTGCAACCGTCTTCAGTTCCTGCTTGTTCTTGGGGCATTTTCCCTTCAGTTTTGTCTTCAGCAAGTGAAATGCATGCTCAATCGGATTCAGGTCAGGTGATTGACTTGGCCATTGCATAACAATCCACTTCTTTCCCTTCAAAAACTCTTTGGTTGCTTTTGCAGTATGCTTTGGGTCATTGTCCATCTGCACTGTGAAGCGACGTCCAATGAGTTCTGAAGCATTTGGCTGAATATGAGCAGATAATATTGCCCGAAACACTTCAGAATTCATCCTGCTGCTTTTGTCAGCAGTCACATCATCAATAAATACAAGAGAACCAGTTCCACTGGCAGCCATACATGCCCACCACCACCATGCTTCACTGATGAGGTGGTATGCTTAGGATCATGAGCAGTTCCTTTCCTTCTCCATACTCTTCTCTTCCCATCACTCTGGTACAAGTTGATCTTGGTCTCATCTGTCCATAGGATGTTGTTCCAGAACTGTGAAGTCGTTTGGCAAACTCTAATCTAGCCTTCCTGTTTTTGAGGCTCACCAATGGTTTACATCTTGTGGTGAACCCTCTGTATTCACTCTGGTGAAGTCTTCTCTTGATTGTTGACTTTGACACACATACACCTGCCTCCTGGAGAGTGTTCTTGATCTGGCCAACCGTTGTGAAGGGTGTTTTCTTCACCAGGGAAAGAATTCTTCGGTCATCCACCACAGTTGTTTTCCGTGGTCTTCCGGGTCTTTTGGTGTTGCTGAGCTCAACGGTGCGTTCCTTCTTTTTAAGAATGTTCCAAACAGTAGTTTTGGCCACGCCTAATGTTTTTGCTATCTCTCTGATGGGTTTGTTTTGTTTTTTCAGCCTAATGATGGCTTGCTTCACTGATAGTGACAGCTCTTGGATCTCATCTTGACAGTTGACAGCAACAGATTCCAAATGCAAATAGCACACTTGAAATGAACTCTGGACCTTTTATCTGCTCATTGTAATTGGGATAATGAGGGAATAACACACACCTGGCCATGGAACAGCTGAGAAGCCAATTGTCCCATTACTTTTGGTCCCTTAACAAGTGGGAGGCACATATGCAAACTGTTGTAATTCCTACACCGTTCACCTGATTTGGATGTAAATACCCTCAAATTAAAGCTGACAGTCTGCAGTTAAAGCACATCTTGTTCGTTTCATTTGAAATCCATTGTGGTGGTGTATAGAGCCAAAAATGTTAGAATTTTGTCGATGTCCCAATATTTATGGACCTGACTGTATGAATGGCGTGAGCCGCGAGGGGGGGGGATTGCATTAAAGATAATGAGTTAGACGGGAAAGACTGAACATCGTGTTGGTTTCATACGGATTACTTTATCACAGAATGTTTGTTTTTGACATGACTAACTTCATTGAAAAATAGACACTTCAAGCTTTCTATAGATATAACTCCTATGTCTGTGTGTTGAGTATTTCCTGAGTTACAGTTCATTTTAGTGACGCGTTTCTAAAAGCAGCTCGCGGAGACGGAGAAGGCAGAGAACGCACCCTGTTTGTTTTCTTTATTCTTCAAAAGCACAAAGTTTAGTTGTTATAATGAGTGTATACAAATAAAAGTTAGACCCCTTACAGATTCGAATGGTGTATTGCTCTTATCTGTACGATCAAAAATGGCAGAGTAATTCAAGCTCATTTCGGCCTTATCAGGAAAATCTGCCACAAAACGCGTATCCGCGTTTGTCGACCCCAGAGGGTTAAGTTAACCGAGCTGGGTTGCGTTTCCCAAAAGCAACCATGCTCGCAAGTTCCATCGTTACCAATAGAGTTCAATGGAACTTACAACCATAGTTAGCTAACGATGCTTTTGGGAAACGCACCCCTGGACGTTTGGGGTGCCCGTACAATTTTTTTTTTGCATATGGGCCCGGGGCTGACTTGCTACGCCACTGGACTGACCCAGGCCTGGGGCAGTACTACATACGGAATGGGCCTCTTGAGGCAGGTCCTACCTGAGAGTAGGGATGGAACAACCGCCAGCAGAGCCTGACAGAGTGCTCTGTCAAAGGGAAGACGCAGGTTTACCGAGACGGAAACCTTACCGTGGAAGAACACACATATGGGATTGCCCGTAGGGAATCAAGCCATATGGACACCTAGCCCAGTACAAGCTAACACCAATACTGGGCCTGGCATCAGACTGCTCCGCCCAGTCTGACTGCCGGGGAGCTGGAGGAACTCCATCGGGTTCACCACCCGAGGAACTGAACTGGAGGAGGAAAAAGGCACTCGCATCCCCGGGTAAGGGAGACAGGCGCAGCAAGCATGACACCGGCCAGCTCTTCCCGCCAATTACCTGTTACCCAACACATGGGAAGAAACTGGCTCAACGCGGAGACTGTAAAATCTCACAAAGGTGTTCGGTGTCACCCAGCCCACAGCTCTACAAGATGTCTGCTAGAGAGGCGCCGTGCACCAACGCATAGGAGGATGCAACACTCCGTGTGGAGTGAGTCCTCATCCCCAGGGGGTACGGCTCGCCTTGAGATTGGTACGCCAAGGCAATGGCATCCACTATCCAGTGAGCCAACCTCTGCTTGGAGACAGTCTTCCCTTTCTGCTGACCTCCGTAGCAGACAAGGAACTCCTCAGAGCTTCTAAAGCTCCGGGTGCGGTCCACGTATATGCGCAGCGCTCTTACGGGACACAGCAATGCCAAGGCTGGGTCTGCCTCCTCTGAGGGCAGTGCTTGCAGGTTCACCACCTAATCGCGGAAGGACGTGGTGTGAACCTTGGGCACGTATCCAGGCCGGGGTCTCAGCACAACGTGAGAGTAGTCCGGCCCGAACACAAGGCACTCTTCGCTCACTGAAAATGCTTGGAGGTCCCCGGCCCTCTTGATGGAAGTGAGTGCGGTCAGGAGTGCTGTCCTAGTAGACAGAAACTTCAGCTCGACTGAATCTAGCAGCTCAAAGGGACCCCTCTGAAGTCCAGCCAGGATGATAGAGAGATCTCAGGGGGGCACCAGGGGTGACCTAGGAGGATTTAACCTTCTGGCACCCCTGAGGAACCTGACGATGAGATTGTGCTTTCCCAGGGACCAGCCGTCCGCTGCATCGTGATGTGCAGCGATAGCAGCCACATACATTTCCAAGGTGGAGGGTGACAGCCTACGCTCCAATCTTTCCTGCAGGAAAGAAAGCACTACTCCAATCGTGCATCTTCGGGGATCTTCTCAGCGAGAGGAACACCAGACTGCAAACAGACTCCACTCCAAGGCAAGAGCTCGCCTCATAGAGAGGGCTCTGGCCTGAGTGAAAGTGTCTTCCACTGCTGGTGAACAAAACACTCAAGTCTGCCGCGTCTCATCCAGGAACCACACATAGAGGTTCCAAGATCTGGACGAGGGTGCCACATGGTCCTGGGCACCTGAGAAAGGAGGTCCTTCCTCAGAGGGATGCGCCAAGAGCGGCTGTCACAAGGAGCATGAATTCCGAAAACCAGGTCCAGGTAGGCCAATACGGCGCAACCAGCAGGACCTGTTCCTCGTCCTCGCTGACCTTGCACAGTGTCTGTACGAGAAGGCTCACTGGGGGAAGCACAAACTTCCGTAAAGCCCAAGGCCAGCTGTGTGCCAGTGCATCCATGCCGAGGGAGGTCATACAACTGGCCGTGGGAGGACTCGTGGAAGGCAGCCAGGTTTACCTGAGCTTCCCCGAATTGACTCCAGAACAGCGGGATCGTCTCGGAATGGAGTTGCCATTCTCCGGGGAACGTGAGCTGTCGTGAGAGCACATCAGCTGCACGATTGAGCGCCCCCAGGATGTGGACGGCGCGCAGCGACTTGCGCTAGGTCTGACTCCAGAGGAGGAGATGGCAGGTGAATTGTGACATGCGACGTGATTGTAGACAACCCTGCTGGTTGATGTACGAGACAGCTGCAGTGTTGTCCGTGCGGACTAACACTTGCTAGCCAAGCGGCCGGACCGCTGCAAGGCTAGTAGCACTGCCAGCAACTCGAGGCAGTTGATGTGCCAAAGCAGTCGAGGCCCTGCCCAGAACCCCGAGGCTGCCTGCCCATTGCATGTAGCGCACCAACCCACACTGGAGGCATCCATCGTGACAACGACATGCCAAGACACTTGTTCTAAGGGCACTCCGACCCGTAGAAAGACAAGGTCTGTCCAGGGGCTGAATGAGCGGCAATGCGTTGGCGTGATGGTCACGAGAACTGTACTGCAGTGCCATGCCCATCTCGGGACTCGGGAGTGTAACCTGCGCTGAAGTGGTCCCATATGAAGCAATCCGAGCGGGGTGAGTGCAGCTGCGGATGCCATATGCCCCAGGAGCCTCTGAAAGTGTTTCAGTGGTACCACCATCCTGCCTCTGAAGGAACTGGCAGTTCAGCACGGACTGGGCAAGCTCGTTGGTGAGATGCGCCACCACACTCACCAAGTCTAACTCCATACTGAGAAAAGTGTTTCTCTGCACGGGGGAGAGCTTACTCTTTTCCCAGTTGACCCGAAGCCCCAATTGTCTGAGGTGCCGGAGCACCAGGTCCCTGTGATCACACAACTGTTCTCGTGCGCGGGACATGCTCGAGACAGTTGAGGATCCCGAGGCCCACTTCCCATAACAGGGCAAGGGTGGCCACCGTGACTTTCGCAAAGACACGAGGGGACAGGGAGAGCCCGAAGGGGAGGACTCTGTACTGCCTTGCCCGACCCTCGAACGCAAACCGACGGTCTGTGTCGAGGGAGAATCGAGACATGAAAATAAGCGTCCTTCAGGTTGACCGCTACAAACCAATCCTGGGTTTGGATATATCTGATGATGCGCTTCTGTGTCAATATCTTGAACGGAAGCTTGTGCAGGGCCCGATTCAAAACTCGCAGATCCAGGATTGGCCAGAGGCCACTGCCTTTCTTGGGTACGATGAAGTAAGGGCAGTAAAACCCCTGCTTCATCTCGGCTGGAGGGACCGGCTCAATTGCATCCTTTGCCAGAAGGACAGCAATCTCCTCGTGCAAGAAGGGTGCTTCTCAGACTGCCACCGAAGTCTTGAGAATGCCACAGAACTTGGGAGATTGCCTGGTGAACTGAATCACATAGCCGAGTCGTATTGTGTGAATAAGCCAGCAGGACGGGTTAGGCAGCGCAAGCCACGCCCCCAAACTCCGTACCAGTGGCACCAAAGGGACAATCGACATACCCGCGGTGGTGCAGCAGAGGGGAGTTGAGCTGGATAGCACAGAAGGCATCGCGTTCTGACCGATCACAGCAGCATCAGTCCCAGAAGGGACTGGCCAAAGATGCGTGGAGAGGAATTGCGTCTCCCAACCGCAGTCTTTTGGCCGCTGGCAAGAGGGGGCATCGCGGGCGAGAGTGAGGAGGCAGTGTGTCGCACACTGTCAGCCCGCGAGCCTGAAAACCCAGAGGAAAAGGAAATTGCTCTTTCTTTGACGATGTGGAACAGAATGAAATGATTCTCACCCCGCCCTCCTTCTGGGGAAGGAGCGGCGATGTCCTCACCATCTCCTGAGAAAGAGCAGCTTCCCACATCTACGGGTTGCCCGTGTCAGGGCCGCTTTATCACCTCCCTGGAGCGGTGGCAGATGGTGCATCACGCTGAGGCAAGATGTGTTGAATGGCCTCGGTCTGCTTTCTGTAATGCCGAGAACTGCTGGGCACAATCCTCGACAATGTCGCCAAACAGTCAAGCCTGGGAGACGAGAGCATCGAGAAAGCTCACTTTGTCGTCATAGCTCATCTCAGCAAGGCTGAGCGATAGATGGTGCTCTTGGCCCAAAAGTGTGGACATCACCTTCCCGAGGGACCGTGCTGTGACTTTCATCGCCCATCAGGCGAGGTCAGCGCAGCTCCTGCATCAACATCGGGTTGGTACTACCCTCGTGCATTTTAGTGCCTCGGCTTGGTGTACTCGCAGGATAGCTCGATGCTCGCAGCGGCCCGGGAAAGCACGGCTGTCATCTCTGGGTCCGATTCGGTGGCAGCCGCGACACCCGAGGTGGCCAGCCCCGCCAAATCTTCATTCTCAGAAAATGATTGCCCATCCCCCGATGCTGCGATCGACATCTGAACCTCTACCGCCGCGCCGAATGAAACGCTGGGCACGCCGTAAGACGGCATAGCAGAATCACCAGGGAGCCGCATAGAACAGCTGCTGCGGGAGGAGTGAAAGGTCCGTGGGGACTGGCCCGGCGGAAAGGCTCTCACTGTAACCCTCAGATCGCCCGGAGCACTAGCCGATGGTTCTCTGCTCGTGGCAGAGAAGCCAGCATGGGTAGTAACAGAGGGAGCCCCTCCCATCCCCATGAGGAGAGAGAGGCGCGATCGCAGCGCTGCCATGGTTACACACTCACAGTGAACGCATGAACCATCCACGAACGCAGCTTCAGCATGCTGGATGCCCAGACACTGAAGACAACGATCGTGGCTGTCGACGGAGGATAGGAAACGACCACAACCAAGAGGACACGGCCGGAATGGAGTCTTTAAAAAGACGCGAGCCAACCGTGATTTGCTCTTTTAGGAAATCTGCTCTTTTAGTTGATGTGCCCAGGGGAATCGCTGTAGACAGGGACACCGCTGTTCGCACCATAACGCCAACCAGAACAGCTTCCAGACAGATCGATGAATGGCTTTGTGGAGATCAATACGTTCATCCACTCGGCTCCGAAGCAAAAATCTGATGAGTGGATGCACCTGTCGCCTATTTATACCCGTGTGCACGGGGAGTGGCTCAGGTATGCAAAATCCACTAGCCAATATTCATTGGCGTTTTCTCTTAAAGTCAGAGATGATTGGGGCTCCCAAGTGAATCCCCATTTGTCGTCAACGACATAACTCGTAGTGACCGACAGATAGGGAATCTAATTTACAAGCTGTCCTCCTAAGCCTTGATGCCGAGAAGGCTTTTGATTCGGTCAATTGGCTTTTTCTTAAGGGTATTCTTACAAAATTTAATTTTCATGAGAAATTTATTAAAGTAATTCAAAACATATATTCGTGTCCCACCACGACAATTAAAATAAATGGTAATCTATCAAAGATCATTACACTGGAGAGGGGCACTAGACAGGAGTGTCCTCTGTCCCCTCTACTCTTCGCATTATTTATCAAACCGCTGGGGCAGTCGATCAGGCAAAACTCAAAAATAAAAGGTTTTAACATCAAAGACGACGAACATAAAATAGCACTATTTGCTGACAACATATTAGTTTATCTAAAGGATCCAACTGAGTCGTTGGTTGAGCTATTGGAAACCTTTGGGTTTTTTTCAGGATTTAAATTGAATATTCTAAAAACACAGGTATTGACCTTTAATTATAACCCCCCAAACAAAATTAAAAAGGATTATTCCTTAAATGGGATCTTACATTTATTAAATACTTAGGAATAAATATCCCCAAGGATATGAACAATTTAGAAATGCTTAATTATGGCCCTATTAAAAAAAAATAAAACTTGACATTGCAAGATGGAATCTTTTACCATTTTTCAACATGAGATCTAGGATAAATTCAGTCAAGCAAAACATACTTCCGAGATTGCTCTATCAATTTCAGTCTTTACCTGTTTCCTTGCCCAAAAAGCAATTCTCAGAATGGGATAAACTGATTTCCAGATTCATATGGCAAGGCAAGAAACCAAGGGTAAAATTTAAAACCCTGCAGCTGAGTAAAAAAAAGGAGGGGTGGCCCTTCTATGTTTACAAAAATATTTTTGGGTAGCACAGTTGAGATTAATAGTCTGTTGGTGCAACCCAGAATATCAAGCAAGATGGAAAGACATAGAGATTGGTTGGTTTGACGAGATCCCTATTCAAGCTATCATTGCAGATGAAAATTTAATAAAAAATAAAATCAATGGATAAAGGTAACTTTAAAATATTGGTTTGAGATCATTAAGGATTATAATCTAAAGGATTCTGTGAATGTATTGAAATGGGCTTCATATGATTCTGATTTTAAACCAAATACTTTAGATATGCGTTTTAAAATATGAGCTAAGAAAGGGATCACTGCTTACTGTTCAATCATAGATAAAGGACAATTATTAGACTTTAATTCTCTAAAAGAAACATTTAATTTAGATTCCAAGGATTTCTACATATATCTTCAGCTCCGACAACATTTCTGTCAGAAAATTAAAAAAGGGACTGATGGAGATCCAAATAAGAGTGCTCTAGTTAAAATATTCTCTTCAGTTTACAAGGCTGAACCAATGTTAAAGACTATTACGGAACTTTATAGAGCTTTGATGGATTTACAAGGAGATTCATCTCTGTACATTAAGGAGAGATGGGAGAAAGAAAGTGGTATTACCATCTCAACTGAGGACTGGGAAAATATATGTAAGCTACAATGGGCAACTTCTTGTTCTTCATATCGGAGAAAATTTTGCTGGAGAAATGCTGTTCGGTTTTTCCTTACTCCAAAACAGAAAAATAAATTTCAAGGCAACTCAGATTGTTGGAGACATTGTGGCTCACAGGATGCTAACCATTTTCACATATTTTGGGTACGTCCTAATATCAGAAGTTTTTGGAATGATATACATAATGTATTAGAAAAGATTTTAAACATTTCAGCTGATTTCAGTTTTGAGGTACTTTACATGGGCAAGGTGTCAATAGTTTCCTGGGAAAGGAAAAACAAATACGTGTATAGAATAATTCTTGCTTCAAGTAAATAAGCTATTACTAGATGCTGGTATAAACCTAATCAGCCACAAATACAGGACTGGATTGACGTTGTAAAAAGTAGGTTTATTA
Source organism: Spinibarbus caldwelli (assembly GCA_039654775.1). Lineage (NCBI taxonomy): Eukaryota > Metazoa > Chordata > Actinopteri > Cypriniformes > Cyprinidae > Spinibarbus > Spinibarbus caldwelli. The sequence continues at coordinate 1,207,688 of CM077262.1, read as the reverse complement.
TGGAGAAAATTACTTTCTGTATGAATAACCAAAAAGATATGTTTGTTGACTTTTGGTCCAAATGGATTGAGTATATAACTCCTATTGAGCAGGGGCATGTTTGCAGGGATGTTTTCAGCATTTGCAATATCGACATTTTGGGAGTTGCTATCCAAACCTGTACAGCCTGCCACCATATACAGGTTGGTCAGTTTCCTGACTGAGACTGTGGACAGGCTGAATAAGCATGTCCCGGAGAAAAACAACCAAAACACAACCTGTCTTTGAGGCAGTGAGACTTAGTGGAATGTGTAGCATTATCACAAACTCCACAGCTCCTTGCTCTGCCCCTGCCCCTGTACCTGCAATTTGCATTCCTCTCAGGCTGGACATTATTACCCTGCTGCACTCTTTCTATCACCTGCTCCAGCATACCCAACATACGGTTCAGGATATTTTCATCTGATTTTCCCATCTGATCATGAGACTTAGGAACTGCTCGATCTGGACAGCAAGTACTGCGCAACTGGTCCTGCACACCATCAGACACAGGAGAAGGACTCACATAGTTTGCAAAACCAGCACCAGTGTCCTGCAAATGAGACATCGGCAAAAGCTTATCGCTCAGTGAAACATCAACATTTCTCATGCCGAGAGAGCTGGCAGAGGTCAAAGAAGAGCATTGCTCTCTCTGATACTCATCCAACCTCCCCTGAACTTCTTTTGCAGTCCATTCACTGATCGGTTTGTGCTTAAAAAACAGATAGTACAGGATCAGGGCAATATTTTACAAACGTGGGCCACCTCTTCATTGATATTATCCATAGCACGTCCCTGTCTATGCAGGCCTTCATCTGCTCGATCTGCTGCTTTATTGACTCTGATCCAGTAATCTACTGCAGACTCACTGGGCTTAGGCAGAGTTGAATAAAAGTCTGCCAATGGAAGGCATGATGGTGCGACACTAAAATATTTCAGAAGAATAGAGTAAATTATGTCGGGTCACTCCGGACATCAAGAGACGTGTCACTTCTTAAACTGATTCTCACAATGTCCCCCGCTCTACCCATCAAGCGTGACATTATCTCATCTGCCTGATTTTCAACAGCACACTTCTGTTTTGACAAAAGTGTTCTGGTCATCTCGATCCATTCATGTACTGGAAATTTATCACTTCCATCACCTCTGAAAATCACAGGTTCTCTGTCAGAAGTGACGTGTACTGTTACTTGAGAAACATCTTGCTTAGCAAAACTGTCAGAATTTAGCCCTCTGTTAACATGAGACTCACGGCTCGCAGTCATTGTTCCATTTACAATTATTTTGGCAGTGACAGCATCACTAATTTGTTTACCCAGTCGCCCAAACATAGTCAGACAATCCAGAATTTGACTATCACAATTTGTACTACATGGGGTAGATGTGTGTCCAACATGGCGTTGCACAGGTGGGTCTTGAAAAAGCAGACCACGTCCAACACCTTGCACATTATCAAATGCTATGAGAGAATGACTTCCCCTACTGACAGTAGATGTAGGTTCACCAGTACAAAGACTTGGTGCTGACACCCCTCCCACGCGGAATTAAAAGGGCTTATAGGAGTGCTAACACCAAAATGATTAACATAATTTTCACCCATGAATGAAAATTAATGAAACAATATCACAATATCACTTCAAAAGTCACTCAATAGTACATAACTTGTAAGTCAGGAACAGTCCAAAAACAGTAGTGAAATATCAGTACAAAGCGTCCTTATTCAAAAAGTCTGTGTAAAAAAAATAAATAAAAAAAATAAAATCTTATTTCAGAAAGACCGCATACAAAAGAAATCTTCATTCAAAAAGTAAATATCAAAAAGTAAATATCAAAAAATGACTTCTATACTTGCTTAGTGTTGCTAAATTAAAGGGACTAACTGTGTTTGTTTGGACCACAGAGCTTGTCCTCTGTGACACCGTAAGCCAGAGGTCCCCAACCACCGGGTCGCGACCCACTACCGGGCCGTGGAAGAATCCCTACCGGGTCGCGAGAAAGTTCTGGGGAAAATGTGTATAGATATGACGCTCTGTTATTTATTGTGCGTAAATTATTTTTCTAATTATTCTGTATTTTCGTTGTATACGATTGCTACTGAGTAGCAATTTGACAATTTCATGTTAAATTAGTAAATAAAAGATTGCTCTGATCTGTCATGGCTATGCTTAAACGGATCGCAGTTAATCCGTGATATACGGACCAGGTCCAGACCCCACCGTTCGGCATGTGATTCGCAGATTAATTTGCCAATTTACACATTCAAGCTATTTAAAATCACAAGAAGAAACGAAACAGAACTCAATTCGTTACTTGCGCGCAGTACTCGCACACACCCGAAGCACACACAAGCATAGAGATGTGTTTCAGACAGCGCGGCATACCGAATTGATTCTTTCATGTATCTCTGCGTTTAAGATATGCATGGGGGTTTGCGGTTACGTCGCAATACTGGAAATATTTCTGTTTTAAACCATGAAGGCGAGCCAATGCATATCACACAATCAACGTGCAAACTGTGCGCAATAGCTATGCCGGTGAACGTCTTAACTTCAGTCATACAGAAAGTGAAAGTAAAAAAAAAACTGACGGAGTTTTCTAACGCTGCATTAACAGCGCATATTCTCTCAGAGACAAGAGACGAATCTACTTCAACATGTGCCAAGTTGCTTACTGTACAAGATCAAGTTGCTTACTGTAGATTGTGAGATGAGGTTTGGCACTGTAGTTGTCGGGAGGTGGATCAGGGAAGAAACGACTGTGAGATCATCTTCTCCCAGATTATCATGAGAACAGAAAACTGAAAGATGCATCAACAAGAATCATCCTGGAGAGCTGATAAAACTGTGTTTCTGTCCTTTGATGAAGAATAACCTTTATTTGAAAAGTCTCTCTCTTTACAGTGTGTAGGAACCAGTGAAAACGTGGTTAAATGTCTGCTGCCCAGTCTAAAGGTGGCTGCGGAGAGTAACAAACTAGAATTAGCACTGAAATTCCTAGAGAAAGCCAAAGGATGGATCAGTGATATCATAAGTTATGTTAAAGAAATTGTGCAGAGGTAAGAATATGAATTGTAAAATGTTACCAAATGAAGTACTTGCATTATGTTTAATGAATAAAATGAAATATTTCAAAACTTACATTTTTTTGCACATTCAGGTATGATCAACATAACAGAGATGTAGCTGCATCAACCAGTGACATCTCTGCTGAAAAGGAAGAGACAGAAGAAGCAGCAGCAACAAACCATTGAGATGAAGGCACTTCAGAAGACTGTGGATGACCAGGAAGAAAAATTTCGCAACATTAATAAAAAGATTACCATTGGAAAATGGTGGCATCCACTTCAGAGGAAAAGGTAATCAAAACTCTGCAGACTGGTTTGTCTGAGCTCACCAGTGAACAGCAAAGTCTGAAAGAAGAAGAATGGTATATTCAAAACAAACTGATGGACAAACAGCTGCAGCTGGCCAAATTAAAGATTGAAAAAGGTGAGATCCTACAGTGTTTTCTTGTTCATATTCAGCAAATATTCCTCATGTGGATTCTGTGTTTGCTCATTTACTTCTCTATCTGGTCTCACAGGTCAGCTTCCCAGCGTTACTCACCTCGATGAGGTCCAGAAGTGCCTTTCACGAATCCAGCAAATTCTGATTCAGCTCCAGAAGTTCTGGGAGAAAGTGGGTTCCCTGCTGGACACGATGCAGAAAGAAACCTTCACTGGAGAGGATTGTATCAAGAACCTCGCTGATATGAAGGAACCTTTCCTGGACTCCATCAATGACGCTAAAGAGGTATAATGATGTTTGACCTCTCTGAAGATCTTCCATTGTGAAATTTTAATGTCTTGTTCCTGAAGTGCTTGATGATGTTAAATTTGATTTGAACAGGGATGGAAAAAGTTTGGCATCAGCTGCATGAAGGCCAACAGGATCTTCAGCGTCCAGCGAATGATGCCTACAGATTTCTGGAGATCAGTCCTTCATCTCTGAACAAAGAAGAGTGGGAGAAAGAGTACGAGAGCGTGAAAGAGAAACTGGAGAAGATCAGACCAAACACTGTCAGTCAAAACGCCATTACACAGTGAGATCTAGAAAGATGAATTACTTGGAAATATTAGTGAATTTTTTACAGTTATGTTTCTGCTTTATCACGTGAACTCTGACCTGTCACGCTGATTTGATCTTTCTGTAACCAAATGTGTCTGATAAACTAGTATAAAGTGACTATTAATCATCTGGCATGTGATCTCAATGTCTGACCTGCTCCGTATGAAATAAAACTGCTTTCAATGATACGAGTGAGTCTTCATCTCATGGGAGTGAATGTGATTTTAAACTACTAGTCATTTCTTTCTGTGTAAAATATTCGGCTTTGAGGATAGAAATGGCTGAGTTTGTCCTGAAGACGTTTATTTTGAGGCTGAATCTTCACAATGTGCAGTTTTTACAGTAGTGTTACTGTGGGTTTTACTGTCATCTTCTGAAAGTGATTAAGACATTTGACAGCAAGCAGCGCCTTCTGAAAGTTTTAAATGTCACATTTTAAAGATGGAAATCATATTCGTTTCTTTTACTGTAATATTACAAGTGAATTTTAAATAATATTTCACTTTGAACAGATGTTCATGTTTGCTGCACTGACTTCCAACATGTAAAACTGACAATTTAGGAAATAATAATTCAGGTGTTTCTGAAATTTCTCTTTTTCTAACCAAAACATTTCAAACAAAACTTGTTTTTGGGAATACTGGTTCAAATAGTAATTACTTTCCATTCTGTTGGTGTTTTGTAAAATGGTTGAGGTATAACCCTTATTCTCAAAAGTAAATTTTCAGAGTTTATTATCTCCATTAGAATCATACACTTTTTGTTGTTGTTTTTAAGTTCTTTATGCCATTTAGATTTTGCATAAAAAAGCACAAAATCTGTGTCTGCTGCCCTCTTCTGGACAGACAAACCTACAAACAAATTTTAATTTCATTTTTCATATTGAAAAAAAAAATTCCTTTTCTTTTCCTTCTTCTCTGGGAACATTGCTAAAGACCAGATTTAAGTGAACTTTCTATTAACATTACTGAAAGAACATGTTACGTGTTAGCTGGGTTAAAGACGCATTTCACTTCATAACATAAGACGACCTACTATTTCATTGTTCAAACATTTTGCATTTTAGTTTCATATTTATTTATAATTCATCATGTGTGTCATTTCCTGGTTTGGTTGAAGTGAATAAAAACATGAGTAGGATAACCTCTGACTGCAGATATCAGACTGCAGCTTCATTTTATTTTAAAGTGGATAGTTTATAACATAATTTTAACACAATATAAATTCTGTTACCTAAAATACCTCTTCAATAAACAATGCCTGATCAGAGGTTGTACTGACAAATGCATTTTCACAAAAGCTGCACTGAATCGATTGTGAAAAGCACCATACAGATGAAACGGACTCGATTTTAGAGTTCTGTGTTTGCTGTTGAATATACAGAAATAATTCATCCAAAAAATGGTCATTCTGCCATCATTAACTGATGCAGGCGCTGTACTGATTTTCCTGTGAAACACAAAAGAACATGTGAAGTATCTTCATGAAGCTCTTTTCTATAAAGCATGTCATTTTCTATAAAACAACAGCAACAAAGACAAAAATATGATAAATGCACCACAGAAGCATCATAACTATACGACTTGTGTGAGGAACAGATATGTAATTCAGTAATAATCTTCCAATTTCATTGTCACTGATGCACACTCAAAAAAAATTCAGGCCTAAATGTAAGATTCCTTTATTTGAACTGCATATAACATTTCCATCTGTTTGGAGTTTTAACATAAACTAATAAACTTAATGTGCTGCATCTGTCAGAAATTTTTAAATGCAGTTCAAATACAACTTATATTTAGCTCTAAATATTAGCCCCAAGTATACTGTTACACTATTTATTAATATTTTAAATTAGTTCATTTTTATATTTTGCATTTTAATGCTAATTTTAGTTTAGGTTTTAGTAATTTATTACATTTAAAAAATATATATATATTTATAATAAAAGATTAAACAAATATATTTTAGTTTTAGTAATTTTACTTCTTAAGCATATTTTATTTCAGATAACATTTCTTATTTATTTATTTTTAAATTTATTTATTTTGACATTTTAGGTCATTTTTAAGCTAATGTTTTATTTTGTTTCAGCTAATGTTTATTTTATTTAAATTAAGGAAAATCCTTTTTATTAGTTTTTTATTTGTAAAAATTAAAAACAATTTAACAAAATAACCAAAATTAAAATAAAAAAAAATTACAAAGATTTTACATAAAATTAAAATATATAAACTGTATATTATATATATATATATATATATATATATATATATATATATATATATAAAATATAAATAAGGACTGTAATAATATTAAAATAACACTAAAATAACACCGTTGCATTGTGGGATATGGTATCTAACAGATGTAACAGGTCAATGTATATTAATACACATACAGAAAAATCAGTATGTGCCCAGTGTATGATACACACTAAAGTATATACTACAGTACATACTACAGCAACACGTTTGATGCCATTTGGCTTCTTTTTGCACAAAAAACACACAGACGACAGGTTTGGCAGATATAGATATGTATTTATAGGTTTGTTTGTTTTTTTCATACCAGATAAATAAAAAGTTAACAATACAATCTGGTCACTATTATATGTGGAGTCCGTATGATAATAATGACCAAATTAAAACATGATTGTCACTCAGTGTGCTTCACAAAAATCTGTCAATGAATAAATTATCTGGTGAACTTCATCTATTTACAGTATAAACAAAAGAAATGATCACGAACACAAGCTTTGGATCTTGGGACGGGACGTTTCAGCAGTTTTTCCATCGTTCCACACAAATACAACCACAGAGAGGGCAGAAACACGCGTTAATATGAGCGCTTTAATGCCACATGATCGAACTGTACATGCCAGACCGCCTGGAGTTCATAAAAACAATGATCAAATCAACATCCACGTGATGTGCATTCCACACAAACATGAAGACACGCGTCCGACGAGGAGACGAAGGCAAGAAACGTGTTGAGGAACAGAAGACACGAGCGGATGGAGATAATGGTGAGGTGAGTGCAGGGAAACATCGGTTCGGTTCGTCTCGTGTGTTTTTGCTCCAGTTTCAGTCGTCGTGTGTTTCAGTGTCCAGGGAAGGTGAGGACATTAGAGCAGCTTCTGCTCACATTACCCAGAATTCAAGTATTCCAGTGCCACTTCATAGCAGAACTTATACTGATCCTGCAGGAGAAACACAAACACACACACACACACACACACACACACACACACCAGCAGAGGTCAGTGTAACACAGTCTGTCAACACAACCTTTAACTGTTTAACCTTCATAATGCATTCAAAATCTATATGCGTTCTTATTCTGGACCAGAAGAATTGTTATTTTATAAAACAGTCATAACTAATTATTTTTCAACTAAAACCATATCTGATCAGCAACTTCTCATTAAGTCAATGTGAAAAAAAAGGTAAAAGTTTTAATGTTACCACATTATTACTGCATTTACCCTTTTTATTCACTGAAAAAAAATTAGAAAACTCTTTGAAATTTAAAATTACTCATCCAACCTAATAAAACCAAGATGCAATATATATATATATATTTATTAAAATGTATATATATAAATATATATGATATATATATATACATATACTGCATATATATAAATATATATGCAATATATATTTATTTATTAAAAATATATATACATTTTTCTCAATGCTTATGTGAAATTTCATTTGAATATATCATTGTATGAAATTTATAAGAACATATAATCTGAGAATTACCAGCATCAACCCCATTGGAATGAATTCAATTTAATTAAATTAGTTTCCATTTATAACTCATGATTGCTCAAAAACAGTCAAAATTTATGAAACCTACATAAAAAAATAAAAATAAATAAATAAATAATAAAAGTTTATTTTGAGGTTCTTTAAGCTTTTGCAAAGTTTGTTCCCTCACTAAACTATGCATTGTTTAGTAATTGTTATGTATCTCTTCTGGCTCAAAATGGACTGAATGCATTATAAAGGTTACGTTGTTAGTGGTGGTATACATGATAATACACTTTATTTTTTTTACATTTATACTTTATTTGAAATAATAAAAAAATAAAAATAAAATAGAATGCAACATTTTTTGTATAACAATTCTTTTAAATCAAAATACTGCATTATTATTATTTATTATTTTTTTTAAAATACATTTTGAAAGTTAGATTATATTTTTAAAGTTTTATGAATTCTTTTATAGGAACATTTTGATGATTTAATAAATTATTAAATTATAAAAATTTTATGAAATCAACTGATTAGACATGATTTTTGATGATTAATACCTAATTAAACAATTAAAACTGAATACAGACATATTGTGCCCTACAAATGTCTGAATTCTGGTTTTCAACAGCAAAAATGTTTTTTTTTTTTACTAAACATTTTATTAGATATTTTGCACAGGACTCATGCCATTACAACTACACTGACATCACATGACTGAACATATACTGTATGTGCATTATTATTATTATTATTATTATTATATCATTAAACAGTGATCAGATATTAACATTAGACTCATTTCCTCTTTAGTTTGCAGCAGTAAAATCCTCAGTAAATGTGTGGATGTGGAAGGTTTCTGATGCTCACCAGCAGATCCACCATGTTGGGTTTGTTGTTTCTCAGTGTTTTGACGGCGTGAAAGACGTCCACCGAGTGCTGGTGACACAACATCTCACACACGATACTGATGGCACAGAATGTACCGCTGCGCCCGCCGCCGTTTCTGAAATACACACACACACACACACACACACAAGATCATCATCATCACATCACAATAAAACACCTCACACACGATACTGCGCCCGCCACAATTACTGCAACACACACACATACAGGACATCATATATGATTATCAGCGACTTCAATACATTAAAATAAAATGAGTTAGATGTGACATTTAAAAAAAATTTTTTTTATTTCAACTAGTTGTTAAAGCAACATTTTTCATTTTTGTTTTAAATTTAACTTGAAGTACTAAAATAACTTAAACTGATATAAAAATACAAAAAACTATAAAAAGAAAAACTTTATATTATAGACGTTTAAAAAAAACTAATAAAAATGACAAAAACAACAAAATTACTAAAACTTTAAAATTACAAGGAAAATTGAAAATATAAACATTCAAAATATTAATAAAAACTATCACATTATATGAATGACACTAAAACAACACTGCACTTTTTTTCTACTATGGATTCAGTTTTAATGCACCGGTTCTTTCTTTAAAGCAAAAAAATAAAAATAAAATAATGCATTAAAATGGTTTTATTGATGTCACAGCTCTATTGGTTTTCTGATAAATTTCATAATACAATGATGTCCAACGCCTTTAAACGACTCATCTGGATTTGACTTATGATTACAGTAATATACAGTGTTTGTCCATCAAGTCAAGAATTTCACAAGAATTTCTATAGCACTTTATACAATACAGATTGATTCAAAGCAGCTTCAATTCAATAAACAGGGAAATAAGAGTGTTAATGTTGTAAAATTAATCAATTATGAAAAATTCTATTTCAGCAGTAAACAGCTCCACAGAAGACAATAGAGTCATTCAGATAATTTCAGATCATTTCAGTTTAAGTTTTGTTTGCATCTGTTAAATTGATATTACTGAATATTAATTAACCATAATTCACTGGTCAACCGGATTGGTGTATGTTTGTGAGCAGCTACTTTTGTTCTGATGGTCAGAAATCACAAAACTGAATGAAACGGTTATAATCTCAAATGTATAACCACATTTACTACCGTTAAACACACTTAATTAATTTCAGGTTGTCTTTGAACAGGTTTGACCACTTTAGTAATTTCCATGTGCTTCTAATTTTAAAGCAACAGTTTGGACAGGACCCTTTTCTATTCTAACATGACAATGCCTCTGTGTATAAGACCAGGCTCAAAAAGAAATAATTGAACTCATCACCAAACACCAGTGACTTGTACATATGGGTACAGTCATTTTAGACACTTCTAAAACTGTTGCAACAGAGATGGAAATACAATTTTTAAATACATGAATTGTTTCCATCTTTGTGGCCACAGTTCTGGAAGTGCCTTTTTCTGTTCTAAAGAAGGGGGTGTCCCAATACTTTTGGCAGGATAGTATATATTGACTATATTTATGTTGATCAGCAGTGGGTTTGTCGGTGTTGAATCTGATCTGTGAGCAGTAGGTGGCGCTGTTCTCCCGCTCATGAACAGCAGCTCATTATTCAGCACAATCACTGCGTCTCTCTCGCTCATGAACTCCTGAGGAGTGTGTGTGAATGTTTATTTCAGGATAAACACGACTGGGCGGGATGGATGTGTTTCCTGAGAGCCAGATCAGAATCTCTCTGAGACTCCAACGAGAATCACGTGACTCAACACAGACTCGTTTGTTTCTCAGCCGACTGACCGCCCAGACCGAGAGACTAGCTTTACTAGTATAGTGTGTAAAATATCATGAGTATTTACAGTTCTGGATGACCAATAAGGCTTTTCACCGATCAATCTATAATACTACATATTTTCCCAGACATTCAAAGCAACATTATCCAGCTCAATTCAGTTTAAGTGCTTTTCTGGATGAGAACTTAACTGATCTGAATAATGACTCTATTGTCTTCTGTAGAGCTGCTTTACAGCTGGAAATTTGTTTCCTTAATTTTGCAACATTAACACTGTTATTTTGACTTAAAACTTTAAGAAGTGCATCTCAAGACCTTAAAGAGTTTTTTTTTTTTTTTTTCACAGCACTACATCTTGTGTTTTTAAACCCAAAAACACATTCTTTGTGAATTTAGTCACGGAGAGTCACTACAAAAACAACAATATATATATATATATATATATATATATATATATATATATATATATATATATATATATATATATATATATATATATATATATATATATATATATATAAATAAATCAAATAAAAACAAATCCTAAATATTAATACAAAATAAAACAACCATACTTAAATCAAAAATCATTCTAAATAATAATAAAATATAATTCTAGATATTACAAGCAAATTCTATCTATTAATAAACATATAATTCTAAATATTACACACAAATTCTAAATATTGATAAATAATTCTAAATACTACAGACAAATCCTAAATGTTAATAAATATCTAATTCTAAATATTCATTATAATTATTGCACACTATTAAAAAATAACATAAATATTCTAAGTATGGATATATAAGACTGAATCAGATGAGTGGTGACTCACAGGCAGTGCACAACGGTGCGTCCCTCTCCTCCGTCGTACTCCTCCTGCCATTTGTCCACCTGTCGGATGAGTTTGAGGAAGGAGCGTTTGGAGACAGGAGTGTCGCGGTACATCGGCCAGCCCAGAAACTGGAACTGCTGCACCATCCGATACCCGTCCTGTGGCTGAGACACAAAACACACGTCCATGACACTCAAACAGCTGACTCTCACGTAAGTGTGCAATGTTAGCGAGCGTTTACTCACCCGCGCTGCGTTATAGATGCGGAAGATCCTGCTGATGATGTCCTCCTCCAGATCCGCAGACACAAACTCCACCTGGATGGGCCCGTGCCGATGGACGCCGTTCTCTGGCCAGTACTGTGGACACAGCTGGACACAAAACACACCAATCACACACGTCAACATCACACACGTCCATTCAGTGGTTCCATGGATGATCAGTTTCACCAGGTCAAGTTTTTCTAGAACAGCATGGCTATACTAGTTTACCAGCAATTAACCAGTGTAAACCAGCCTAGACCAGCAATATCTAGTATAAACCAGTCAAGACCAGCAACTGACCAGTACAAACCAGCCTAGACCAGTGACTGACCAGTATAAACAAGCCTAGACCAGCAATTATCTAGTATAAACCAGTCAAGACCAGCAACTGACCAGTATAAACCAGCCTAGACCAGCAATTATCCAGGGTAAACCAGCCTAGACCAGCAATTAACCAGGGTAAACCAGCCTAGACCAGCAACTGACCAGTATAAACCAGCCTAGACCAGCGACTGACCAGTACAAACCAGCCTAGACCAGCGACTGACCAGTACAAACCAGCCTAGACCAGCAATTATCCAGGGTAAACCAGCCTAGACCAGCAATTATCCAGGGTAAACCAGCCTAAACCAGCAACTGACCAGTGTAAACCAGCCTAGGCCAGCAATTAACCAGGGTAAACCAGCCTAGACCAGCAACTGACCAGTACAAACCAGCCTAGACCATAAATTATCCAGTATAAACCAGCCTAGACCAGCACCTGATCAGTATAAACCAGCCTAGACCGACGACTGACCAGTATAAACCAGTCTAGACCAGCGACTGACCAGTACAAACCAGCCTAGACCAGCGACTGACCAGTACAAACTAGCATAGACCAGCAACTGACCAGTATAAACCAGCCTAGACCAGCAAATGACCAGTACAAACCAGCCTAGACCAGCGACTGACCAGTACAAACCAGCCTAGACCAGCGACTGACCAGTACAAACTAGCTTAGACCAGCAACTGACCAAAATAAACCAGCCTAGACCAGCGACTGACCAGTACAAACCAGCCTAGACCAGTGACTGACCAGTATAAACAAGCCTAGACCAGCAATTATCTAGTATAAACCAGTCAAGACCAGCAACTGACCAGTATAAACCAGCCTAGACCAGCAATTATCCAGGGTAAACCAGCCTAGACCAGCAATTAACCAGGGTAAACCAGCCTAGACCAGCAACTGACCAGTACAAACCAGCCTAGACCAGCGACTGACCAGTACAAACCAGCCTAGACCAGCGACTGACCAGTACAAACCAGCCTAGACCAGCAATTATCCAGGGTAAACCAGCCTAAACCAGCAACTGACCAGTGTAAACCAGCCTAGACCAGCAATTAACCAGGGTAAACCAGCCTAGACCAGCAACTGACCAGTACAAACCAGCCTAGACCATAAATTATCCAGTATAAACCAGTCAAGACCAGAAACTGACCAGTATAAACCAGCCTAGACCAGCACCTGACCAGTATAAACCAGCCTAGACCGACGACTGACCAGTATAAACCAGTCTAGACAAGCGACTGACCAGTACAAACCAGCCTAGACCAGCGACTGACCAGTACAAACTAGCATAGACCAGCAACTGACCAAAATAAACCAGCCTAGACCAGCGACTGACCAGTATAAACCAGCCTAGACCAGCAAATGACCAGTACAAACCAGCCTAGACCAGCGACTGACCAGTACAAACCAGCCTAGACCAGCGACTGACCAGTACAAACCAGCCTAAACCAGCGACTGACCAATACAAACCAGGCTAGACCAGCAACTAACTAGTGCAAACCAGTCCAGCAACCGACCAGTAAAAAACAGTCAAGACCAGCAACTGACCAGTATAAACCAGCCTAGACCAGCACCTGACCAGTATAAACCAGCCTAGACCGACGACTGACCAGTATAAACCAGTCTAGACCAGCGACTGACCAGTACAAACCAGCCTAGACCAGCGACTGACCAGTACAAACTAGCATAGACCAGCAACTGACCAGTACAAACCAGCCTAGACCAGCGACTGACCAGTACAAACCAGGCTAGACCAGCAACTAACTAGTGCAAACCAGTCCAGCAACCGACCAGTAAAAAACAGTCTAGACCAGCAACTGACCAGTACAAACCAGCCTAACCAGCCAATAAAAATAAAAACAATCAATATAAACAATGTTTATATTTTTTAAAAAAGTTTTTATGTTTACCTGGATGTCATGTGACAATTAACTGATATCAGAGAACTGTGAACCATGCAAATTTGTTGTTAAATTATTGAAATATTAACTAAAAATCTCATGGAGGCTTTCAGTCCAAGTGTTTGTTCAGCTGACAGAAACGCTTGGGAACTCCTGATTAATTTGATGTCAGAGCAGTGCATGTGTGACAGACGCATCTGCTGCATGAGTGTGTGTCATGTTGCATGTCTCTGATCCTGTCGGCCGTGTTCAAGTGTGTGTGTGTGTGTGTGTGTGGGTGTGTGTGTGTGTGTGTGCGTGTTTGTTTATGTGTGTCTCACCTGCGCAGGATCCACGTCGTTCAGCATCACTATAGACGTGCAGTGATAGTCCAGCACCAGCCTCCAGAAGTCTTTGACGGTGTTGGGCAAAGGATGCTGGGTAACGATGAACGCAGACGGCTGCTTGTAGCTCTGTGAAGATGAAGATGAAGAGAGGAGAACATCTTATTTCCCGTCTGACTGTCTGCTTGAGTAATTGTGTGGAGAAGTTTAGTGTTGAGCTGCGTGTTTTATTACCGCCGCCAGCTTTGCCATTTACTGTAATGAAAACAAATGCGCTGTCGCGTGTTTTACAAACAAACCCGTCCCAGTCAATCGTCTTACTGCATTTTTTTTTGTTCGTTCTCTGTTATGGATCGTTTTTAGCCATTTTCCTGACAATGAAATGAATAAATTCCATCTGTTTTTGAATTATTTTCAACAAGCACATAATCGTGTGTGCTGCAATTCACATCCATCAGAGACACTGTCGCTTCAGACGCACAAAAACAAGTTATTACAGACGTATGCAATTAATAGTTAATAAAATCATAATAGCTAGTTTGTACAATTATAAATGTGTAAAATTAACAATTTTAAAATAAAAACAAAACCATACTAATTAAATCATAAAAATGTATAATAATCATACAAAATGTATAAAAAAGTAAAATAAAACAATTTTAACAATAATAATTCATAAATTTAATACAAAACAAAATAAAACACTTAAATAAATAAATAAAAATGTAAAATAAAAAAATAAAAATGAAATAAAACATTTATTAATAGTGAATTAAATAAAAAATGTATTATAATGAATTAAATCATAAAAATGTGAAATAAAAATAAATTAAAAATCAATCCATATAAAACACTTACTAATGATTAATTAAATCATAAAAATGTAAAATTAAAATAATAATAAAAAAACAATCAATCAAAAAACACAAATAAATAGTTAAATAATATAAAATGAAAATAAATAATTTAAAATAGAAACAATTGAATTAAACCTTTATGATTTAACGAATTAATAATAATTAAATCAGATCATAAAAATATATAATAATGAAAATTTTGAAATTGTGAAATGACAATAATATTAAAATGAAATCAATCAATAAAATAAAAGCACTAATAAAAAATTTAACAAAAAACAAAAACAATAAATAAATAATTAAATTTAAAAAAATTAACAAACTAATTAATCAATCAATTAATCAAAATAAAATAAATTTTTACATTAATTAATTAAACCTAGGTTAAAAGCTGCAGGTAACGGTCACCAGATTAAGAGCTGCAGGTATCAGTCACTAGGATAAGCGCCGCAGGTAACGGTCACCAGGTTAAGTGCCGCAGGTAACATCACTAGGTTAAGAGCTGCAGGTAACATCACTAGGTTAAGAGCTGCAGGTAACGTCACTAGTTTAAGCGCCGCAGGTAAAGGTCACTAGGTTAAGCACCGCAGGTAACGGTCACTAGGTTAAGAGGTGAGGTAATGATCACCAGGTTAAGCGCTGCAGGTAACAGTCACTAGGTTAAGCGCTCCACGTAATGGTCACTAGGTTAAGAGCTGCAGGTAACGTCACTAGGTTAAGAGCTGCAGGTAACAGTCACTAGGTTAAGTGCTCCAGGTAACGGTCACCAGGTTAAGAGCTGCAGGTAACGGTCACTAGGTTAAGAGCTGCAAGTAATGGTCACTAGGTTAAGCGTTGCAGGTAATGGTCACTAGGTTAAGAGCTGCAGGTAACGGTCACCAGATTAAGAGCTGAGGTAACGGTCACTAGGTTAAGTGCTGCAGGTAACGGTCACTAGGTTAAGGGTTGCAGGTAACGGTCACTAGGTTAAGAGCCGCAGGTAACGGTCACCAGGTTAAGAGCTGCAGGTAACGGTCACTAGGTTAAGCACCAAAGGTAATGGTCACTAGGTTAAGTGCCGCAGGTAACAGTCACTAGGTTAAGAGATGCAGGTAACGGTCACTAGGTTAAGAGGTGAGGTAATGATCACCAGGTTAAGCGCCGCAGGTAACAGTCACTAGGTGAAGATCTAAGGTAACATCACTAGGTTAAGAGCTGCAGGTAATGGTCACTAGGTTAAGAGCTGCAGGTAACTTCACTAGATTAAGAGCTGCAAGTAACGGTCACTTGGTTAAGCGCCGCAGGTAACAGTCACAGCACTGCAGGTAATGATCACTAGGTTAAGCACTGCAGATAACGGTCACTAGGTTAAGAGCCACACGTAACGGTCACTAGGTTAAGTGCCGCAGGTAACAGTCATTAGGTTAAGAGCTGAGGTAACGGTCACTAGGTTAAGCGCCGCAGGTAACGATCACTATGTTAAGAGGTGAGGTAATGATCACTAGGTTAAGTGCCGCAGGTAACAGTCACTAGGTTAAACTCTGCAGATAGTGGTCACCAGGTTAAGAGCTGCAGGTAAGGGTCACTAGGATAAGCGCTGAGGTATGGGTCACTAGGTTAAGATTTGAGGAGTGTGCAAGCAGCCCTACGTCCATGAGAGCGGCGTTGATGTAGTTGCTGCTCTCTCCGTCGATGGTGATGAGGAAGGGCAGGCAGCGGTCCGGAGGAAGAACGTCCATACAGCGGTTCTTCTCATGGTTCCGCGGCAGCAGTGCGATGCTGCAGTCCTCCACACGCAGCGTGGGCGTCACCATGTTTAACGTCTGCCAACGGAAAACACAAATCAAACTCATGCATACACTTACATCACTATATTCTATTGATTTATTTTAATATTTAATTTATTTTTATTGTATTTTATTCTATTACAGTAATAATATACTATTTTGTTTTATTTTGTTATTCAATGTATTTACAGCTATATGTAATATTATAATACACTGACTCTGAACTCCTCTTTGATCTGGCTGGAGTTGGTCTGCGGGTCCAAGCGGTTCATGTCGTAATACACCGAGCGAAGCTGATTGGCCGGGATCATGGTGTCGCCACAAAGACACGCCTCCAATATGGCATCATGGATAAACACATACTGCTCCTGAAATATTAACATATCAATGACAGATCAATAAAACCATATCAATCACAGCTCACTGATATCATTTGATGTGGTGATTGATTGGTGTTTTAGTTTTGGTTAATATGTCAGTTTTAAAATCTGAAGATTTTTTTTTTTTTTGTTCAATATATTTTGTTATTATAATTTTTTTTTCAGTTTTCATTTCAAACATTTTTTTTTCTATTTAAATTTTTAGTAATTTTGTCATGTGTTTTGTAATTTTTATTTGTATCAATTATTGAAATGTATCAAATTATTAACACTTTTATGGTCAGAACAGATGGATCAGGACATAATCGACTGTGTTTTCAGCCTTCTCCTCAATGTCTCTGTCCTGTGTGTCCACATGCGGACCGGTCATCTCTCGATCGCAGACGGCGGTCTGACAGCTTGACGTAAATCATTCGTGAAGTGACATTTTAAATATGCCTGCGGTCGCCACTCCTCAGAAAGTCCTTGACCGAAGCTGACGGTCAGATAAAGTCTCAGGCTATACAATCATAGTTACATATGAGTGCTGGTTTCTTTTGTCTATATTGAAAATTTATGTCAAGAAAAAAGTCTGATTGGGTGGGGCTGGAGAGAGAGGCAGCGTTTGATTGGCTGTGGCTGATGTGAAGTTGTTTGTGATTGGTTAGCTCTGTCTGCACCATGTTGATATAATTAAATTATAATTATTTACAAGGATTGTTTATTATATTATTTATATACTGTACATATATAAAACAATATATAACATTTAAATTGTATCCATAATTTATATTTTTACATAATTCATATTTTATTATAATGTATGTTTATAAGTATTCAAATTTTAAAGAATATACACAACTTATATAAATCATTAAATATTTTTCAAATCTTAATATTTATAATTATCATTATATATATATATATATATATATATATAAAATGAAGAAATAAAAAGTAATTTTAATTATACAATATAAATGTATATGTGTGTGTGTATATATATATATATATATATATATATATATATATGTGTGTGTGTGTGTATATATATATATATATATATATATATATATATATCAGGGCTTGACATTAAGCATTCTCATGTGGTTGTCCTTCGGACAAGTATAAAAGTTACTTGCCCGGAGAGAATTTTTTTTTTTCTTTCTTTCTTTTTTTTTTTAATTGAGTTATAAATATAATTATTTATTGTAGTTATACAAAACACATTTAGTTTATTTAGTTAGATTTTTCTTTTTAAATAAAATAATAAAGTGTGATAACACTGTTATATTTTAAAATAAAAAGGGAGTGTTAATTACAAATATAATTATTTTATAATTATTTAAATTTAATCAGACAATTAGTATAATAAGACATTTGGGCTGTTACCAAACAAAATGAAATCAGTATCAACAAAATTCATCTTTGCAATGCAGAGGAAACACAGAAGCTGCATCTGAAGTGGAATAGATATATTTACCCACTGTTTAATGCAGCTCTGAGGGACACGGAATGCTTTAATCTGCAGTTACAAATGAATAAATAATGTTTTGATTCATAAAACGTTGAATACTGATATTTGAATTTATTTAAAAAATTAAAAGATACTTTAAATGTGAAATTAAAACCACCAGTAGGTGGCATCAAGTCACTGTTTATAAGTGAGTCATTGCGACTGAACCGAATCATTTAAACGGTTGATTCATTCAGGCACGAAAAGCGTCATGTTGCTCAGAGACGCAAAACAGTGCTGTGGCTGTGTTTGGAATGATTTTTGTTGGTGAAACAGAGCAGAAACAAAACATATGGTGGCTAAAGCGCAAGTCTCTTAATGTTAACTTCTTGTTTATTGAACTGTTGCATAAAATCACATTTGTAATCATGATGGTTTTTGGAGCAAAAAAAAAAAAAAACGGCGCTCGATCTTTGAGTGAAACTATATGAAATTATATAAATATATACATTTTCTGCACCCATCTCTTGAATTTTCTGATCATTCTTCATGCATTGTAATAATGAATCATGCAGTGAAAGAACGCACTCGCACTTAGACGACTTTACGTAATGTATGCGTGCACTCTGTACGTGTGTTTTGTTTGATTCTTGCACTCGTTAAAACAACAATTACGAAATTATCACAAACGATATATATCACACACCCCTATAACAAAGGCTATATCATAAATAAAGGCAGTCATTACTGTTTTTGGTATTGACTTTTTCAAGTTACTTGTCCGACTGGGCAAGTAAATTTCTCTTTCACTTGCTGTCCAAAACATTCACTTGTCCCGGACAAGCGGACAAGCGTTAATGTCGAGCCCTGTATATATATATATATATATATATATATATATATATATATATATATATATATATATATATATACACACACACACACACACACATACACATTTATATATGTATATACATTTATTATTATTTATTTTTTATATTTATAATTTTATATTATATTTAAATATCTATCTATATAAGAAATAATATATAAGAAATAATAAAAAGTACTATACAATATAAATGTATATATTATACATATTTAAACTTTATCTATAAATTATAATTATTTGTAATATTTTTTTATTATTATTTCTTTACTACATATACACAAAAAAACTAAAAAAATAAAACTATATATAAAGGTTATGCAAAGTTGTAAAATATGTCTGAGAGGGCGGGGCTGTAGTCAGGAGCAGTGTGTGATTGGCTGCGTCTGATGTGAGGATGTCTGTGATTGGTTACCTCCGTCTGCACCATGTTGACCCTGCGGGAGCGCAGTTCTCTCACACAGTTGTAAATGTCCACCACTCCTTCTCTCTCCGCCATGTCCAGCATGATGTCAATCACAATGAAGCAGCCGGTGCGTCCCGCTCCAGCGCTGAGGACCAAACACCAGCTGTTATTACTACTCTAAGGTACTAATATGTACCTATTAGTGGTAAAAAGGTACATATATATCCTTTTAAGGGTACTGCTCCAGGGACAAGCTGTTGTACCCCAAAAGGTACAATTTTAAACCCCTTTTTTTCTGTGTGTACCCTAGCAACTTTTTCTTCCAAAAGCACATAGTAACAAATTTAGCTATTTTTTAAATTAATTTGGCAACTTTTAGTAACTTTTGAAAAGTGACTCAAACAATAAAAAGGTAGATATTTTCCATCTAAATTACATAAAAAGAGGAAACCAAAGATGCCTAGCAGTACACACATCACGTGAATCAAGTTAGCTGATATTTGCAATTGTTAAATTTAATAATAATAAAAATAATAATAATAATAATTGAACAATTGAATAATTGTTCATTTATGATACACCTTGTTAGTAGCTTGTATCTGTGATTGTTGATCAGTTAGTACACTGTAAAGGTCCTTGCACACCGAGTCCGAAATTCTTGCACGTTAAAAAAATAAATATGACCTCATGTCGTGTCAATCATGTTTACACACTGCTTCCGAAACTTTCGTCCGTCATAAAAAATTCAGATCAGGTTAGATTTTCTAGCTTTTTTTGCATCCATAGAAAGCATTTTGATAGGAAAGGATGACAAAAATGAAAAAAATGCATATGAAAATTTCTGAGTCAGTGTGCAAGGACCTCGAGTCCCAAATTTTCGTGTGCGTTTTTTTCTTTTTCTTTTCTTTTTCTTGTATTTGTCATCTTTTTCTATCAAAACGCAGAAAATTGAACCTAATCTCAATTTTTTTATGATGGACGAAAGTTTTGGAGGCAGTGTGTAAACGCGATTGAGACAACATGAGGTTGTATTTATTTTTTAACGTGCGAACATTTCGGACAAGAATTTCGGACTCAGTGTGCAAAGACCTTAAGAAACATATCTAGAAAAATGGAAAAGGTACTAGTAATTTTCCAGGACATTATTTATTATCCATTATCTGTTGTAACCCTGTGACCTAAAAAACACAAAATACAATGCGTAATTTAAAATGCTGTGAAAAATCAATACGGAAAATTCCTTCACATTAACAAAGCAGATTGTGCCCTATTTTTAAAGACTTTTCTTAGAGTGTAGCATACTAACCTACTACTAATACACTGCTTAAAACTATAATTGTTCAGAATGTGTAGTTTACTAGCTAATAAAAAAATAAAACAAATTGTAATTGTTCAAAATGTATATTATTTTATAAACAAATCTAAATTAACATATATATGATATATTTTTGACTGAGATTTGATGTAGGGGCAATTATGCATCGCGTTTACGTGATGACGTCATTGTGCAATGACATCATTTAGCAACTTTTAGCAACAAATCGATCTTCCTTTAGCAGCTTCTCCTGAAAATTAGTTGGCAACACTGTGTTTCTGTGAGGATGAGACTGATGTTCACCTGCAGTGGATGACCATCGGGCCAGCGTTGGCTGGACTCTTGGCTTTGACCCGGCGGACGAAGCCCAGCAGCCCCGTGGCGTGATACGGGACGCCGTGATCCGGCCAGCCGGTGAAATGAAACTGACGGATCTCCCTGATCTCATGAGCTCCTCGCTGGAGACCACAAACACACAAACAGCACATTGTCAGAATGGACAGATGACCAAAAAAAATAAATAAATAAATAAATATATATATATATATATAACACTCTAAAAATGTATACAACTTAAATATATTTAAAATGAAATTATAATTTATAATTACTTATAATACATATATTAAAAATAAAAATAATAAAGTAATTTTAAATATAAAATTTATGTAGTTATAAATTATAGTTATAAACTGTAACTAATTTATTATTTTCAATTATTTATTAATTTATTATAACTAACACACACACACACATATATATACACAGTATATATTTCCATATATACAGTATAATAAAAAATATAAATAATTATACAACTTATACAGATCATTTAATATATATAAAATGTAATTATTCAGAATTTAAAATTATTGTTTATTAGATTATTTATACATATATAAAATAAAAAATAAAAATAAAAAGTAATTTTAATTATACAATTTAAATAATATTGATACAATTAAGTATTAAATATATTTAAAATTTATAATTATTTTAATAATATTTTCAATTATTTATTATTTAATTATTATATATTCACACACAAATATAAAAATTAAAAACTAACTATACCACATATTTATGTATATTTTTTCGTTTAACCTTGTAACTATTTATAATAGCTATAGAGATAGCTATGAAGACAATAGTGAAACAATAAACATTGATTAGATGTGTTTTGTGTTTGACTGGAGATTGTGAACAGGATACTGAGAGTCAGTTATGATCAGTGTTATAGTTTGATTGTGTAGATAGATAGTACTGTATATCTGATGAGTTTGACAGTATAGTTTGATGTCGAACCTTTTCCACAGCGAAGGTTCGAATGACGTATTCAGACAGCAGCTGAGTCTCGATGAGCGTCACCTTCATGTCCCTGTAGATCTCAGTGTCGTCGGGCCAGTACTTACAGCACTTCACCTGGCAAACACACAGTGATTTGATTAAAACCCACACCAGTTTATCAAAACATGAGATACAAGTATCTCCAAACAACCTGTTCAGATTCTGTACAAATGCTTTAACTCAAGAGCATCTTCAAGTGTCCCAGATATCTGACGCCTCTGCTGCAGATCATCCCAGACTAATTAACCAGGTTAACCCTCCATAACCAGAGCACACCTCCAGAGACACACACACCCAAACCACCGTCTCTAATCAGTTAAAACCATTAATGAAGTCAATCACATCGCTCTCTCCGTTTATCTGTCTGCCATCAGTTTATCAGCCGGTTCTTTCCATCCGCTCTTCATTATTACACTGTTTTCTTTCTATGTGTGTATGTCAGTTTCAAAAACTACCAATATATTTCTCAATATATCTTAGTTTTCAAATATTTAATTTTCAATTAATAATCTATATGAATTATTAATAATATATTAACAATTAATAATTTTTATTTTAAAATTTGGGTTAATTTAAATGTAGAAATTGCTATTGTTTTATATTATATTGTTTTATATTGTATTATATTATATCACAGTGTTATTTTAGTATTATTTATAGTAGAGTTTTAATTACAATGATTAATCTGCTTTTTTATATTTTAAGTTAAGGTTAGGTTAGAGTTAGGTCACAGTGTTATTACAATATTATTTCTACACTAGCACAGTTTTTTATTACAATTATTAATTGGTTTTATTTATATTTTTAGATTTTATTGTAATTTTGTTATGTGCTTTTGTCATTTTTATTAGTCTCAGTTTTTATATTTTTGATTAAATGGTACTATTATTAATATTAAATTTATACTATTTTTTTATATTTTGCTTTTATTTATTTTAAATTTGTAATTTTAGTGCTTCAATTTATTTCAGCCAAGGATTATATACATATAATCCTTATATATTAATATATATATATATATATATATATATATATATATATATATACATACATATTTATGTATGTATGCATGCATATATATATATATATATATATATATATATATATATATATAAATAAAATTTAGTATAGTTCAGCTTTATTTTAATTGACAAAATGTTTTCGATAGTTTTAACTGAATTAATTAACAATAGTAACCCTGATTGTTCATTGATCTGTAGATATTGGTATTAGCCACTGAAAAACCGCACAAGTTTAACCTGCTGAATATAAAAGAACTAGTGCTGTCAAAGTTAACGCGTTAATAACGCGTTAACACAAATTAATTTTAACAGCGCTAATTTTATTAACGCGTGATTAACGCAGCGCGCATTTTCTGTTTGAGCCGTGGCCTAACCCTTGGTTGGAGAAATAGATGGAGATGCTGTCAGTGTTGACAACTTTGCGACTTTTCAGACCCCCTTAGCAATTTTTTTATTTATTTATTTTTTTTCAAAAAGTGCCTAGCAACAAAATCTTTAGTTTTTGCCCAAACCTTATTTAGTTTCTGAGACTAGCCGGTACTGTACATCGCACAAGTGCGAGGTCTCTCTTTCCCGCTGTGCACACACCTCTCTCTCTCTCTCTCTCTCTCTCTCTGCGTCTGCTCTGTTCAGCATGTAACTTTTTCTGTGTTCAGAATTTGCAAAATGCAATGCATATAATGAGCGAGTACATCATGAATTCATCTTCCAAACTGCGTTTTTGTCTTATCCCGAATCACTACGGTACACTTGTAATAAGTGCTTATTTATGGACTATTGTAGCCTGGTCGGGTCGTCACCGCTGCGGAGTAACACATACCTGCGTGAATCGCCATAGACATAAACTTAGAGAAGTAGTTCCGGTTAGAATGTTCTTCCGCGTAATGCGTGCAGTTCTGTTTATTAACCGCTAGAGCGCTAAAAGTTACATAGTGCTGCTTTAATACCGATATTACGTTGCTTCTCTAATTTTAGGCTATTTGATTTCATCAGACGACGGCTCAATTATCAGGATTTTGCGCAGATTAACATCTTGGAAGGTAGAGCTGGTTATGTAGTCTTAATGGGTCGCGTTTTAGACACTATTTCATATTCATTCCGTTATCTGACAACAGAAAATATATCTATGAAAACAGTTTTATTGAGAATTTAGCTGCATCAAAATACAGTATGTGGGCACAGAGAGGCAAACAAATGTAATAATAAATAATAAATGTACATTTAGCATGTTCAGAAGAAGTGATCTGCCCTGTAATGTGAAAATGTAAACAGGCTTGTCTAAGTCAATTGCTCAGTGCAAATAAAGAGAAGTAATGGGAACCTGGTATTTCTATGTTCTTTTTTCATGTGTGTAATAGACATGAACAAGTTCTTTGAAAAACATCTATGACCTTTGAAACATGTCCAGACATGCTCTAGATTAACTATGGTTTCACTAATAATAAACATATATTGCATAAAGCATCCATATTTGTCCATGCCCGTGTCAATTAGAGTATTAAAAACTTTAAAAAAGTATTAATTTAAGGTACATTTAGAACAGATAAAAAAGTGATTAAATTGCGATTAATCGCGATTTAACTCATGACAGTCATGCGATTAATCGCGATTAAATATTTTAATCGATTGACAGCCCAAAAAGAACCAATAGTTGAAATCTCATGACAGAAAATCGAGTTTCTATTAAAACTCTAAATGTATCAGTTATTTAAATGTATCAGATATTCATAGTTTTTCTGATGGAAACACACTTTTATGGTCAGAAATCAAAGAACTATCAGGCCATCAGTTTGTCATCCGTTTATCAGCTGATTCTTTCCATCCGCTCTTCATTATTAGCGTGTTTTCTTTCTAGGCGTGTATTAAGACGCTCTAATTAGCAGGATAATTGGGCTCTAATGGCTGAGCGCATTTCTCGTCTCGGTCTCGCTCTTCACCGTCAGGCCGGAAAAACAACAGGGCCGTGATGCTATCGGCTCCCGCCTAATTATCATTAGAGCATCTCCTAAACGAGAGAGCATTAATCACATAATGACTTATTTACATATTCAGTCACACACTTCCTGCAGCTCATCGCCAGCACACACACACACACACACACACGTCACAATACAGCGGTGGCCGTCACAGGAAACAGCATTAGAGACAAGAAGAAACAACAAACAAACAAATAAAAAATACATGTCAAAACAGCTAAAATAATGATGATAATATTGACAATGTGTGTGTGAGTGAATGTCACCAAAACACATTTGACATAAAAAAGGTCAGCAAAGACTAATTTTTTAGCGGTAATTAAACACATTTATCCTCGAATTCTTATTAATGAAATAAAATCAAATTAAAACAAATATCATTATTGTAAAGCATCAGGACATTTAATTCGAATTACTCCATGATGATATTTCATTACTGTAACAGCATGTTACAGTAATGAAACAGTATGTTTTTAGTGTATTTAGTGTATTTTAGTGTATATAAAAAAAAGATAATTTACATAATTAAAATGAAGACTAATTCTAGTATTTTTTTTAAACTTTTACCCCTCAAATTATAATTAAATAATAAAAAATAAAATAAAAAAAAATCATTACTGTAATGCATCTGGATTGATTTTTTTATTGTAATTCTCATTATTCCTAAATATTCTCATCAAGGTAACAGTACATTTTTTATTGCATTGCAATAATAAACGGATGATATTTCACATAAAAATGGTAAAGGCTAATTTTAGGACTATTATGGTTTTATTTTATTTTTTATTGTTTTTTGCATTGTGACACTATTTTTGACAAATAAGTACATTTACCCCTCAAACTCTCATTAATAAAATGTAAACAAAAAAAATAAATAAATAAAATAAATAATAAAAAAAGATTATTACTGTAATGCATCTGAACATTTAACTTTTTTTTTTTTTGTAATTCACATTATTCCTGCAATAAAAGTTGGATGATATTTTACATAAAAACAATAAGTGAGAACTAATTTTAGAACTATTGTTTTTTTTTTTTTTTTTTTTAGATTGTGACACTATTTTTGACAATTAAGCACATTTAACCCTCAAATTCTCATTAATAATAATAAAAAAAAAAAAATACAAATAAATAAAATAAAAAAACTCAGTGCAATGTATCTGGACATTTTATTGTAATCCCCATTACTGTAAGAGTGCGTTTTTACTGTATTGCAATAAAACTTCTAACTAAATAGTTTAATTCAGTATAAAGGCATTACAACAATGGTACATTCAAAACAACAAACAAACAAATAAATAAATAAATAAATAAATAAATAAATGTCACATGCATGGACATATAAACGTTTTGGGTGAAATAAGCTTAACTGTTATGACCGTTAATGCCACTGTTGTTATGTACAGGCTTTAATGTCTTTAAGTAAAATGCTCTATTCTCAGTGATGTTGAGCTGGATGTGTGTTCTGTGACATTGTTGTGTTCATGTGTGTCTGGTTTCTCATAAAGGTCTCGCTGGCCTACTTCTCTCCGGCTCTAATTTTAACCGTGATTCTGTCAGGAGGAGCGATCCAGCGCTATATTCCTCATTCTCACTGTAATGGCTTATTAACGACTCAAATGTTATTCCAAACCAGAGCCTTTTGTTCTTGTCAGATATTAAGATGGGCTTTAAAAATCCTATTAGTTTCGCGCGGCAGATTTCCGCTGAGATTCGGCCCCTTCTCGCCACGGGCTCTTACGACACAATTCCAGTTTCTTCACAAACCCACACTCAGATCGCAGAGAGACGGAGATTCAGAGACGATCAGAGCGCCACTGTCTTCAGATTAGAGAGGAGCGAGTAAGACGCCTTTATCCCGGATAATCTGCCTCTAACAGGCCAACTTTAACCAGCACTGCTGACACTCACACATCCACTAATCAGCTTACAGATCACCAGATGACCAGCGCAGAGAAGAACACACACACACACACACACACACACACACACGCACGCACACACACACACACACACACACACGCACGCGCACATACACAGAGAGAGAGACACACGCACACACTCTCTCACACACACACACACACACACACACAGACACAGACACACTCACACTCTCTCACACACACGCATGCACGCACGCACACAGAGAGACAGACACACACACACACTCCTTTCATGTCTGTTGCGTTAATGTAGATGGACTTTGTGTGTGTGTGTGTGTGTGTGTGTCTGTCTCTCTCTCTCTCTCTCTGTGTGTGTGTGTGTGTGTCTCTCTCTCTCTGTGTGTGTGTGTGTTTGTGTGTGTGTCTCTCTCTCTCTCTGTGTGTGCGTGTGTCTCTCTCTCTCTCTCTCTGTGTGTGTGTGTGTGTGTCTCTCTCTCTCTCTGTGTGTGTGTGTCTCTCTCTCTGTGTGTGTGTCAGAAGAAAGCGTCTCCAGCTCGGAGTGAATGTGGTGTATTCCCAGAGCGGATCAGTGAGGAGCAGCAGATGGTGGTCTTGATGAGGCTGGAGCTGCTTGACTCTCTCATCTCTTTGAAAGCGTCGGTCAGAGAAAGCAGCGTCCCGTCGGGAAGAAGAACCGCACGTCTGCTGAACAATAGCAGGTGAGCAGATGTGCGCAAACGCCAGCGGACGACAAACACGGTTTAATTTACTCTTAGCCAGTGATACACACAGAAATGATGAGGACGAGACTCACAAGAGTCACTGCAAACACTGATCACCTCGCCCAGCGTCAGTAAAGCACTCCTGCTCAACATTAACACATATACTACATTACTGCTCAGTTTGACCTGCATTGATTTTTGAGTTGTCAGTTTTGTCGTGTTGTGGAATGTGTGCACAAAATTTCTATTACGTTTATGATGTTTGCGGGTTAATTTCAGTTAGCTGGGAATCAAACCCATAATCTCAGCATTTGTTTCAGTAATATTTTTGAGATTTTATTATTTTTATAAT